>CALQYR020004191.1:0-126224 GCA_943334845.2 Auanema sp. JU1783 | reverse complement strand
TTGTAATTCTCGGCCCTGAAAGCCTAGGCGAGCTTTCTTCAAACATTTCGTGGCATTGATACAAACGACAACAAAATAAAAATTTATTGAACTGACTGCACAGGTTCAACAGATGCCTGGAAGAAAAACTAAGACACAAGCCGTATCCAAGGAGCATCAACAGTGTTTTAAAGAACTGATTATAACAACGAAGAAGAATAAGAAAAAGATCGAACTCAGTCTAACTAGACTGCAGTCGGTACCGATTACTTTTTGAGATTACATATCAAATCAGTTAGAAATAAAATTGAGTCAAGAATTTAGAATTAGGATTAGCACTGAACAGATAAAATATTAGTTCTATCTATCTCTCGGGAAGTGTTTCACACCCTATTACTGAGAAAGGCAACAACTCCTGGAGATCTTAAGATGTGTATTCCTTCATTCATCATAGCTTTTAGTGCTTTCATACACTTCAGAAACAAAGAAAAAAAAGTAAGAATACAATACTCGCTTATACATTTAAAAACATATTATATTGAGCTGGGTAAGTCGGTACAAAGAATCCAGAGAAACGAAGAATATTAAAGGAAACTTACAGTTCCTCATACTAGTTTGAACTGGTAATCAATGAGTGGAGGAGGAACGCTTTGGATTGGCAATAGAGCACATTAGCTCGTCGTCAAGTAATAATCACTTGAACAAGAACTTTTTTCTTTCAAATTAGTTGCTTTGTAACAGATAGCATGAGTAATATTTCTGGTTATAGTCAGTTCTGGACCACTTATGAGGAAAAAATAGATGATTTATGAGATCACTCAACTAACCTCTATACTGCATGTCCAGCTCCTACACAGAAAGGTTATACAACTGAAAGAACATGCGCTTCAGTGAACGAATACTTCTGCCATGACTGAGATGATGCATTGGAAACATAACTGTTCAATTCAAAAATTTATTCTATTTTCGCATTCAATCAAGCTTTCTTCAAGCATTCAGCAATCACGGAAACAGTGGTATCAACATCTTTCTTGGTTATGCACATTGGTGGCTTTATTCTTAGCACATTTCCGTTTATTCCTCCTTTACCAATGAGAACACCCTTATTCTAAAATCCAATGCGTTTTGGAATTATCATCCTCATACAACCTTAGTTTCCTCAAACACTGCAGCTACACGTTCTTTCTCTAATGGTTTACCATTCTCATTGATAAGTTCCACACCAATCATTAATCCCTGCAAGAAGTCGCATGATTAGATGTACTCTGGAAATTGCTAACCTTTCCACGTACATCTCCGATGAACTTGCTATCAATAGCGGCTAACTCTTTCAAGAAGTATTCTCCAACAACATGACAGTTTTCTTGAAGCTTCTCTTCTTCAATAACCTTCAAAAGAAAACGAAGTAAGTTGATATTGACAAGCTCATAGATAGTTCATAGAGTGAGGTCTAATTGAATCCTCACACAGAACTGTTAGTCGGAAAGAGCTAGATTTAATCTAAGAAGCGTCAACAGGCACGTCTATCCTGTTTGAAAACCTGTCTCTTTCTATCTCGCTTGCAAGGTATAAACATTCCTGTATATCTCTAATCTATATGTCATTCAGACATATATTTATATTTCTTTTTTTTTGTCACAAAAAAATCACCTCCAGTACAGCTTTTCCTACACGAGAAGCCAGAGGATTGCCTCCGTAAGTGTTGAAGTATAAGGCTTTTCCGAAAGAATCAGCGATTTCCTGTGTTGTGACGACAGCTCCTTCAAACAGTTATACTAATCAAGCATACGAGTTGACAAGCCAAACCCATAGGAAAACCGTTTCCAATTCCCTTCGCCATGGTCACAATATCAGGCTTAGCATCTTGGGCTGCAACATTTGGTTATGTCTGATTTCACATTAAGATTTACTTTGGAATCCCCAGAAATGAGATCCTAAGCGTCCAAAGCCCGTTTGTACTTCATCACTTATGGCTATACCGCCAACATTTTGAACAGCCTCAAAAGCCTTCTTGAGAAATCTATAAAAAAATTCTGAATTAAAAAAATGATGCGTTGACCGATCGCATCAAGCTTTTAGCAGCAAAAATAGTTGGATAATTGAAGACGGGCAGAGAAAAAAGAAAGAGAACGAAACCCGTTAGTATATTGTGTTGTTCCTCCAACACCTTGAATTGATTCAGCAAGGAAAGCTGCTGGACCCGAAGCAGCTGGAAAATCATGCTTCAAAGTTTCCGCGAACTGACCCAAATATCTGAAACATCCAACAAAACTATTACAGTTTCGTTGCGTGTTAGCCTACTTTTCGTTGGCTTTGCACTCGCCGACAGAACAATCACAGTTTCTTTTAGTTTGGATGGGAGAATCGCGACAAGCTTTTCCTCCCCATGGCCCGTTATATGGATCGGGACTCATCGCTTTCAGAATACCGAAACCGGCTGGCATCGGCTGTTTCCAAGTACCTGAAAAGATGATAAGAAAAGGGTATGATACATCCAGTTTAAGCTTCTAACCCAAGTTTGTGGCTCCAAGAACAGTTTGTGTCATTCCATGATATCCATTTCGGAGAGATAACATATCGAATCTTCCAGTGTGAACTCTGGACAAAGCAATAGCCAAATCATTGGCCTCTGATCCAGAATTGACAAAGAAGCACACCTTCACATAAGAACATGAACATCATTATCAAAAGCATAAACAAACTTTAAGATGAGAAGGTAAGGTACTTGTTAGTTTCTCAGCATACTCAAAGATAGGCTCTGTATAATAAATGGAAGTCGTATGCCAGAGCTTATCAGCTTGTTCTCTCAGAGCAGCATTAACCTTACTGAAATATACAACATCACAAGCCGATGAAAGAAGCAAGAAGAGACTAACGGATGACAATGTCCAACAGAAACAGTAACAATGCCTCCAAACATATCCAAGTATTTCTTATTATTAGCATCATATAGATACTGTTGTTTACCACTGGTTATAAGCAATGGCTCCTTATAGAAGGTGACCATAGACTTTGGTAACAACGATCTCAAAGCATTAACTCGTTCCATCTTTCTTTATTACCTAAACATATAATTAGAATAAAGAAACTGAATGAAGAGTATTCAATGCAAAATCAAAAGTTCACAAGAAAATGTCCGACAAATGTAACAAAATGAACCAATTTTATAGCAACAGCTGACAGTCACAATCACTGAATTTACACTTTTCATCCAACATTTCCACTTCTCTAATGGAATATATCTTTCCTTTTTCCTTTTTTTCATCATTTTTGCTTCATCTTCATCTTCATCAATCAATATATGAGCTTATTGTATGAATATGAATTAAGTTATAAAAAGTTTTATTGGCATCATCATAACCATCATCAACAACAACAACAACAACAACATGCAACAATCGATGAGTAGAATGGTAAGGGTTATAGTTGTTTCTTGTCGGTTATCGAACATTTTTCTTATCAAATGAAAGAATCAATATGATCAAAATACATACATACTCAATACAATACACTCCATTTACGTACAAGGCATCCGATATCTCAGTCAGGCCGGGGCGAGTGCAATATTCGTCAAAGCTGAACATGGCAATCGACACGACCTAATTGAGAGCGGAATATCAATTAAAAGCATCTTTTTACTACTTTGTTTTTACAAAGCTACCAAATATATATATAACAATAACATGATAACCATTTATGGAATTGTGTTACTGTAGAGAAGTACGTAAAGACCGATGAAGAGAAGAAACGACGATGTCAATCTGAATAACCATACATACTGCTGTTCAACATATTATATTTTATAATAAAAAAAGACGTTTTCATCAATATTTTCCTAGAGTTTTGAATGAGGCAGACCGTAGATGGCGCGATGGTATGGTTAGGAAGCTAAGCTAGCTTGTGTAGAGCTTCCATTCAGCCCTAAGTACTCCCAGACTAGGCGACGACCAGTTTACGCTCCGCCCTTAAGCTGTCCAATGACAGTCTTAATGCTAAAGAAGACGAATAAGAAAAAGAATACGAATAAAGAGTAACATATAAAAAGTTTGATGAGAAAAGAGAGAAACAAAGAATTATGAAGAGGTTTCAGGGAGAGAAAGAAAACAAAAATAGAAGCATGTAGTTAGAAGCTGAAGGTAAAGAGAACAAGAAAATGATAATAATGATTGAAAAATCTTCTTCTCTAATCTCTCTTCCTTTCTTACTCTGACCCTCTCTCTCTCTCTCTCTCTCTCTTTCTCTTTCTCTTTCTCTCTCTTCCTCTCTCCCTCTCTCTAACAATCTCTTTATTTTCATACTAATATAACTAACAAAAAAAATCTGTTGTGGATTAAAAAAAAAGAAAACAAACAACATTGGCTAAATGCCAATATCATCGTTGCAGATGGTATCCCATTCATCCTCTGACTGGTTGAAGATCCAAACGGAACATGGAAATTCTCATTGCAATCCGGTTTTAGTAAACGATGGACAATTGCGATGGTCAGTGTGTTGTAATGTAGCCTTAAAGAGAAAAAAAACTAAAAAAAAAGTTATTTAAATCCCCTTCAGTCAGGAACTTCTCTCCTTCTCTTGTCATAACACGAAGCTTCTAGCTGTAGCTTGCGACAAATGAGTTTTGTGATATCCTATACAGCAAGAACCATGGAATCATCTTCGAATCGTCTTAAAAATTGATTAGCATTCGTTAATTGGATAACGGCATAACATCTAAATATCGTTAACTGGATGAATCCACGTGTGGATGGATCTTCATCATCGAGATAAACCCACAAACAGACCGCTACACCAAGTGAATTAGCATGAACAATCTTAACGTCACGTGGTCATGTAAGCATTCTCGAAGAAACAGAAGCTAAGAGCAGTTATGTTGTAAGAAAGCTAAAGTAATGACGATTAACAAGCTTTCCGAACAAAATTTCTCGTTTTCCAAGAAAAGTTTCTAAAAGGTCCACCCAGTTAACCATCTTATCTCGAAACTTCCATCTAAAGTCCTCATCCATTCTCATCTGTTAGAGACGCTAAAATTCAATATTTTCTTCAAAAATGACCAATTATACTTATTTTGCTTGTACATTCCAACTTGTTCATATTTCAGATTTAGGAAAACATGTCATCATCAGCTTATTCACGCAAAACTCTTAAGCTATCTCAACAACGCGGACAACACATTCCAACTTTCGTATTATTAGCACTGCTATTGATGAAGATATGCATTAGCTATCAATATGTAATAGGAATTCATGCAATCTTACCTCCATGTTATGAATTCCAGGTTAAACCTAACTTCGATCATTGGAGACGGATGTTGAGGGTTGTAGAGAATGTGGATAAGTATTCTAAACTCGTTAGCAAATATATTTCATTATTATACAATCGCTTTCATCATTATAGTTACCTCTCAATACAATCGATGAACTGCCACCACCTTTCGAAAGATTCATTGATCTACTCCGTAATTATCAGAACCCTCCATATATTGTTTTCGTACGATTTTGAAATTGATTTTTCGAAAATTTCAAAATTACAGTTCGATCAATCAAACTATGACGTAACTCTGAACTTTATTTGTAATTTACAATACTTTGACGTGAAAGAACGGTAATCATTGATATTTTGAATATTGTGAAATTATTTTTAAAAAGTTTGGTTGCCATCTCATTTGATGCGTTAGCAGAGAAAGCCCTCAATGAAGCTTATCCTGAAATAACAACGGTGACAGTGGACTTCACCTATGTATCGGTTTGTTGATAAAGTATTATGATCTTTGGAATTTTATTATTGTAGTCTCTATTATCAACTGATTTGGAAAATAGAAATTATCTGATTTATCAACTAATTTTATTGCTTCGCTCTCGTATATCAGCAGCTTTAGCGAGGAATAAAATAGATTTCTGGGCTGTTCAGCAGGTTAAGACGCTTACAAGTCAGCTATCAAACATCTATTTTAGGACAGTTTATGGATAAACAATGTTGCCAATTTGAATTTAGAGGATATGTATTCAAACTCTTACATGATGTTTGATATTGTTGGAAATGATCACGTAGGCTTACATTTCAAATAAAGCTATCTAATCTCTTAAGATTCCAATATACGAAAGAATGAAGGGCTGGATATGCGGATCAACATATTTCGTTCGAGGCAATGATATTACGGCCGATTTCTTTGATAAGGTATGTTTCTTGCTTGCATGGCATGAGCTGACACTTCTAACCTTTCCATCGCTATAGGTAGCGTTATTCATGACGCGACGCTTGTCACCAGATTCAGCTATTATGACGTACTTGTGTGGACGGAAGTATTATAAATGCGCTAAACTACCTCGGAGGCAAATACATTTAACATGAATGAACTGAACGAGTCGACTTTCAGGATTGCATCCAGCTCCGATTACTTTCTCGGAAGCAGAAACTTCTTACCTGCTATGCTGCAGGTAATATTCGTATGCAACCGCACCCAACACCTGCTCATCAGTACAAATGAGTACGATTTAGCAAGTCGCATATTCTTTCGGAAAATTAATTAGCATACGAACGCGCGTATTACAAGCTTGTCCCTGTTTTTCAATTTTATTGAAGTTTTCTTGTTGAAGAAACATCATACTGTGCTTAATTGGCTATTTAGATCGATCATAGGAGTAAAATATCCAAAATGGATCTTTTCCGAGCCAATAATTTCAATTTTCTTTTGAATGATGGATCTTGTAATTACACAGCTGTTCAGAAGCTACGGTAAATCTCTCATTTATTAGACAAATGATTGGAGCCTGAATGATCTAAATTTGTACATTTACAGACATACAGTTCCAATAGCATTACGCGAAGTCAGATTACAGCAGTTCGAGGAAAATAACAAATTAGAAGATATTTTTTATTTCTTTAAAGAGAACTTCGGACTGGATCCATTCAATAATCGGCGGTTTCTACATGTACACGATACTCTTGTGTAAGAAAAATTATAAGAAAAAATTTACGGGTTAATAAAGAATGTCTACAGATGGTTTATCAAATAAAACACGCTTGGTCTACAATTGAAATATTTGAAATGTACATATAGGGTAGGTACGGAACAATACAATCACAAATGAACAAAGGGATCAAAAGAATTGATAATATCGTATAAATATACACATGTTTCTGCCCGGAACCTATAGTTCATTCAAGGCTACTGGTAAGAATGGACCGTAATCTAATCTATGAAAAGGAAAAAACTTAGCAACATAAGTAACCTTCAAACAAGAAGTTTTTGGAATTGATAAATGAATAAAAAGAATAAAAAATAAACAAACAACTATATCCGAGGATATTGACATCCGAACACAAAATAACAAAGTCAAAGTTGTTAATAAAACAGAATGCAACTATGGCGAGTATGTTGGAGAGTAGAAGATGAGAAAGAAGATAAAGCACTAACAGCGCTTCCCAGAAGATCCAATTAGAAATAGACCAGTGAGAAAGAACAGCGTGATGATTTTGGTACGCTTGACACGATAATCAAGTGAAACACAATGGAAAATTCTGACAGACTAAAGAATTCAGAAAGAAAACATCAAATATTCTGTCCCTACGATTCCATTGTCATACACGTAATAGGAAAACAGTCGATATTAGGAAATCAAACAGCCGACTAGCTTCAAAAAACTGATCGGAAATTGATTGTTCGTTCTAAAGAACAGTGGATGTTTTGATATTTCAAACACCGGCATCTCAACGAGATAATATTGCGATCAGATTAACAAGTTATCATGCTCATTCAGAAACTCTATGGATTAAAAATTATTTCTTCCCGTTCTTTTTATATGCTTCCTGTATACGTTCTTGGAATTGTCTCATAAGTTGCGGGTTCGCAAGCATAGCTGCTGAGTTCATGTTCGCTGCAAGTTAGACATTAAGCATCTTTAACGAGTATAATATCCTTACCAAAGTTCGTTATCCCACCTTGAGCTTGTGCTGACATCGCTGCATTCAAGAGCATAGCCGCCATGTTCGGTTGAGCGGCCTAAAGAGTATCCGAATATGAGAAAGCAAAAATTAAACCACTATACCTGCTGGTTTCCTCGTGATTGTTGTTGTTGTTGTTGCTGTTGTTGTTGCTGAGCAGCTAAGAACATCTGCATGACGGGCGAATACATCTAAATGAAGTAAATTAAAAACTAAGTTCATGCCAGTAAATACCATCATGTTGGTGACTGCTGTATTCAGACTAGCTGAGTTAGCGGGAACTCCATTCATGAGGCTGGCCATCATGGGGTTCCGTAGGAGCATTGCCATTTGCATCTGGCTCTGAAGTTCATATTGTACATCCACAAACTAACGAAAGTATCAAACCATATTGCCAAATGACATTCCACTATTTTTATTCTTAGTAGATGCTGAAGCGGAACTAGGCGTCGATGGCGTTCTAGCCGAGGAGGTAGTTGAGGGGGTTGAAGGTTTAACAGTGTTGGGGGTACTACTAGTGCCATTTTGTTTGGTAGAGAGGGATGGAGTTGAAGGAGCTGTAACTGCTATAGAGATTAATTGCTCATTATAAAACTGAAATGTACCTGCTTGGGCAGCGGCAGCCATGACAGCATCCAACTTGCCCTCTGCAATTTGTTTCTCGAACTCCTGCAAAGGAAATAGTGTAAATAGAATCCAGTGATATTGAAAACCTTCTCTTGTATTTGAACTTTATTGAAAGCTTTACGAAGATATGCTGTATGATCCTTTTGGATTTTCTTCTTTTGTGTTGCGTGTACACAACGCTCACAATATAAATGTAAATCATCAGGAGATCCTAAAAAGAAACGAACAATAGAATGGCAAAAAAAAGAAAGATAACGAACCCATAGCTTTCCATGATGGTGAGAAATCAGTATGACACTCTTCACACTCATACGGCTTCTCAGACACATTTCTGAAAAAAAAAAACATTTGAATATGTAACCGATATATTAAGATCTTACACTGTTGACATTTTATCCTTCAACAATCTCTGCACAATTAAGTCTAAAGCAACTAAGTGACAGAAATCGGGTTGATTAGGATTGGGCACAAAGTTGAAATCGACAGGATGAGCCTTGGGTGTATTTAAGTTCTGAACAGTATCAATAGAACAATATTAATAACTAGGAATTACCTGAGTTAGCTGTTTATCAGCTTGGAGGCGGAAAGCTTGTCGAGCGTTTGCGGCTCGTTGCTGAGGTGTCAATGCAGCGAAGTTCTTAGCCTAAAAGGGTATTATGAGTGAGCATGATTAACATGAGAGAAACTAACAGCGTTGAGTTGAGCATTCTGTTGTTGTTGTTCTTTCATAAGAGCTTCTTTAGCTTGTTGGTCCTTTATTTGTTGGTCCTTAAGCTGCTGGTGCTGCTGTTGTTGTTGGGCGACAAGAGCGGCAACAAATGATTGAAGTTGCTAAAACATATCACTCAACTGGTTGATCATCATATAAGATTCTCATACCTGAGGACTCTTTCCATTCTTAGCCATTTGTAATAGCTGCTGCAGCATCTGAGGATTAGTTGATGAAAGCTTGATCAATTCTGCTTGTTGTTGTTGTGTTAAACCACCAGCTGTATTTGGTCTCTGTGGAGTATTAGCTAGAAAAGGATAAAATGTATATGTTTCAACTAGAGACAAGAATACTTCGCTGAGCAGAAGCTCCATTCTTGGGAAGAGCCACAGCAGGCTTGTAAGCGCCTCCTGGATTGTTCAAAGCTATATTGGGTGTCATGCGTTTAGCTTCATTTGCCTGAAAGAAAAAGTATAAGCTTCTGGTATTTTGTCTGAGAACTTGCCTTTTGCTGAGCAACGGTTTGGCTGGAGTTTATTTTCCTTAACAACAACAATCGGGCTTCTTCTAATCTCAACTCAGCTTCACATCTTTTGACGATAATGTTTCTCTCCTGAGTTTGCTCATCTGAAAGCACGTCAGCCATCTATTTAAGAACTAATAGTATGAATTACTTTGCATATCTGTTTCTTCGCAAGCCTTATCATAACCCGCTTTTAAAGCTGCAACTTCTCCAGAGTGAAGAGAAGAAATATCACTTTCTTCGGATACTTCACAAACGTCTCCTGTATTATCTTCCTAAAAAATCAAAGTTATGAGTTGAAGCTCGTGAAACATTCATCCCACCTTGATGTAGAAAGTATGAGAGGATTGGTCCATATCAGTTCCTGTTATGAGCTTTCTTTTTTTGGAAGCACTGGCTCCGTCTTCTTCGTCCTCAGCTGTATCAGAAAGACCACTCTCCTGCAAGAACTCTTTGTTATACAGGCGAGAAATTAACCTTACCGAAGGAACATTTTCAGGGACAGGTAGTACACCATCAAATTTAATTTTCTCCTGGGCTTTAAGAGCAGATGCACGAGTACTTCTCCTTCTAGCCGATGTAGGAGACAGTTGCATCAGATCACCATCAGGAGAAGCTTTTGATGAAGAGTCATCATGCTTCTGAAAGATATGAATAAGCTTCGAAGAGGGTACAAAAAGCTCACGTCGGTATCCAAGGGCTCAATAGTCAGTTCATCAGTTTCCCCGCATCCATTGGGTATGGGACCGGTCTAACGAAAAGAGCAATGAATGTTAAGGAAACTGAATGACATACCTGATGAGTTTCTGTCACAGCTTGTGACATAGTCATAAAAGAAACTTAGAAATTGAATGTATCTATGAAGTTACTGAGAAGCCATTCCATGCAGTATCAAACCAGGAACGCTATAATCATAAGAAAAAATGTAATCAAAATATGAATGATAAAAAGATTGATTAAGAAAACAAAATAGAGAATAAGTTTGAATATAGCGAAATCAACGAAAACTCATAAGAACAACTAAAAATTCACAAGCAGAAAAAAGCAGCAGGAATCAATACATAAACAACCACAATGACGACGTCAACTACTTGGATAAACGACACGACCATCATCAACTTTTAATTAGTTTGAAATTTCATAACTTTAAAAATATTAATTAAATACAACAGATCGATAGCTTGCTAAAATCTCAAAAAGAACATGTGAAAAAGCGTTCCAAGGAATTGGAAGAGTAGTAGTGGCGCCCATCTGAGTGTCCTGAGTCGCATTGTTGTTATGCGTCCGTGAGACTTACTCAATCAATACGGCTAAAATGGGTCACTCAGGTTTGTTGGCTCCATTAGGCAATCGCTGATTACAATGCTCAAATAAATATTTCTTAAACATTCCTATGTTCAGGTCTACAAAAATAAGCAGAATTAAAAATCTATAGAAAAAATTAAAAATTAAGATTGCCTATAGTGTCACATCATTTTAAACAACGGCGCGACGCTAGAAAAGCTAGCTGGGCCTCTTTCATTGTGCGCTTCACAAGATAGAAGTCGAAAAACTGTTGACGTCATACAGTCTTGAGTGGTGATTTTGAACTTATTAGGAAATCAATAATTATAAATCCAAACATTTATTAAGTGTAGGCTTGTGTTTGATGCCGCATAAGAGTTCGATGAATTTGACTGATGACAGTTCGTAGTTAATATGAGATCAATCTAGAGACAATGAGGTTTCGAGAGAGAAGGTCGGTTAGAGAAAGAGAGTAAGAAAGAAAAACAGATGGAGGAAGAGAGGAAGAGGTGATGAATCTAAATTCAGAGTTGAATCTCAATGAAGCCTGAGGATGGAGGATGGGACTGCCGGGGATGTTGTGTGCGTGTGAGTCGGCACACTATGAAGGGGCAACACACCGAATTATCGATTTTAGGGTTGTGTGGTGGGTGTGCTCTCTTGTTGGTTGGAGAAGAATTTGTATGATTATCGGCGCCCCCCCCCCCCCGCCAGGCTGACTGACCGCGAAAACTTAGCCCCGTTTTGCGATAGAAGATAGAACCTTAGGCAAAATGGATGTCATCCTGGTACCCAAGAAATGCTTAATCTACTGAGACGCATTATATGCGTTAATTTGATAACTATTAAAATATCTTAAAGTAAAGAAAAAACTATTTTCTAAAAATAAAAGTTCAAGAAAATCGGAGAGAGAGTGGGAAACGATATAGCTTAAAATAACTTAATAAAATATTCTCTGATTGATGCGGATGATAAATAAACGAGAAGCAGAAGAAAGGATATTTTTTGAAACTGCGAAACTGCGAATATTAAGGTAATTTATGTACGTGCGAAGACGTTTTACAAGTTGTAAAAAGAAATTGTTTTTGTTTGGATATTGAATAAAACCGCAGCAGAGTAGAATCTTAAAGATGACATCACAGACATCTACTACTCAGATTGAAGTTCTCTATTGATTGAATAGGGAGAGACAAATGAAATGAACGTATACATATATATTTATATATATGAGAGGGTGGAGGATAGTAAAGAGCGATAGTGGATTAGCAATATGAACACGTTGTTTTACCTCAAAATTAAATGCATTGAGAAAGTGTCAGAAGAAAAAACGAAGTATCGAAATACTATATGACTCTATGGAAGAGAGGAGGATGAAATATTTATGAATTGCGGCGACTAAAGTTTTATATTCTAGCTATCAAGCCATATTATTTTTGTCATTTTTCTAATGGCAAGATTGGGGAAGGTTAACTGGTTATAATGAGATCCGGATTAGATTTCTTCCTAACTGAAACTAATGTCCATGCTGAAGAAATGATAGAAGTAAAGAACAGGACGAGGGTTTGCAAAAGTAAATGCTGGGTTTGCAAATTTGGTTAGAAATGAGAATGAGAAAGCATATGCCATGGCGAGACGTCGAATCGAATAAAACTTCAGATAAACAATCTTAACTACGAAAAGGCAAATCTGCGGCACAGGCACATCAATTGTTTCATCTAGAAACTTCCGCTTCAAAACTTCAGAATAAAACTCTTGAGGTGAGCGCTCTTAGCTTTCGGAGTAGCTAAGACCTACGCAGAAAAGAAATGTTCCTAGTCTATTTCATCCATCTTTCCATTCTCCTCTCCGTCCGGCATCATTCCGTCCATCGCGGCGTTGGTTGCTGCGGCTTGTTATTTCTATTGAGAATGCCTTGAAATTGACTAGTGGCCGGAGGTGTTTTCGATCGATTTCCAGCCTAGCGCTGCCTTGCTTTCTTTTCTCTCTATCTGTCCAGGTGGTGGTCAGAATTACAGTGAGAGGAGTTTAGCGAGAAGTTATTAGAACTAGACGGAAACATCTGCAATGTTTTCGCTGCACGAAATGATGAGGCAAAATATCTAGATGGGGACGCTTCGTCTATCACAGACGTCCATCATAAAAATTAGACTAAGCACGACCATACAGTGAAAAATCGAATCGCATCTGACCTCATATGCTAATGAGATTGCTTAGAGCTGACGCTGCTGTTTCATTTTCAACATAACGCCTGCACAGACCGGTTGCATTTGCCACTAAGTTATAAATAGTGTACAGTTCTAATACTTATAAGATTAAGCAAAGAAAAACGATCAACATATGAGTAATATGAGAAGCAATGATTCTAAAGCAAACAAAAAAAGAATAAAAAGCTATGGAACATTTCATAAAAATGAACTCGTTAAGTTTTTAGCATATTTGGAGATTACCAAGTGAAAACAAGTTGTTCGAACTTAACCCTGGAAACTAAAGTTGATGTTCATATAACATTTCTAACTTCGTTTCTCGCTTTATAATTCCCTCACAGCATCGCAAAACTAAAATAGAAATGTAACGAACCTAGATGATATAAAGAGCGACACAGAATAGAGGTTGGAGAAAATTGATTTGAAGTAAGAAAGAAAATTGATGCTGGAGGGACTACTTGTCTTGTTGTTGTTTTCCATGAGGCAATCTTATTTGGATATTGGATAAAATTATGTCTGATGAAACAATAGGACATATCGAAATAGAGGATGCGCAAAACTTCATAACTTATGAATCAATTATTTGAAGAACTGAACGTCAACTAACCAATAACATTACTGAATATCAAATCTATTAATCTTGTCTTCGTAGATCTGATGTAATGTTGTTGCATTAGAAAAAAGACATTTATGCAAAACCTATGGTGAAGAATGAGGGACTGAAGAAAAGTTTTTCAACAACTTTCCAACCCCCCCTCAGCCTATTATTCAAATTGCTACTTAGAACCTAGAGACATGGCCTCAAAGAAGTAAAGAAAATCACGATGTGATATACTCGGAAACTAGCATAGCGGCATAAGGCATATCGAATGGGCTGCTGACGGACGCTCCAAGGATTGTTTGTTCTCAACAACTCGCTCGATACTAGGCAGTGCAAGATGAATTTGCCTCTTCCCTCCTTCCAACCACAAGCAGGCTAAGAGAGTCACCTTGTGTAAATGTGTTGAGTTACTTAAGGGGGACACGGGGACCAAATGGTAAGCAATCCTAAGTTCTCAACGCATTGACGGTGTAAAGTGAGATATACATAGTCTTCTTAAACTGTTAGGAAAATATGATGTGATAAGATTTATGTAACATAATAACTTTTTCATTGATACATAAACTCATTCACAACATGGTGCTTATAGAGAAACGAATTTCTCAGAATATAATTTATAAATATTGATTTGATAAAAGCCATATAAACAAAAAGCATAATGAACGCCGAAAAATATTAAAAAAACATCTTTAAATTTGAAAAACAGTCCCGCCGCGATTGTTTGTTGTCAATAGAGCGCTGAAACAAATTACATGGAGAGTAAATACTGCAAAAGCTTATACTTCAATGAACTTTTATAAGCCTTTCAATACTAATTTAGCATATTTTCATATTTTAACTCAGGTAGCAAAGTACAAGATTCATGCTTTTGTTGTTTCAGATTAGAATGTCCGAAAAGAAGTTGACGTACAAGCAGAAAGCAGCCATTTCTTTCATTCAGCAAGATGATCCTCCATTTATAAAGCAAATGAAGCTCAAAATGGGATATAAAGAGGGTCCGAAGTTGGAAGATAAGGTGGGTATTTCTGATTCTCAATCTTTCTATTATCTATGTTATATAATCCGAAACTGAATTTAACATAAAACAGTTTAAGAAACGTTTCATTAGCGTTCAATAATTTCAGTTTGTCGACGAAGATGCTGTTGAAGAAGTTGAAACAACGGAAGGTGAACTGCTACGCCTGAAGGAAGAAGATCGACCTCAGGTTTCCTCAATCACATAATAGTTTTGATATTTTCTCGATTTTCGGTTGTTGTGTTAAATCCTGAAACTGATTTGAATCCAGAAGATCTGAAAGATGCTTTAGAAGCCAAAAAAAAAGAAATCGATGGTACGTTCCAAGAATGTCTATCGTAGTAAATTCGCTTGAATTCAGAGAAAATGATTGCTGATGGTAAAATAACTTTCAAAAAACCAGTGAAACGGTTAGCAGAAGAAACTGATGAAGAAGTATTCCATATTTCCGTTTTCGATAGCGTTCTCATTGTTTCTTTTTAGGTGTCAAAGAAAAAGCTCTACAAAGAGAAGAAGGTAATAAAAGAACCCGAGAGTCGACTACTATCATTCGGGGAGGACGAAGAAGAAGACTAACAAACACTTTTGTTTATGAATGTATATAAGAATTAATTATAATATGGGATCTCTTCATCTCATGCTTCATGCGGGTAGAATGCCTCCCAACTTGCAAGAAAATAAAAGATTCTTCTTCAATCAGTTTTTACGAACTTTTTCGCATATCTTGTGAAGCTTGTGATTCCCTTTCATTAGCGTCATAATTCTAGAAGTGAAAAGCAATTTTGAAGCTGCTTTTTCGCAAGATCCACCGTCGTAGATTACCAGCAGATAACTATGCTTTGTCTATCTGCCCAGCTTTTCTCCTTTTTAAAATTGGACTTCACGACCTTGGTACGACAAGGGTGAAACCAGATGTAGCACCCAGGCAATTTCTGTCAAGATCTCCACAGTGATAAAGCTTGGCGATGAGAGATGGAGAGGTAGGCATACCGGATTACGATCTACCTCTTGTGCAATTTTCAAGGAAGTTTGGATCATGTGTGGTAATTCGTAAGATCTCGTTCCGGTCAGCTTCATTCCGATCATGCTGAGGTCCCAGCCATAAAATGAAACTATTTTATGGACTTTGCCGATCCCCTGAAATATTTTATAAGAAAAACTAATAAAAGGAAGCTTCCCTGTGTTGATAAGTGTGCTTGTGTTGTTTGAATTCTTACATGGTTCTTTCAATTTCCCTTATACGAAGATGACTAATACCTCTTTCATCAGAACATTTTTCGGACATTTTTAAGATATGACACTTTGAACAAAAGGAAGGCTAAATGTCTTTCATAGATGTTGTTAATCCTTTCGTGAAATTTCGAAGGAGCTGTGAAATGAGCCGAATAAGCATAAGAAACCGGTTTTACTAAGGATAACCGAATGTACCAGGAATCTAGAAAAGCAGGTATTAAGGCTAGAAATTATTAACGGGCAGTTCTAATCGCTTTCTCAAAAAAGGTGAACAACATTTCATTTTGGGTATGCGAGAACGAAAATTGCAAATATAATTTAATGTTCTTTTTTTTGTTGAACAAAGAGCATGTAATGATGAATTGCGCTATAATCAAAGATTAGCTTGCTTCCGAGGATTTGAAATTTTTCAGAACAACGTTCAACAACTATCTGTACTCTTAGCAGGTATTCAGTCCGGAATGGAATTTGTTTGAAAAGTTTATAAGAGAAGTATGATACTTATGGTAAAACAAAGAGAGTCAGACAAATGCTTATCAATTACAAACGAGATCTTGTTCTCTTAAGCCTACGAAAAAGGATAGCAGCTAGATAGAACTTAGCCATGACCGTCGTCAAACGTCGGCAACGAGGCGAAAGAGAAAGGGATATAAAACAGGATTTTTCGTAAGCATAGTACTAAGAAATATGCTAATGATTGAACAAACTAAGTGCTAAAAGCAAAATCAGGCTAAAACCATCGTCGGCGTCATTGTCATAATCAAAATTTCCAGATATTGTTCAAGAGGATATGATTTTATTGAAATAGAAAACAGACGTTTTGTACAAGAAAGTGTCTTTTCATTGTTTGAATGAGATTGACAACCGAGCCAATAGCCAGATTCTGCTTTATACACTTCAGAACTACAAAAAAGAAAACTTTCACGGCATATACAATTAATGAAAGATTTAAAAAACATTATACACATTTCTCGGATTTGAAGTGTTGAAAGACAATGTTCCCGGGACAGCAGTGACATTCCCTTTTCGAACCGGGCGGGAAAACTTCAACTCCGGGATTATTCTAAAGAAGTTGCCACGCATGTTACTCTTGAAACTATTTTCTTGTTTTCTTGTTTTATCAAATCAGATGCGGTTGCTTTTTTTCATTTTCTACGCTTCACGTTGTTTTCTTCGTTTATTTCAGATTGTATTGAAACCGGTTGGATGTTCAAAATATGGATTCTTCTCATCATTTGAATATGCACTTTAGTGATTGCATAGTATTACCATAATAGTATCAGGGAGATTTGAGAAAACTTTAATGAACTTAGAAATTCACTTTCTATCAAAATCGCTTTACGAACGAAGATTCCATTCGTGGCAGATTATGCTTTTTCCCTTCTAAAACTAAGCTACTTCTCCCAATCTTTTATATTTATTTTAGTCAATCGAAAGCTGACTGATAGAAAAGGGATATGATTGCAAAGAACATTGAACATGCCAGTAAAGTACAGGCGGTTGTATCTCCGTCCTTCCTGGCTAGGGGTGGGGTTGACAGGATGAAGATTCCAGATAGCCTCCTCCCACCCACCTGTGGGGTGGGACGTTCAGCACTATAAAAGAAGTAACATCGTGATATCTTCTGTCAGTTGTTCGTTCACTCAACAAGCCTTCTATCAAAAATGGTAAGTCTTAATTGAACTTTCTACCTCATAACAGTTAACTAGCTACATCAGCGAAATTATCTTGTTATCTTTTTTCTGTTCCTGTTCTTGATCTTGATTATTATAGCTTCGCACCGCTCTTCTCGTTGCTCTTTCTGCCTCTCCTCTCATGGCCTGCTTCGGAGGTTCAGGAGGTGGATGTTGCGCTCCATCCAACCCTGGATGCGGAGCTGGTGTACCACCATGCTCTAGCTCCAGGTAAGAAAAAGTCTTTCATTTTCTTCTATTATAATAATATTATAGCTACGCTTCTGCCCCACCAGCTGGCGGTTACGCTACTGCCCCAGCCGCCGGAGGATACGCTACTGCCCCAGCCGCCGGAGGATACGCTGCCGCTCCAGCTCTCGGAGGATACGCCGCTGCCGCTCCAGCCGGAGGATACGCCGCTGCCGCTCCAGCCGGAGGATACGCCGCTGCTGCCCCAGCCGGAGGATATGCTGCCCCAGCTCCAGTTTTCGGAGGTGCCCAAGTTGCTGATGCCGGATATGCTGCCCCAGCCCCAGTTTTCGGAGGAGCTCAAGCTGCTGATGCCGGATACGCCGCTCAAGCCCCAGCTCAAGGATATGCCGCTCAAGCCCCAGCTCAAGGATATGCTGCTCAAGCCCCAGTCCAAGGATATGCCGCTCAAGCCCCAGCCCAAGGATACGCTGCCTCTGCCCCAGTCATCGGAGCCCCACAAGGAGAAGCCTCTTATGCTGCCCAAGCCCCAGTTGCTGAGGCCCCACTCGCCGCTGAAGCCCCACAACAAACTTACCAACAAGTCGAACAAGTTCCAGTTGCTGCTGCTCCACAAGAGATTGCCCAAACCTACCAAGAGCCAGCTCCAGTTCAAGCCCCAGTTGAACAAGTAAGATTTTGAATTCGTTGCTCTTTAATAGTTTACACTCTTAGGCCACATACCAAGCTCCACAAGCTGTCCATGATGTCGCCCAACAAGTTGTTGATACCAGCTATCAACAAGCCGCTGCTGCTTACCCAAGCCACTAAATTGCTAGATATCAATTAGCTTTTTTCTGTCTTTCTAAGTATTTCTTGCGGAAGAGGCTGTCTTCCCGTTAGCCAGCTCAAACCTTCCAAATTGACCTCATGTTGTTTGTATATATCTGTTGCTGGTGTTCTTGACTAGATACATTCAAGAGCTTTGTCTTCTCAAGTAAATTAATTACGTTTATAAATTATTCGCCAGTTCTAAATATATGTAGTGAATATTGGAAAGAGATGTATATTCAAGAACAAATCATTGAAATGCTTGGAGAAAAAGATGAAGCAGGAGGTTATCGATAACTTGGTAGACTCTTAAAGTCAGAGTCTTATATGAAAAGAAAATTTTTGAATAGTCAAGCTAGTTTTAAATGAAAATATCTAACACGATCCTCTGCGAGTAGAAACAGGAGGAAGTTGTGAAGGCAAATAAGTGCTGGTTGTGGACAAAGAGGTTTGAGGGCTTACGACGCTGTGCGCTGTGGAAGCCATTTCCATCTGAAACTCAAGGCATGCATTCGAAAACTTTCACTTCTTCTTACTTTATACGTCGGACTCCTCGGAACAATATAGACGAATTCTTTGGCTTTTGTAGCCGATGGAGGTGTTGGTAATGGATTGGAGAAGATTCTATACACATGTTGAAGAAAGAGAAAAGAACATAAAGAATACCTTTTAACGGGAGTTTTTGATGCGACACTTGGTGCTGTTCCTCCATGAATTGTTCCTGCTTTCCGTACAACACGAATCGTCGTTCGCCTTCATATTATGAGGATATTCATTGGTTTAAAAAAAAAACCAACCTGTGAACAGCCTTTTCAACATCTTCAGATTTTCTATGACAAGAGAACAATCGGCGTACGACTTTGACATTCTATATCCAGCATTATAATATAAGATGGAAAACTAATTTACCTTAATAATCAAAATTAATCCACCTATAACTCCTAAAGTGAGAACGCTCAGAGCAACTATAACGTCCAATAGGTCATCCATTTTTCTGAAAATGACATTTGATCACTAAATTATCATTGATAAATTTCAAAATACTTACTTGTCTATGGAATATCAGTACGATTAAGCGGAACCTCGTGAATGATGAAGAGCACATGTAGAGGCAAGACAGGATTTTTGATGTCAAACAGTGAATTTCCGAATATATAAACGTGTTATGAGGTTCGCAATCGCATTATACGAAGGCTTATGAAACCAACGATCACTCAATGAATTCTCAATTATTAGACTCTTGAACTATGATAAAGCCAACTAATATAATGATCTAGAAAATAAAGAAGATTTATTACATAAATAAAGAAAAGAATGATGAAATATCACTTATACCGATCTATACAGACAATTCAGATCTATCACAGGGGTGTTAGTTACGAGGAAAAGAGGATTCACAGAAAATAGTATCACCCTAGTCATCAACTCCCAAATCACATTTCTCCAAAGAAATTATACACCAAAAATACAGAAGCGGAAAAAACAATTCAGGAAACTAACCATTCCTTCATGCTTTCACGATAGTTAGGTTTTATTTATAAAATAAAACATTTAACGTGCAAGGTAAATAGTAAGGCCAATAATGAAAATTAGAATTGTGAGAAAAGCAACCAACAGCATTTTTTTCTGTCTTGCTTTGTGATTATAATATACAGCTTGCTCAACGTTAGAAGCTCCCTAAAGACATTATGAAATTCATGAAACAGACACTGTCCAATTACCTGAGTAACTCTAATTTGAGCTTGTTCAACATTCGCCTCAATACTGTCCACCAACTCCCCTTGGCTGTGAACTATTCTGGATAATTCAGCGAATATTTGGTTTACATCCCCAATGTCTTGTTCCAATTGACGTAGAGACTGCATTAAGTGAATAGAATATACAAAACTAGCACTAAACACACCAGTTGTCTTTCTTGCAATTCCTTCATGTCGATTTGCTGTTGCTTTTGTACTTGAGCACGTTGCTGACCTCCAATAGGATCTGATTCGATACTTCTGTAAGCAGCTTCGTCTTGAGCTACAGCGTCGCGAGCCTATTTTGATCAGGGTTACAAGTGGTAAGCAGCATGGTTACTCACTCTTTTCATGCTGCTCTGTTCGATCTTCGCAGCCTTTCTCTGACATGCTTGGAGTCTATTGAGTACGCTGATGTACTCCTCTTGGAGCCGAGCACGTTGAATACGGAGGGATTTCTCAATTAAAGCGGTAAGATATTATAGGACAAAAAAATAAACTTCGTTGTTACTTATATCGACAAGATTTTTCATCAAAGTATTAATTTCTTTCGACAAGCGCTGAGCTTGTTGAGCAACCTGAATTAGCTCGTAAGCATTAAGCTTCCAAAATAAAACTGATACCTCATTGAATTGGTCACGGTTTCTCTCTTCATTTAAACTTGATAGAAGTGCTTCCAAATTAATAACTAAAGGTGAACATTTGACTTTACAATTTGTTAAACTCTATGTTTACCTTGCTGATTCAGTTCTTGTATGTTTCTTTGAATGGATGATATAACAGCGTTTCCTCCATCTTTGTCAAAATCCATGGTTACTTCAAATTCAAGAACGTCCCTGAAGATGAACTGGCTGTACTTATTCAAAAACACCAAAAAAAATGGTTAAAATGACAATTTGTTGATTAGAAAGCACGATTAAATAAATATTTCTGCCGTTTTATAAAAAAGGTATACGCAGACAACCCTCGTGCTTGACAAATATCACAATCTCTCAACTAAGCTTCTATTTTTGATCAATCTTTATTAAGCTTTATTAATAATAGAAATTTAAATAACTTATCAGATTCGAAATTTTTTTTTTGTTCAACAAAGAAAAAGTTATAACGTACATAGGGGTTTCCTGCATTTCTTCAGACAATAATGATGAAACGAACTAAGTAGAGAGTTAGTTATGAACGCGTTTTAATGAAAATGATTGAGTGTTCTAATGTTTTCATTGTTTATAGGATGGGAAATAATATCTTTTTCTAAACATTTTCATGTTTTGTGGGAGTATCTGTCATAATGCTTTGCATTGTAGGTAAATCGAAACCTGTTGGTTTAACTATGGGTATTCTTTGGAAGCTTTCAAAGTAAGTTTCACTCATTTTCGTTGTAAATTCAAACTGTCCCAGAGTTGGCATCAGAGTTGGTCTTGTTGTTGGGGCTGTTAAGTTGTCTTATGATCATGACATTTGGTCCCTCAATACTGTAAAGGCAAGTATGAAGTACACATATATCCATAAAAGGCTACACTCAGGGCTCCGATCTTTACAATCAAATCAAAAAGTACATTGTTCCCGGAACAATAGTATATGCTGATAAGGTAACAGTTTTCATCTTTCTGTATCATTTGCTTCGTTTAGCTTCCTTCCGTAGAAGAAGTACAAGTTAAAGTAGGAACCTCATGGAATAACGGTGTAACTAAGGTTGTTTCTAAACATTTTCCCCAATTTATGCTTTGATTTCAGGTCTTTGACTCTATTGAGACTGCCCCATCTAGCCTGAACACTGTAGCAAATAGACTAATTAACAACAAGTAATTTCTTAATTTGTATTCCCATAGTTCTAGAGCATAGTGCATTTACGTGCTATTGGAGAAATAAATCATATCCTAAGCAATGTTCACAAAACACAGAAATTCTTTATACTAAATACCTGAGTTTATATAAGGAAATAATAGATATTTGTCTTCATTCTGATACCAGATGTCTCTGAAGTATAAATTAGGGAGGAAACGCCAATATTGTTTGTTAAGAACTAAGAATATGCCATTGAGGACAGGAGAGAATGGACTACTGACCGTTACCTATTGTAGGAAGCAGTATGTATACAAACAGAGATATTTCTTATAATAGACTACTTGTTCTCTTTTCACAGCTATTGATATAACATTTGACATCAATGTGCAGTTTCTGTTTCTACACGTGCGGTAAGCGAATTCAGTTATTCATCTTACCAGCTTTCTCAAGCTTTTTCTTTTCCTGTGAAGCATCTGTTCAAATATTTTTCTCCTTTTTCTCATAACTTGCCAATCAGAGAAGCAGCTGTGTAGAGCTAACTTGACTTATACGTCATCTGGCCCACCTTCGACGATCTACCTCGTTCTAACCTTTCGACCTGTACCTGTCATGACCGTAATTTTATATTTCCGAAAAAACAACATCATCCGAATAATATGCTCTAACACTTTCATCATGCCGTGATTCATGAGAATTAAAAGAAAATTTGTAGACTATTAATGTCTGGTGTCAAATTTCAATGTAAGCTATCAAAGAGCACTGTCTAGTGTGAATTAGAATGTGCGCGATGCAGGTCTTGTTCGGCTTTTCAATTCAGATTGCTGAATCTTTTTTTTTTTTACTATACTACGTTACATTTATAGTATCATCGTATGGAGCGTTGATTAATTAGCATATGTTGTCAGTTCCATATTTGACCTTTTTATGCTGATCCTCATGAATTTCTCCTCCCCTTTCATGATACTGTTGTTTCAGCATTGAACCTAAGGATAGAACGGTCATGATCTGGCTTACGATATCTTCACTAGTTTGTTTTCTCCTCGCTTCGTTTACAATACTACTTTTCACAGATTTTTTCCTCTGCCTTCGCTATAATAGGCGACAACTCTATCATAGAGAAGCCAGTGGTTCAATGCAACGAAGACTCTATCACCTTCACGATACGAACAACGAGCCCGTTCCGGTAAACTGAAAGTAGTATTTCATTATCAACTAAAAATCTACAGAGGTAGCATTTACGCTCAAGATCAGCATGAAACGGAGACTTGCCGTCATGTATTTCATGCTAACGAGATCGGTCAAGCGACGTTTGAGGTGCGAATTGGGGAGTGTGGGATGAGGCGTAAGAGACAGGTAAATGCAGTGTCTTATGTATAGTTACATTTCAACACAGCTCGAACCTTACGGAGTTACATATTCTATGGTCTTGGTTACAACATTTCATCCGCAGTTCATGACTAAGTTTGACAGAGTTTTCAATGTGAAATGCTTTTATGAGCATGCTGATAAAATGGTCAATGCCAATATGGATGTGAGGTACTTTCATGAAACTTTGCCCCTATTAATCAGCAGTTGTAAATAGGGGTATTCCACCTGAAACACTAGAGGAATCGATAAAAATCTTACCAGCATGCCAATATACCATTAGAGAAAATAGTGTCGATGGACAGACAGTTCGTGATGTCCAAATCGGAGCGAATCTTGTGCATCGCTGGGAGTGCAATAACCGTAAGTCTATTCATACATACTTCTTTGAATCGGTTGAGATCGGTATTTATTTAGCCCGATTTGCAATGCTCGTAAAAAACTGCTTTGTAACAGACGGAGCATCAGTCCGAATCAAGGTTATAGATGAACGAGGGTAAGCTGAATCCTTAATTAAAGAAAACTGACTTGGTGTTAAGATGTCCGTTGGCACTTGGTGTAGCTTCTAACCCGCTCATTTACGATCATTCCTTAACATTAGCATATACAACGATTGAAGCTTTCAACTTCCCAGATAGGAACAAAGTGTCGTTCCAGTGTCAGATATCAGTTTGCGATCAAAAAGTACACGATTGTATAGGAATCACAGTAGAACATTTCCCCCTTTTACTGTTACAGTCACTAATTTTTTTAGCCACCCGTATGCCCACGTCCATCCATAGGCGACTACCGACCTAATTCGATAACAAATGCCGGAATCAATCCCACACAAGTGAATAAAAAGTTAGGAATCAGATATTAAATTTTTCTAATACAGGTTGTTGCCACTTTCCAAGGCGCAGTGCGATCCAACAATATTGGTGATACTCATTTTATTGATGGAACAATAACACCTACAACAATAAACGACAATCGTCTCCCATTGGGTACAGCCCATAGTGGTGAAGTATAAGCTAGATTTGGATATATTATAGGCCGTATGGATAATATGCATTCCTGGCAGCGCGAACAGAATAGCATTGACTATGAGGAAACAAATGAAATAAAGGAACCCACACTTCAATTTGCTCAGCGACGAAACAGAAATGTGGTAAGTGAACAACTTTTAGTTCAACATGCAGAAAAACACTTTAACTTACCGGTAGTCATGCAACCGCTCTGTGTAAGCAAAACAATGAAAGTAAATAGGCAAATCAAAAGAATGCCGCCATTGCGTGATTGTTTATGCTAATTAAATGATGAAAATCCTGAATATTCAGACCATGGTGCCACAAACAGAATCAACTTCCATGCATTTCCAACCTCCATCGACATTGAACGAGGCAGTGACAGAGCCATCAAAACCTCTAGAAGTTTTCGTGAAGAGTAGTTCTCCAATGCCTACAACTCAAACGATGGAAAAACAGAGAGGTATTTCACAACTTTGTGACCTCGTATAAAGAAAGATGGTATTAGATTCTCGGCAAAGGAGGTTAGCAGATGAGGTAATGGATGTTGAATCCGATACTATTTATGTTCGGTCAGCTAGTGACATGTCTCCTAACTATGCAGGAGGTAGGTAAAGCACCCACTATGTAATACTAAGGCTGATTGCAGCGTCCACGTTAAACAATGCATCAACACTGACATGTTTGGACCAAACAGCCGTTGTTTCAATAGCAGTGTTATTTTCTGTGGCAACTCTACTATCACTATTGTTCATCACCTATCTATGCAGGGATATGTTTAAAATGTAATCCACCTAATGTTTGTTTTACATTTCATTTCATTTTTAGATGCGGGCGAGATCAGGAAAAACTTAGTGTCAACACTGTTTCCAGTAACGCGTCCGACAGCGGAAATACAACTACACCTATTTATATTCGACGCTTAGGCAACCCCAACTATGTACTACCTTTTTAACAATTGGATTGAAAAGAACTAGATCAGAATCATATAACGGTTATAGCTTTCACTTGAAACTTCGAATATCAATGAATCTTGTCAAACGTATGAACAGCGTAACCGAACCAGTTATGCTTGTTAAGTATAAGTCACAAGAATATCATATCATTTTTATCAATTCCAGCAATTATCGATTGTATATAAATTTAAATGTCTAAATAAATTAATGAACGTACATTAGTCAACCGGTTTTAGGAAACCATTTGTCAACATATTATTCATGGACAAGCTCGAGTGATTGCTATCGATCAAGATATTACATAATTTTGCACAATCTGATGACAGCATGTGTTACTTCACCAACAGCTTGATTACTCATCGCTTTTCGCCGCAAAACAGACACTCTTCTACTAGAATTTAATATATGTATAGAATAGCAAGTCTCAAAATGCTTAAGTTACCGATTGCTCAAATTTAAGTATACAGTCACATTGAATCACATCATCTTGTTACAATCAGCACTGCTTCCTATGCGCGAGCTCGGTTGTTAGATGATATCGGTGGGGGGACGGAAATCATGAGATGGGAAAAGCGCATATCCTCTGCCGTAAATTTCCATATCTCAACATCACAACTGATAAGCTGGAAACAAACCATCATAATCAAAATTTAAAAGTGGTAAAAAACTTTTATTTGAAAATAAAAAAATCTATACAGTAACCGGATATTAACTTACAGATACAGAACCCAAAATGAAGTTTAGAACCGAATGCATTAGAAGGCACGGGGACAACAAAGGGATATCAGCTGGTCTTGTGGAGAAAACAGTGAGAACCTGTTAAACCACATGCTCCGCCCATTTTAAATAAAAACATTTTGAATCGATAAGTAGTAGAAAGGTTGTTAAAAGATGTAAGCATTAATGAGGAAATATGATTAGTTAAGGTGAAGGACATCAGAAGCCCAGGTCTTCAACTCCATGAAGCGTTGGTGAGCTTCTTTCAACACCTGCAAATGTTGATGCTATTATACCCGAGAGATTCTGTTTACTAACCTCATCTCTGACTTCGTAAATAGTTTCAGTTTCTTTCAAGCTTTCTTCGAGGGTGAGAAGATAAGTGATAGCGCCATCAACATACGTGTCATCACCGAAGAGCTAAAAAAAAAGTTTTGTCTGACGTTTCATTGACTATTTCCACACCTGTTGCCCCATACTTCTTAAAGATGTGAGTTGAGCAACTAGCTGGTCAGCATTAGACTTGATAGACTTCATAAGCATTTCTTCAGGGGCAGCGCTATAATGACGGGCTTCATCTTCAAGACGAGTCTACAACATTGATTAATTATATACTCCATCCAAATCCGAAATTAATGACCTTAAGCTCAGAGAGAGAAGCTGACACATCCTCAACCTTACCACGAACCCATTCACCCTTTGATTTCATAATGTCCACCTGAGAAAATCAATTTTCTCACTGTTTATTAAAGGAATTCATACCAAAAGGAAGCTTCCTGATAACTGATCGAGCAAAACTTTTGTTTTGTCATTGATAGGGTCGATAACAGAATCATAAGCCTTTAACATGATGTTTCATAAATTTATCTTTTCCTGCATACCTTGGATCTCAAAGAAGAAACGATAGCCGAAGCGATTCCGGTTACACGTTCACCAACAGATTGATCAGGACTCTCCTTAATCTGGAGAGATAACGATTTCTCAACTAGGGCTCTTATCAAATCCAAAAGAGAATGAGTAGTTTCCGTTAGGTGAGAGATGGGAATCTAAAAACAGAAAAACATGAAGGGTCTTTGAAACTTGGTAGTCTTACATTGGCGAGACGTTGGACTTCATGAATGCAAGCCCAGATCCTTTGAACTAGAGCTTCTTCAAGTTGCTTGATTGAGTAAATAACACGGCGTCCAGCACCTTTGGCAGAGTTGAGAGAGTCTAATAGAATTTCAGCACCTCCGGCAGACAAAGCTAGTCCAAACTGAACGAGTAAGCCTCATTTATGTTTATAAGATCACCATTTAAAAACCTGAGTTGCAAGAACAGCAGCTCCAAGTCCTACAGTTGTTCCATGAACAGCAGCAACTTTTCCATTTTCAAGAGCTCCTTTTCCTTAACGAAAGAAAATGTGAAAAACATCATCAAAACATTGAAAACCTGCAGAGTAAACACCGGCTACAGCATTTCTTGGACGAACATAGAGAGTGTTGTATGTATTTGTAGCTTTTCTTTGAGCGATCTAGAGAATTTTTACAAAAAATAAAGGGTAAACAAGCCTATTTACCTCAGAGACACCGTAGACTCCCTTTTCAACAGTGTTAAGAGTGTTCTCTACAAGAGAGCAACTGTGTTTAGCCCAGTCGTAGGTAGCAAATGCCTTAACGAAGTTATCAGTTGAGAAACATGCTCGATTGCTAATGGGGTGAACAGACACGTCTCCTCGCCACTGTGGTCACTCTACTCAAAAAGAAGCTTTTCCTACCTGTTTAACCCATTGGTTATCTCGAACAGCATCATAATATGTTTGGTTTTCGTTATTTTCCTGAACAGAAGTCTCCATAATTGTCTGTAAAACTCAGAAATAATAGAAAGTAGCGTGATGAGTTGTTTGTTAGTAGCGTTTATCTGATGTAAGAAAACGAAACGAGAGAAAAGAAATGGGAGAAACGAAAGAAATGATTGTATCAACGAACAGACACACATTATAAAGTTTTAAAACTAATTGTTGTTGAAGCACAACAACATATCTACTAAAAGAAATAAACCTTCGCTTATGACTATGGTCCACTCAACGTTTTTTTTGGCGGGTTCTATTGATTATTTCTGTACGAAAAAAGATCTATCAAAACATGCAATTTCGTTCTTTATTTGTTGTACATTGAACTGTATCAGATATTGTGAATGATAAACTTCTTCAAATTATCCGTACGAAACATGGCAAAAACGAAAAATAATAAAGTTGGCTTTGGAAGTTCTCACTGATCTAACCTTACGTCTTTTCAGCTTGCTCAATCGAGTTCGAATTCAGTCGCTGCTGATTCTGAAACTGATAAGGCAATTTCGCTGAGTAGTCAGGGCTACATAAGGTTGAGAGTTCACGCTCGGCCAGGAGCCAAACAGAATATCGTAACAGGTGAGAATGATATAATACTTCAGTGCGTTTTGTGATTGTTCTTTGATTGTTTTCTTATTTCGACCTTCCAGAAATACGAGATGATGAAATTTGTATTGCAATCAATGCCCCTCCAAGAGAAGGTCAAGCCAACGAAGAGTTGGTTTCATATGTACGTGAAGTCTTAGGTTTGCGAAACAATGAACTGAGCTTTGATAAGGTGTTTGTTCGAAACTTATTTATTAACTCAATTTACTTGTTAAAGGGTGCAAAGTCGCGTAATAAAGTTCTTCTTATCACCTCAAATAGATTAAGCATAGAGGATGTGACCGATAAACTCAATGAAATTATTGGAAAATAAACAACAACATCCGAAAATCTCATGTTTCTTCAAATAATTTTCCAAATAAATCTATTCTTAACGGCTTAATTCATTATCCCATCATGATCCTAGCTTAGTCTCGTGCAGCAGCTTTCGAAATCATTCGTGGTTGAGATATAGAGAAGAGCGGTCGCATTCCAATCATCCTTCTCTTTTGAAGATCTGAAGGTTATTGATTCTAAGAAACATTCTGAAGTAATGTGTTAGGATATTCGCTTATTAATTGTTGACCCTAGTGGCCAACATGCATACTCATTAAACTAATTGAATCGGTAAGTGCTAGAGCATAGAAGCTTATAAGAATATGATTACAGCCAACAATCTAAAGCCACTACGAACATATTGTTCTATTCAACTTCTTCAATCATCTCAACATGTACTTTCTATAATTGAGTTAAAACCAACTGAATTTCAATTATATCAACTCTATTGGTCAGTTTTATTTCGACAAACCGTTTTATGAAAATGAAAAACACCTGCAAGTTCTTGCATAACTCAGTCTTTCTTTGAGATTAAAAAACGCTTTGCTTTAGTATAGGTTGAAAGCTATATAAAGCTTAAGTGGTATGAATGAGTTTATTGTTATTCCATTGAGACTTATAAGCTTCTATCAGTTGAGGTTGTGTGTATGAAGTTGTGAGAGCTTTGTGTTAGCCAATGTGGCCCATTTTTGATATATCTCAACAATAGAATAATGAGGAATATTTATTGTTATTTGTGAATAATCGATAAGCTAGCGTTGGAGGTAAAGCATACACACACACATTCTTCCTCATATCTTAATAAACTCATTAGTATCCAGGTGGTTTACAAGGCAATAGATTGCTTTCCAGACCATTGAAATATCTTTTCCACTCTCATAATCTCTATGATTTTCAATCTTTCACAAATCTGCCCATGAGCTATACATTTGACTGAATAGTAAAGCTTATTTCTTATTAACACCAGAAAAAAAGAAGTTTTATTCTGTTATTTCACAGATTTCCCACCAAATAGCTGTTTGTTGGCGGAAAACGAAAGTTTGTGCAGAAGTTTTCGTGCTTCATCTGACTGTCCATGTGGTCAAGTCATATAGGGTATGTTTCAAAAAACATTCTTTCCTTACAACCATATGCTGCTATTATATAAGTTATTACTTGCTTGTTAATAAGTTCTAAAAGCCTTTATACAACCGGAAAGTGTATGTTGTGTGAGCTTAAACACAATGTTGCTTTTGAATACAAGAAGAAGCTGACGAATAGAACGAAAACGATAGCACATGTTGTGAAAAGGGAACAGAATGAAGAACAATCTAAGGAAGCTTCATCTTAGTTAATTTCATCTAGCTCAAGTAGTATTTGGTATATCTTTTGGAACAACTATCCTTCTCCAAATAGTCTTAAAGTGAACAGAATTTCTCTACTATCCATTTCACCTAATTCTCATTGCCTTTATAGCTTTTTCTTAAAGCTAATCCACATCTATCTTGGTTTACTTATCTCATTTGACATCCTGCACCCTGGATGTATAAGCTTCTTGTGCATTTGACAGAGAATAATTTATCATCCAATTTTTGCCATCTTATTCATTTCTACAAAATGCCTTCGCACAACAACAGATGTCTGTTCCCAACAAGCTTTTCCCGAATTTTTTAACCCTTCTACTTCTCTCCATTACTTCATAAATCAGAATAAATTAATTAAAGGCTTGTTCTCCATCTCACTCATTCTTCTCCAATCTATGACTGCATGGTGTTTTTGATGATAAATATCCACGCTCTTTCCTATATTCTTCAAGCTTTTGTTTGCATTAAAAGCTTCTTGGGAGATCTTCTAATCTTTCTATAAATTACTTTCCATTCACTGAATAAGATGATAATTATCCAATAGAGAAATGTTAGAGCGTATTTCTTTAGTCTGTTCATGTTTTAAGATATTTGTAGGTATTGCTATAAAGGGAAAGAGAGAGAGAGAGAGATACTAAAAGAAGGAAAGAGGGAAATCGTATTGAAAAGCTTTCCATAGGGAAACAGAGAGGGAGCGTGTAATAAAGGAAATACATAATCACCTCCATTAAGTACTTTCTTTGCTCTTCCATTTGAGGTTGTGGGAGGGAATAGAGGGATAGTAGGAGGACCAAGTCCTTCCTTCTTCTCTTTTAAGCCAATCTCTTATGGATGACTTATCTTTATGAGCACTGAATGAGCTGATTGAAAAGAGAATTTTCGTTTTCTTATTCACTCCTCTAGCCAATCAAAGAATTTTTTAATTTTTATGAGAAAATAGAGCATTTTGATTATCTGAGAAGTATCAGAAATGAATTTTTCTTTTCTTTCTACACTCCAGCCAATCTCTCTTAATTCAGAAATGTGGCTGTCATAGGCACATTGCTACTACTTTCTATCTCACTTCATTCATTCTCTCACTTTCCTCTCTATCTCTCTCTCTCTCTGCCTTCTCTCTTTACTTTTCGCTTATTCTAATTAAAGAAAATTTGAGAATTTGTATAAGCAGATGAATGTTAGAAACGCTTTCTCTTTTCACCTTATCCATTTTACTTTTTATTTTTAAAATTTCATTTTTAAAGCAGCGGAGTGGTGGGAGGCACATCCAGGGAAAATATGTTTTTCCATGCAACTCTAGCTCGATCTTTCATCAATGCTCTCTCATTAAGAGGTGATGATGATTTCGTCGACAGGTAATGTTATTATTTTTCTCAATTTATTCAAGTAAATCTTCGATTTGACTTGATTTATTCCAAAACAGACTCAAATTCCTCTAATATATTCATATTATGTAGACTCAATTACTATTATACACCGATCATGCTGTCAATAGCTTGTTTGATCATCAGTGCTAAGCAGGTCTTTCTATACTTTTACTTTAGTTTATAGAAAAACATTGTTGTTTAGTATGGAGGTACTCCTATAGAATGTTGGGTTAATCCACACTCACGAGAAAGTATGGAAGAGTATATTGAAAGCTATTGTTGGATTCAGAACACCTATTGGATTCCCATGTACGAGAATGTTCCTGATGACCACACAGCTCGTGAAGGTTTTTGACCCCATTTCTAATGAGCATCAAATGTCTTTGTTCCAGAAAAACAAATAGGATATTATCAATGGGTTCCCTTTATCTTAATAGCTGAAGCTTTGATGTTCTCTTTGCCTTGTATATTCTGGAGACTGTTAAGTTGGCAGTCAGGTATGGATACCATCGTTTCAACAACTTATTTTTCTTTTTTTGTTAGGTTTGAATATTCAACATTTGATAAATGCTGCATGTGATACTCAAGCCATTGTTGACGCTTCTGATAGAGCTAAGGTTTGCCCTCTAATGGCTTCAACTTCTAATTATATGATTACAGGCAGTAGAGGCTATCACAACATGTTTCGTCGATAACTTAGATCTCCAATGTCCATCAGTTAACATACACCAGAGAAGTCTATTATCAAGAATAAAGTGCAACAGGCAAGTGATGAAGTATGAGACCAATTAAACAGTTATTTGAAGACTTCTATCTGGCCATTATGTGTCCGTCATCTATCTCATAACAAAGCTCTGCTATGCGGCTAATGTTATCTTACAATTTGTCATTCTCAACGCCTGTCTCAAATCTGACGATTATCTTCTGTTTGGCTTTCAAGTAAATTAATTTCATTTCTTTTGTTATAAAAAAAAGCAAACTCATAGGTGTTGAACGATTTGGTACAAGGAAAGCCTTGGACTGAGTCTGGCCATTTCCCACGGGTAACTCTTTGTGACTTTGAAGTCCGTTATGTCGCCAACCTTAACAGGTAACAAGTTCTTTGCGAAGTTTTCAAACTAATAGATAATTTTTCAGATATACTGTCCAATGTGCTTTATTGATAAACATTATCAATGAAAAGGTTTTTGCTTTCTTATGGTGTTGGTATTTGATATTACTGTGTATAACAAGGTTTTCTCTTATGTCAACGATTCATTAGAAACATCTTCTTTACAGTTTCTCTACCACTGCCTGGCTTCTCAATACTGGCGTTGTGAACGAGAAAGTTGATTATGTTCTAAAATATATGCAAATAGCTCATTCAAGTGAGCAGAAGAAGCTCCAGAAATTTTCAAAAGTTATTCAATTTTTTTAAATTTTCAAAACTTTTTTGTTTGAAGGAAACATCTGTGGAGCGTGTCTATTCAGTCATTCCCTTCGCTCCTCATTTGCTTGACCGATTTGTTCTTAATTTCTTAAAATCCGATGGGGTAAGATATTTCCTTTATTGATTATAATTATATCAAATATCTTTGAAGGTTTTCATTTTGAGGATGATGTCCAATCATGCTGGTGATATGATTGTAGTTCAAGTTGTCAAAAATCTTTGGCAAGAGTTTCGAGAACGAAACTGGCGGGAGTTTGAAGAATTTGAAGAAATTAAAGAACAACACTTCCGTTTTCCAAAATCAAGCCTAATCAGGTATTCATCCCAAGTTGTTTTGGAATATAAAATGATTTTCAGTGGACCAACCCATCCAAGAGTTGTCACCATAAGCAACCCAGTGGCAACGATGATGAGCGACTCGTTAACAAGCGAGAAAGCTGCCTATTTATGATAATTCTATGTTATATAATAACTGAAGTGCCTGTTATAGTTTAAGGAAGATTTATTAAAATATTTTTATTACTATAACTGTTAATACACAAAGGAATCTTCAACTGAATGAAGAGAAGGGTAGAGAGATAGCTCCAATAAACCGTTGACTCAATGAGAAGCTATGTGATCAAGTATGGAAGTGTGTTACATGAATGAAAAAATACGATCAGCCTTAAGTAATGATAGTCACGCGAAAAGAATGAAAACTTCACGTGAACTCACGTTATTGATTCACGTACATCATCTTTAATCAATTGAACTCATTTCACTGCATTGGGACGTTGAAAGCGGTTGCTCATTGAGAAACGTAATTTTTGAAATAAAAAAAGGTTTGTGATTAAATTTCGAGACTTAATTAATAATGAAAGAGAAATGATGATCATGTAGAGGATTATTGAGAGGAAAAGGGTCGGAAACGTGTCCTCAGAGGACGACAGTTCAATTCTATAAATATTTAATTGAACTGAACGACAGTTGATGACTTGGATATTCCTTTTTTATATCTTTCTGTTGCTTTTTCATCTTCCTCTCTCTCTCTATCTCTCTCTCTTCTCATTCAGTTTCATTCTTGATCAAATGTTTTTTTCTTTCTTTTAACTTCATAATTCTTGATATTTTGAAATGAATTTTAGTTCAGCTATGTGAAAGAGGACTCCTTATATGGCAGACGAAAAGGTTTTTTTTGTCTTTGTCGATTAAAAAAATTTTTTTTAGAAAAATTAAAATTATTCTATTGAAATCAATTAGTTTGAGGTTTCTTCTAATAAATTGTTTCAAACCAAATATGAAAATGTGTCAAACAATCTCCGCCCATTGAGCTTTGTGATTGGCTAAGGTCTGTGGTTTGATTGTGGCTCCGCCTCTGACTGCTCGGATAGCCGTTGCCTTAGCTGGAAACTTAGAGTCTTTTCTTATTTTAATGTTATTCCTTTAATCAATATAACACTAATTTTATTATTATTTTCATTTAATTTCTATCAAGCTTATCACAATTACATGGAACGTGCAATGATTTTCAATTTCAAAGCTTCAATTCGAAAATCTGAGCAGTTACCATGAAACTATGCATCTGTTGGAACTTCTTGTTCTGTTTCTTTAAATCTCATTCTTTTCGTGTTTCTAGAAAGAGACGTAAATCGTTTTTCGATATAGCGTGTTCAGTTTGATCTTTCGAACAAAACTTTTAAAAAACGGCTTCGAATACAAAATATGAAAGACGTTTCAGGTTGGAAAGAGGATAGATATGTATGCCAGCAAACGTCGCCAGCGGAACTTCAAACGGTGAGTTTCTTGAGATTCTAGAGAATAAGAGAATACTATATACTGTTAGTTGTTGTATCAACAGTAGTGGATAATGGTGAGAAGTGTATTGTTAAATTTGGGATTAGAGAGATTGTTACTCCTTAGCTTCTCTGGCGATAGGACGAATTAGAACCAAAAAAAGTTTTTGTCGACTCTTATGGTGATTTCTGGTAGAAGCGGATTTCGATCAAAACAAAATGTTTGAAATGCAGTTGATGAAGCTTGCAAATGAAAGTTCAGCATAGAGTGGAACGCCATTAGTGTCAAAAGATAAGGTGCAACAGTGAGCGAGAAACGGAGAGCGAGAACAGAAATCGTCCAACGGTTGCTTACCTTGTGCATTTACATTTTCACGATGAAAATGAAAAAAAAGGAGAAGTTGAAAAGCCAGCTGATGATGAAGACGATGGAGTAGAAGAAGAAAAGAAGGGAGGGCTGTAGAAGAAGGAGATGATGATGCGTGCTGAGTGTCACGACAACGAGCGTGACTAGGTATGTGCCCATCATTTTCTACAAACGGGCTTTGCCTTTTCGAAAACTAAAAAGCTTAAAACTAGTAGATAGCTGATATGGCTCCTCAAGGGCACGCAAGAACGGCCAGTATGTAACGATCATTTGAATTCTAAACTCTGTCCCTTTCATCATAATCGTTAGGTGCTTCTCAGAAATTCCTTTCTTACTACGTGTTTTCATTTTTTTTCTTCTCTCCTACTTGTATATAGTTAGTTTCGTATTTGGATGATAGCTTGAGCTGCTCATATATTCATGGCATCCAAAGTTTATGGAGCCATGATGGGAGGGCTGAGAAACGAGAATGAGATGAAGCCCATCATCATAGGCTACCGTAATCTCAGCTGCAAGTCTCTCAACTCTCTCTTATCGTAGACCTTAAGATATATTTGAAGAACGCCAGACCACATAAATATATTTTGTGTCTTTCTGATATAAATTTGGCAAAAAGAGGAGAGCGAGAGAAGGCAAGACCAGTAGACTAGGAATAGGAAGGAGGTGACAGGGGGAGTGCCATCGAATATGGAAATATCAGTTTACTTTGTTATTAATTATAACAAAATATTGTACTAACTATACATGTAGTTAATGTCTTTCTCTGTTTGACTTATAGAAATGAATAGCTTTTCTTCGGAATATGCTTCCGTTGCCATCATGTCGTCAGAGAATCGCGTGACGAGTTTCCATCGAAAGAGGGAGAGAAAAAGAGAATTGCCGGCAGAAGACTAGTCATCATTTTCTTCACGTCTCTCGTAGTCTCTTCTTGAAGTAGAAGACATAGAGAGGTTCTTGCACATTCTGTCTATATTTCTCTTTATCCGTTGAAAGGAAGGGGAAGATTTAAAGAAATCTGTGGAACTAAGGGACAACAAGCATCAGCAGTAGTGGCAGAAGCCTTACAGTATACTTTATAATACTTAACCATCTTTTAACTATTCAATATGAAATATAAGAAATATTCAAGAGGTATAGAAGCTATTATTCCATCTGTATTTACACATATAGTCTTCTTTATTTTAATTAATTGCTTACCGTATGTTTTATAAATGACATGGCCAATTATGGTATGATGAGCATCTATTAGCACCTTTTAAGAGAGAGCTCCTTCTGCCAATCGTCTGTCTCAAAATATAATATATATTAACATAGTATAGTTAATATATTATAAATAATAATTAAATATTCATAATATCCATTACGAGGACATATTTTGTGATTCACATGTCAATCGTCTGTTGCATTCTTCGAGAACACACTTTATCATCTTCTTCAATCAAACTACATATTTCATTTCAATTCTCATATGAAATCTCTCTTCAATGTCTATAATCAGACAAAATACATTATCCTTTTCAAATATAACATTATATCAACAAAAAAAAATAATTATAGTTGAGCAGTTTCATGAAAAACGGGCTTCTTGACACCTGCTTTGACACCCTCCTTCACAGTACCTTCTCACCTATCCTCTATAATACCTTTACAAATGACAAAAGCTTAAAAGGGAAAATGAAACAGAATAGAAAGCTTATACATTCTATTTAAGTGTTCGAGAGCCGACGAAGCCTTCAACTACCTCAAATCCTTCAAAACGACATCGAGAGCGACTGAATGGCGAATTGGAGACTGTTAGTCTATAATCCTGTTTTTGAAAACGAAACAACTACTTCATAGGTTGCTCAATTATTACCATATGATCATCAAACGATCAGTCGATTGGATAAGCTGAGTGTTCTCCGATTAGCTGTGAGCTTTCTACAAGCTAAAGCTCATTTCCAAGGTATTTACTTTGATACATTCTATTCAAACAACATCTGAGTCGGTTATTGCTTTCTACCCATTGTGACGTAAGACGATGTTAAAGAGAATATTCAAATGAAAGGATGAGATAGATAAAGAAAAAGTTTTTTGTTGTTATTTCAATTGTTAACCATGTCATCTGGCTAGTTAACTATATGTAATCCAATATATATCATTGACATATCATAAGGTGTCAAGTAGGTTGAAAATGAACTTGACTTGTCAATCGAAAGGTCACTACAAACACGCGAATCATATTATTATCCATTTTTTGGTCATCATCATATATATAGTTAAGATATGTCTTTAAATATTTAACTATAAGAATAATTTATAAGATGAAACATGTATTTTGAATGTAACAGATGGTTGACAGGGCACATTATAATTTTTGTCAAAGACGATCCAAAATGTCATAAAATTTCTTTCAAATATCTAATTGAACATCATGTTCTACTCTATTCATCTCCATTTTTGAATTTACAACAGGAAATGAGAGATTGAAATATTTAAAAAATTATGAAAGCTAACAGGCTGTCTATATGTTGTAGAATACGATCTCTAACGATCTGTTATGAGGGAAAGACATTGAGAGTGTATTGAGTCAGTTCATTTCAGCATGTCATCATCAAACTTCTACTTATATGGGTCAATTTCCATTAGCCACACATAATTATTCATTTGTTGCTCGTCCTGCTCTACCTTACTCATCAACTATTCCAACTGTTTTCCATCCACCCGTTGGTCATGCCCTTATTGATCCAAAGGAGCCAGACTTCGAGACAATTAGCATGAAAGTAAGAAACATGAGGGTTCTTAGAAGAAACTGTTCTTTGAAGGCTTTGGGAGGCTTTCTTTTGATCATCAATGACAATGGAGAGATATATTATGCGTCAGAGAACGTTGAACAGTTCTTGGGATTTCATCAAGTAACCATAAGGTGCAAATGAATATGATGGATTAATGATTTGCAGTCGGACATCCTTCATCAGCCTTTGTTTGATTTGATCCATTCCGAAGATCGCGATGATATTCGTCAACAGCTTGATGTTACCTTTGGATTGCCACCCACTACAACAACATCCTTAACTCATCAGGAGATATTTTTACCTGGTAAGGATAACACTGGCTTTCCCTCTACAGTACTTGATTTCAGAAAACTTGTGTTACTTGGAGAGGAACGTTAATGCTCGTTTTCGATGCTTATTAGACAACACTTGTGGATTTCTAGTAGGAAACATCATTTCGTTCCCCCTGTTCACGGTTTTGCTATTTCAGAGAATAGATATGAGAGGAAAGCTGATGGCAATCCATGGATTACCGTCTTCTTATGTTTTGGGAAGATCAACGACTGGACCTGTTCTAGGTTTAGCTGTTGTTTGCACGTAAGTTTTCTTTTCTTTTTTTTTCTTTCAAAAAAGTTCTAACAAAATTTTCAGTCCGTTCGTTCCACCAACATCTGAATCTCCGCCTGAAGATATGATCTTGAAAACGAAACATCATTTGGACGGAGCTCTAGTTTCCATGGATGAAAAGTATTTCAATTGACATGTGATTGATGATAGTATTTTGAAATTCAGAGTTCATGCTATGCTGGAATTATCAGAAAATGAATTGCCAATGAGCTTTTATCAATTAATACACGTTGAAGATGCTTTCTGTTTAGCTGAAGCTCATAAAGAAGGTTGCTTCCTCCTCATTCCTTCTGATAACCATCAAATGAACTTTTCAGTTTTGAAAAATGGATCCTCGGGTTTATTAATATATCGATTGATCAGTTCAAAATCTAAAAGAACTTATTTTGTTCAAAGTAGTTGCCGTATGTTTTACAAAAATGGAAAACCGGAATCAATCGGCTTGACACACCGCTTGCTCAAGTAACTTTCCGTTCTAGCATCGTATACTCATTAACGTATGGTATTGTAGTGAAGTTGAAGGCACGATGCTGTTAGAGAAAAGATCATCGCTGAAAGCAAAGCTTCTTTCTTTCGATGATTCATATCTTCAATCACCCAGAAATCTTCAATCAGCTGCTGCATTACCCATCCCAGCAACAAAAGAAGAATTTCCCGATGACGACAGGTTTTTTTTGAATTCTAAAGATCAATATTCATCCATCTACATAACAGTTTCAACTTTACTTCTAATATCAATCAGCCAAACTCAAATCTGAGAACAAAGAAACAACGAGATGATCAGTTGGCTGTGTCTATTGCAACGCCGACCGCTCTTGTCCCCAAGATTCCGAACGAACAATGGCATTTCATTCAACCGGTTGGTTTTTTTGTTATTTCTTCATTTCTATTTTACATAATTTGAAACATAAATTATGACTTCATGATTAGAATATACTTGATTTACGAGTAATCAAGTAAGACATCGTGATGTCACGTTTCCCTTGAAATTTGAGGGGAAAGCTCCTTATTGGGCACAATAATATCAAAAATGAATAGTAGCAGCTAAATTTTCTTATAATGATCTTGTAATTGCAGCCTGTCATGTCCGAATTCGCAACAGCTTTACCATTTCCACATCATTTGCATCCAGCAGTTGATCAGCATGGATGGAACTCGAATGATATGTGGAACAATCAGGAAATTTACTCATATCCTGCTCCACAACGTATATCCATATAAGATATTAGATTGTCATAAATGATTCATAATTAAGGGAATATTCCAATTGCTAATCCAACATATCCTGTTGTGTCGACTGTTCAGACAAGCGTTCCATCTATGCAGCTTCATCCATTGCATGGTTATACCGATTTAGACTATCAATGGCATGCGAATCAATCGATCAGTATGCAACGTGAGTTACTATGATCATAATGAGCAAACTATATATTGTTCATACTACAGCGACATCAACATCATTACAAGACATGCCAAACGATATGACAACTTCGGCTACTGTCTACTCTCATAAGATAGATCCTCGATATGGATATTTAGAATATGGAAAGGTACTTAACTATCCATTTTCATTATTATGCTAATTATCTTTTAAAGGCTCCAATAACAAACTATCCAGCAATATCAGCTGTGTTATCGGCCAATACATCATCAACGGGCTTCAACTTGATTTCGGAAGTAACAAACACCTTATTGGGACAATAAGCATAACTTCATTTCTTATTACTCTCTCCTCTCTTCCTCTCTTCCTCTCTCTCTCTTCTTATAAGCTCACTTCTTATCCGACTGTGATTGTGGATATACTTTAATTGATAAGGGTAATTGTATGTATCAGATCTCAAATAAACTATTCCTTCTTGCATTCTTCTTTCATGTTCAATTCACAACAACTGAATCATCGTCCCCCCCTCTCTCTCTCTCTCTGCGTCTCTCTTTCTTTCCCCTTTCCTCTCTACCTTTCATTCTTTTTTTATACATTTTTTTTCATTTAAAAGCAAAAAAGTGGGAAAATGATTGATATCTCAATGTTTTTTCTGTTTGTGATAGCTCTCGAATTGAAATTGAAGAATCCGGCTATGATGAAGCTCATCTTCAGATGACCTGTTCTTCACACGAAGAGAGATTGAAGAAACAAGAGAATACACAACTTGGAATATTCTCAGGCTTCATCTCATTTTCTCACATTCTCCATTCTATTTTTATTCTCAATTATACTATTTTTAATAGAACAAAAGTAAAAATCGATAGAATACAGTGTAACTGTGATGTTCAAGCCACCAACGAGACATCATCGCATCGTTTCTGACCATTTGATCTTCAAAACAATTTTTTATTTTTTTCTTCCATCAAAACTAGCTCAGCTCAAGATTATTTAATGTAAAACTAGCCTTTTTTATTAAAAATTATGGACAAGCTCTTCTTGAATGACAAAAAAATCTTTTTTTTTCCTTCTCATCTCTTCTCCTCCATTTGAAGCCATTAAATGCCTTACAGTCCGGAAATTGAAGCATCCAGGCTTCAATAGGTGCGGCGTACCGATGACAAATATCAAAAATGCTTCTTTACGCTGGCGCATCGCTTTTCCCATCTAAACCGGTCAGAAATGAACCCGGCTTACCGGACGGACACACACACCCCATACACACACAGACACACACACACACACATTTCTGGACGGGCGATCTCTTGATTGTTCATGTGAAGATTTTCGTTTTCCATTTTAATATCAACCGGTTAATAAGGATAGCCGGAAAAATATTTTTTTGTCTGCTGAACCCAATTAGATGCCATTGAAAATTATATTTATTATTCAGCTTCATCTCTTTTAAGCTTACATTTGACTATATAAGGAATCGGATATGTTTTTGAATTTCATTTGAGCTTCTCTCTCTCTCTCTCTTCCACATTCAATGAGAAAAGAAAGACGTTCTCCTCTAATTATATATTTCTCAATTATATTATTATATGAACTATAAAGTGAGTATACGTATGTTTCATATTCCTCCTTCTCTTACTCTTTCTCTCTCTCTCTCTCTCTATTACAGAAATCATCTTCTCGTGTCGTTTGCTGTTTTTTGTATTTAAAGCTTTACTCTCATTTTTCTCTCTAATAGTTTGGATTCTCTCTAATTCACACATCACTGACGATTAACCATCAATACGGCTCTAACGATGAGCTTCTTCTTCTTCTTCTCCTTCTCTTCTGTACACACACACACACATACACACATAATGAAATAGAGAAGGTTTTTGCTTTTAAAAACTAATTCAAAAAGCCTACTTGGTTAGCACTTCAGTTATTAGATTCTTACAATCGTTATCTCATATGCACAACCGTTCTTCATCTCTATGGTTAAACAAATAATTTCTTTTACATGTATATCACGTGTATGACGTCATTCACGTATCTTACGTGTAACATATATGTTTACAAATTATAATAATTTAGTTTCCTTTAGAGAGTTTTTCGTTTGTTTTTCTTTTTTCTGTTCAGTTAGACTTCTCTGAAAAAGAGAAAAAAGTTAAGAAGAATGTCAAAATCTCACTCAAACTGTTTGACAATCTGTCATCTTGAGATGTGACAGTAAGGAAGGTGGAAGTAACTTGCCTTCAATGAATTCATTTTGTATTTTCAAATGAACATAAACAATGAAATAAACCAATTGACTAGATCATGTTGTTGTCTTTAATGGAATTTCCTTTCCAACACCAACTTTGATGGTCTTCGATGTTGACGTGTTTTCCTTCTTCAACATCAATCACTTATCATCTTTCTATTTTTAATATTTTTTAATCATAAAATGATGTTCTTAGCCAAATTCTTCTTCCACTTCTCCTATATATCTTATAGTAGTTGATTATTGTATTTTAACTAGACGTATAGTTAGTTAATGGATGCTTAGCTCTAACAAGATTAGGCTTAGATGACTACTCATTTGGTACTCATGACAATGCAAATGTAATCACAGCTCTTACATATCTCTTCTTACACTCTCTTAGTCTATGTCAAATGTATCCAAATTCGTTTTTAACGAAAACCGTTTTTGTTTGAATATTCTAATATATGTCCTTGATAGTTAAAAGCTGGTTCTAAGATGTCATTTGATATCAGCTGATTATCATTTCTATCATCTAAATGACATAATTTGTAATAAATATTGACATTTCCCTTTTTAAATGCTTTTTTCCTTGTCCTTCTACATACGTATTGACAATAAGCTTCTGCCTAATATGGTTATATTTCGTGAATTTGCTTCGTCGATCCATTGCTCTATTCGGTTCTATTGAAGAGACACTTAAACACGAACAATACATGTGTCTTCCTTTGAGCTCCTTTCTTACATTTTGTAGCTTTTCCCTTCCTTTCTCTACTTTTCCTCATTCCTCTATGTTATCTTCATCTTCTTATATTTCCGCAATTCATCGCTTATGGCAACTCCTTGTTATCATCTGGCCTCTCCTCTTTTGGTAATATTGTGAACACACGAAAGGTCGGCCGTTGTTTGATCTTCTTCCTCACCTCCTTGTTCACTTTAATTGATAATTCTGGTATTTCCTACAACCATTTTTCTTTCCTCTCATCTTCTCTACCTCCATCCCTCCCTGTGTCTCTTCCTCTCTCTCTCCCTCTCTCTTTGCACTTTTTCTTCGTCTTCCTCCTTTTTCTGTTAAGAATTAATCATTTCATTCCAATTTTTTGTTCCTTTTTTAGGTCGGAAAGTCTTTTTTGGTGAAATTGCAACGTTTTTGTGAGATTTTCGAAATCCATTTCAACTACTTGACTATCTCTATTCAATGTATTTTATTTCGAGTTAATTAGTGAAATTAAGTACTTTGACCTTCTATTTTTATTTTTACGTTCACTCGTAACAGAATTGAAAATATTTGATTTCGTGCAATTACCTGAAGTCCTTTATGATATGTTGCTGTCGTCTGTCTGTATTTGTATGATGGTTAGGGTGGGGTAGACGATGATGTTCAGATAGCAGATTCATAATGACTTGAACAGACATTAAACTCCAAGCTTCCATAAGTTACGATCAGTTTTTTGTTGTCTCCTCTTAATTATATTCAGTCTAAAGACTAAAACTAATGGCGCATTAAAACGTTTGTCGCATTTTTTTGTTTTCTGAATTCCGGACTCTCGCTTCCTTCCTTTCCAGCTTTTTTCAAAAATGTTATAGACGATTGTCTTAACGGTTCTTTGTTTGTAAGATGTTTTTTTAATTTTATTTTCCTTTTTTTGTTCTTGTGGATGAAATAGATAGGACGAAGAAAAGCTTTACAGCCATTATCCTTTTATGGTCTTTTGGCATTCCGTTAAGGACATCTACCTTCGTCTCTCTCTCTCCCCCTCTCTCTTCCTCAATCAACTGGTTATTTTACTTTGGAAATAATCGTTTATTGATACATTTTCTACCTTCTTTTTCTATAATTGCCTTTCAATTGCAACATTCACTTTTCCTTTTTTTCTGGTCAGTCATTGGCCATACATGGGGATGAAGCTGGGCCTATTAGACTCATGAGATGCGTCCAAAAGATTAAAAAATGGCCATTTCTTAGTTAAAAGTGACGGTAATTACACCTCGAAGCTAGCTTATATCCACACGTGCAGAGGACCGGAAAGTTATCTTAACGGATGCAATTGGTTACTCAAGCGTCCAAATGTAAAGAAAAACACTTTTCATACAGATGCATGATAGACCCATATTGTCCATTGAAATCGTCCTCACATTTTGAGTCATTCCATGTTTTTTTTTCTTCTTCTTCTTCTTTCTCTTCTTCCCCTTCCCCCCCCCCCCCCCTTCTCACTCTCTTTTTTGATATTCAAACGTCTCTTTGATCCTTTTCTACCTGCGTCGGAACGAAATCTGAAATTACGAGAAGAAAAAGACGAAAAGGAGGAGGAAAAGGAGGAGAATTTCTTCCATCAGACTCCAAAGGAGATGACGACTGACCTCGATACGTTTTTCGTAATCAACACAACCAATCGTCGTTTTCCTATTTCTATTTGACTTTAATTTTACCTTTTTTCCTTATATTCTCATACGTGGATCGCGATTGTTACAAGATCTTCAGAATCATTCTAACGACCGCAAGCTTCAACAAGTCAATTCAGAAAAGCTCTCTGACTCTCTCTCGAAATCTCCCTCCATTTCTCTTTGTTCACTCTAATCGAGTGTCTTAACAACGAATTTTCGTTCTCTAATTAGTTGCCATTTGAAGTAAGATTTCATGAATACTAGCCCTTCATCAAGTAGTTTCTTCAAATTTTCTGTTAAAATATCCCAATTTTTTTATTTTCTTCTCTCTCTCTCTTACCCTTCCCTCTCACTCTACGTTCCTCTGTTTGTGTCCTTATCCTTCATTGCCATCTCTTTAAGCTAATTTGAGCTTTTATCTTAATCTGTTAATTGTCCTCTCCTTAACTTGTCCCTCTCTCTCTCTCTCTCTCTCTCTCTCTCTCTCTCTTCCTCTCTCTCTCTCTTCCTCTCTCTCTCTCTTTATACTTCTTTATACTAATTATTTCATTTTTGTTGTCTTCTCATCCATTTAAAAACGTGTTTCAAACTCTCAAATTTACAAGTTTTCTCTTCTTGTTTTAACTTATTTTTGAGAAAAAATTGTTTTTTTTCTGCACACGTTCCCAATGACTAATCATATATGTTTCTTTGATGAAACATTTTATTCTTTCTTTTGCCTTTTCTTTATTCAAATTTCTCTTTGAAACAGGCGATTTGCTATTGAGGACACAGCAAGCCTCGAGAAACCGTAAGGAGGCGAACGAAGAAAATCAGTGTTTTGGATCGTTTGACTCCTTCTTCATCCAAACAACAACACATTCATACATATAGATACATAGAGAGGGAGGGAGACAGAAAGAGAGTGAAAATGAGCGAGAAAGAGAGGAGGTGGTGCATTTTCAATTAAAAAGTCATGTCAGTTGCCATAAGAAGTAATCGTCCTTGAAGAATCAGTCAAAATGATTCTTTTCTCTTCAATTCACTGTTGTGGAGATAAGTTGTTGAAAACAAAAAAAAAGAATGAAAATGATGAAGAAAATCTTTTTTTAACCTCCCATTTACTAATCTTATCAATCAATTTCCGGTCATTATGATGTTGTTAATCATCTTATCAGATGAATAATCATCTGATTATTATTCTCATTTTCTCACATATGATTATACTAACTACTTCCTTTCTTACTATCTTACTACCTCCTACTACTGTCTACTACTGTGTATATCTCATATGGTCAGTTATCGATTGATTCATACCTTCAATTGAGTTCTTAACTCAGCTGTAGATCTTTTCATTTCATCTCCAGATGTTTCATTACAACCATTTCAAAATCATTTTTTTAAACTTTTCCAATCGTCTTTCAACAGTAATTATTTGCTCAAACACCTGTGTGTTGTCTTCTTCGTTTTTCCTCTTTTTGCAGATTTTTTTTGTTTAAAAAACACCGTCTTTACCTCACCGCTGTTGATCCATCTAAGGTAGTTTGACATTGACGTCCGTGATTTTCATTTGAATCAACCATCATTCTCTATAAATGAAATGCTGAAAGCGGTTGCATTCGAGAGAAACTCTCCTTACACCTCTCTATCTCTCTCCCTCCATCTCTCTCTCTCTATCATTCTTTTTTTGGCAAAAAAAACAGTTTTTGTTCCTTAAAATTGTAGTTTACAATCCATTGATGCCAAAACGCCTAAATGGTCATTTGGCATCGTTTTTGTGTTAACAATGGCGGATGTTTGAATATTTTCAAGTTTGAACTGGATTTTGTCATTGTTCAAGTCATTTATCATAAAAGGTTCAAGTTATCAACCTAATACTACCGTTCCATTGATAAATCTAGTTTTGTGCTGCTGTTGATTAGAAGCAACATCTTCATCTTCTACTATTGATTTGTTTGAGCTTTTTTTTAGTTTTCTTTTTGTTTTATTTGGAATTTTTTGTTACTCAATCAACTTTGAATGTAATAGATATCATCTGGCATAAAGTTGGTTGGACAGTTGTTCCTCTTCTGTCCACTACTAGCACGGAAGAGAGAAGAAGAGGTCGTCGTCTCTAAGATGGAGCTATCTTCTCATTTATTTTGTTAAAACTAAACCGAGTAACAGCATAGAACGGAAACAAGTAGAACACGTTCCTCCTTGTGCATCTCCTTCCGTATTCCTACTCCTCCTAGATGTCAAATGAAATTATTAATTCAGTTATCAATTACATTTGGATGTTTTTCATACAATTTTTCAATTCAACCATTATTTTATTACAACAGTTTTGCAAAATCGACACTGTCCAGTCTCTTCATTTTCGTTCTGCTCTCTCTCTTTCTGCCTCTATCTATCTCTCTCTCTCTTTCATATTCTGTTTCTTTCACATTCTGTACGAGAAAGATCGCCTGCTTAGATTTTATTATTTTGCTCGAACATGATCTCTTCACATCTTTTCATATCGACGTTTGTTTCAACCGTTCGCCACATCCAACCGATTCATTGAATATCCCCTCTCTCTTGCCTCCTTCTCAAGATCCATTTTCAATACTGTTTTTCATTTAATAATTTGAATATTCGATCAATCCATTAATGAATTTATCGTTCAAACAGTCATATTCCATATAATTTTACTTTATATTAACTGGTCAAATGAACCCAAAAGTCCTCACAGGGGTGGGGCAGGCGAATAGCCGAAGAGGAGCCCCGCCTCTCTTTCTCTCTCTCTCATCTCTCTTAGTGTACACTCATCTCACCATTAGTTCAGTCCTATTGCTCAAAAATAAGTCTTATAAGGAGAGTAAGACCTTATATTTAACTTTATAAATATAATTCATTATAGTAATTCGTTGTTACTCTTCATCATTAATGTCGTCATCATCATCGTTCTTCATCTGTTGTATCGTTTTTTGTTTTATTTTATGTCTTTTCTTTGCTTTTTACATTGAATAACTCAATATTCATCTAGTTTCTCTGAATTGTAGGTATATGTGGCACAAAAGATGAGATTAATAATACTAATTTCAATATTATTTTATTCCATTACTTCTGAAAGTCAGTTCAATCGACGAGCCAAACAGTCTGTCAATGCTGGTATGTTTACATTTTAGTTATTTTCTTTTTACAATTAATTATTAAAAAGTTGTGTTCTCATTATTGTTCATTCACGCTTATCTGAGATTTTGAGTGAGGTCAGAAGATAAGAGGCTAGAGATTTGAATCATTCGCTGTAGTTGTTTTACTTGACTTGACCATACACTCACGGGCTGGGGAGGAAGACGAGGCGAGTCATGGTTGTTCTTTCTCACTTTTTGTTGTTCTTCTTGTAATTTTCCTTTTTTTTTTCAACAAGCTTTTCGAGTTCTATTTTTTTATCTCTCTTTAATCTGTTTTGTAATTCATAGTGCCGCTATCTGGTGTTCATCTGGTCTACTAGGAGGTTAACACCCCCCTGGCAGTCAGTCGGATCATGTTGGCCATGAATCGCACAATCCGATACGGAAAAAAAGGTTAAAGAAAGGAAAAGATAGACATGCATATCGGATAGTTAAGTAGCGATAAGAAAAAGAAGAAGAAGAGAAGATATCATAAATGGTCATGTCTTTTCCTCATCTCAAATCATTTCCGATCTGATTGCATAGAATTTCCTCTTCAAATCTGGCTGTCATTTAACCATAAATGGACAATATAGTTTAAGAAAATGTGTTTATTGTTATGAAAGTGTTATAAACAAGAGCAGCTTTCAATGGGTTAGTTATGTATATAACTTTCCAACTAATTTGTGCATCATTAAAGCTTTGCCAAGATGTGTTAAATGAAGCGTCGAAAATGAAATTGAAGAGAAAAAAAAGTTTATTTGGGGGTCATCTTGTTCAGTTGTGTGTCCTTGAGATGTACCTTGTATGGAAAAGCTTATGTTTGTCTTCAAAAAATGCTTGAACAGATAAATGTAATGGAACGGCTTGCCTTTGAACGTTTTGAAGAATACTTGAGTGAAACACTACATATCCAGTATTCCTCTCTTATAAACTATAATAATATAGTTAAGACTTGATTTCAAAGATGACCTTTATATTTTGGAGATTCTTTTGTTTTGTTTTTTATTTCTCCATACTCATTGGCTTCCATCCATAATCCATATGACCCAGTAGTGACCTAGAGAGTAGCCAGATATCTTCAGAGAAGTTTTTAGGATAATTAAAGGAAATGCTTCATACATTTGTCAATTTACTTACTCATATTAACTTTAATTACGTGGCAAAGTGACTGATGAGATGGTTTCAAGCTTCATCTCTCTCTCTCTCTCTTTCTCTATCTCTATATGTCTACTTCCATAATAGGATTTTTATAATTTGAAATGAATCAGATGTTTACAGTAAGTGAGATGATTCTTTTCTTTCTGTTAGACAAAAGCCTTGTTCTTCCTTTTCCTTTTTTTTCTCTTTCCTTTCTTCACAGACTCACGCCTTCGTCTACTCTTCTTTCCTTCTTAGTATGGTTTGTATGGAAGGTAATAACAATACGAAACGTCAACAATCTTCCTCTCTCCCTATCTCTCTTTCAGTTTCTTTTGTTCCGTTAAAGATGGAGAACATGTTGAGATTGTAAGCTTCTTCTTCTTCTTCTTCTTCTACCCTTCTCTATCCCTTGTATTTCTTCTTAAAAATACAATTGTTAGTTTCATCTGAAATAAGCGAAATGCACCATCCTCAACCATCAACTAAGGCCATGATTGAACCGAAAAAAAGGATGTGAATATATCGGGGCGAAAATGAATGAAAAAAACTGAGAGAAAAGCCGAGAAAAAGCCTCATATAGCAGTTGTTGGCAAATCCGATTTTTCTCAAATTTCATTCCAAAAACGTCTTTTTTTCCGTCTCGTTTCTTGTTACAATTTATTTTTGAAAATGAAGTGAGAAGACGAAAAGCAAAGAGGAGAGAGGAGAGAATACATGGAATGAGCTGAGTATTAGCAAAGCATGACCGTTTATGGAATGTAAATCCCAACCTCAATCTGTCTATCAAACATTCATTTCTTTGCTTTGCTTTCCCAGCCCAATCAACAAAAAAAAAGAAGTTATTTCGTCTGAATGAGCAGAGAATTTGAAGAGAAAATGGAAAGGCAAAAACCGGTATGTGTCAAATGAAAACGGTTTTAGCACGAGTTGTTGATCTTAATTGAATTGGTAACTCGCGCGGTTCCTCCTTTTTTGGCTCCAAACGTCTTGATTGAAAACGATGGCTTGGAGGTCTTTATGGCCAATTGTTGTTCTCGTTTTGTGTGATTTTTCTTTGCGAAACGTCTTTGATCCATTAATTAGATGAATAGTATCCTCTTGTGATGAGTGGATTACTTCTTTCAGTTGACAACCTTCAGATAGAAGTGCCGTTCTCTTTTACCTCAATCCATTTCCTTTCTAATTGAAAAAAAAGAGAATATGAACAGGGTTCGTTCTGTTATTTCATCTAACCGATAGGTTGATTGGAAATGAAAAAATGTTTTTTCATACTTTGAGATGTGCTGGCTGATGGTTGGACGTTTGACATCCTCTCATCTCATCAGTTGAATCAGCTCATTATCTATTCTTCCATCTTGTTTTAACGTTTATTCCCAAATACCATAAATGGTATGGTCATTGAATTTCCGGCTCAACAACACATGCTCATAGAAATCGGTGAGATCAAATAGATGAAGCAATGAAGATGATATAACATGTCCGGCTTCTATTTCTATTGAAAGGCATTGAGGAAATACATGCGAACCTTATATGACGACTAATCCTATTATCCTTTCATAACCTGTGTCCACTAAACAATCTGGTATAAGGAATAACGCAACATCTTCGGCAGTGGCTTAAGAGGGAGCAAATACAAAAAAAATAAATTTGCATATCTCTTCCAGCACAAAATCTTGCATGTCCTTCATTCAATCGTTCAATCGGAACATAACGAAAAGGGTCATAGCCAATTGCCAAAAGTTGCGTATATGGAAGAAGAGAAACAATTCATTTGTGGTCATTCATGTTCCAACTTGTCTTTTCTTTCTTCTCACTTTGTCCATCATTCATTAACAGGTACAAGAGACTTCATGACCTTGTTATTTCCAACCTGTGCGTATTGAATGAAACATATACAGAATTCATATGGCAGAGCCAATTTACAAAAGTCTCGCATCGTACATTCTGCAACATCTAAGGGCTATGCTTGTAGTTGGAAAAAATTGTATTCAATTAATTAATCTTTGCCATCAATATACTTATGCGCCAGCTAATGTTACATTGAGCAATTTAAAAGAATCATTGAGAGAGATAAAGTGATACAACTACATCCAACAACTGCTTCAGCAACATATCATTTCTTCATTTATACACATCTTGCATATCTTAAAGCTATCTAAAGCTTTAACGTCTATCTGCTCACAAAATCAAATTGAGAGATTGTCTTATAAATTTTGAAAAATGAAAATGCTAGCACCTGCAATGTTCATGTGTGCCGCACAAATCGTACATTTACGTCAACCAGAGTCTGGGCCCATTTTTCATTTTTCAACCTCATACGCCACAGGAGGCCTGCTGGGAATGAGACTAAACAGTTTTTGAGAAGATTGAAAATATGATTTTTGACTGTCGAAGACATGTAAATGAATGAAAATTGATCAGCATTCAGCATACTGTCACCCAATTACCATATAAAGAATAGACAGATGGGCTCTGAGTACCGTGTGGACTGCTCCATTTTCATTTTTCAATTGATTGAAGTACTGTCTGCGTGTGTGAGAAAAGCAATCTGATCTGTATAGGCAGTCTGTTGCTTTTCTGCAATAGAAATGGCAGAAAGGAGAAAAAAATTAATCAAATTGAATTCAGAAGGGTTTTATGATCGAGGTCTCGGTGACGATAAGAATCATTTGTTCCTTCTCTCCTATTCTATCAATTATTTCCGTAACCATACTTGATGTGACAACTTCTTCGGGACGTAAACAAGTGTCATTATGAGTATCCGTTACCGTTGAAAGGAAAATACTTTATTTGCCCTATGAGTTACATATATTAATAGCGACAATTTTCTTTTCTCCGTCTTTCTTTCTTTTTTTATAAAAAAAAAGTTCCAAATACATAAGTTGACACAATTATTAGAAGACTAGCCAATTGAAATCGAACTGGTCTAGCATCACTTTACTACACAACCTGCATTTGTTCTCCCGTTTTGTAGAAACTATGAGAGAAAATGAAAAAAAGGTTTGTCTCTAGTTCAATAACGGGCATAAAAAAGGTTCACTCTCAAATCATTCTTTTTGTTCCTCATTTATATAAAAACGTTCATAACAATCGGCTATTTCGGACTAAAAACAGGTCAGAAGCCAAGTGACCAAGAAATTGAACCCAAGGGTCACATCAACTTTCGCTGTGTTCACTTTATGGACGGGAAACATCATAAGCTAAAAATCTCCCGCTGCTTTGACCTGTTGTTTGATTAAAAAAATGCTAATGTCGTTTTGGTACTAAATTTAATGGATTAGCTTATTCAAATGATGTTGATAGAATAAGATACATATCTGAAGTCCATTGGCATTTTTAGTTTGTTCGTCTTAAAGTCTCATGGGAGAAAAAGCAACACATGCAATATATTGTAGTGAATGGCCATTAAAATAGCCACTAGATGATATGCTACTAATCGATCATGATTCTTCAAAAATCTCTTGGGGGATTATCATGGCTACTGTGAGATTCTGATGAAGCAAGAGAATGTTTAAAGATGACTGGGGGATATAAAATGTTTTTTTATTAATCATTTGGATACATCTCGACCTAAAGTTCATCTGACTCATCTCATCTTCTATTCATGTTATTCAACGGAAATGCTAATTGAAGAAATCAACATCATGCCTAAAAATATTGAAACCTAATTAGTATATTCATATATTTTCAGTTGGCCTCGGATATCGTTTCGGTGGACGAGGAGCTGACAATGCTGACGAGAGCGATCACTTCAAATTACTGGCCTTAGATGGTGATAGTCTATTAGTTGGAGCCAAGTAAGTTTTTTTATGGTTCGTAAATCACTCATAATAGCCAATACTCTGCCATGATTACACTAAACATCAATTTATAATGAGGGAGTTATTGATAGCTCTATGATGATCGTATTTATTATTGAAGAACATTCAATATCTCACCTATTGGCAAAACAAGCAAGGTCAAGATGATTTGATGAGTTGAACAATCAGCTCAACTTTCAAATGAAGTTTGTTTATACTGAGGTCAGAGTCTATTGTTTGATTGTCTACTAGAGGTATCTACCACTCCTATACGTGTCAATAGCATAAGGGAGTGTAAGCAGATCTCAAAAAGTCATCTGGAGTGAAAAACTCGCAAGATCATATATGCTTAAGCCGTACGATATCATTCAGTTTAACCTCATAGTGGAAGCCAATTCAGAAATGCCACGGATGAGTTAGCTGTCAAGTAGCCAATGAATGAACGCATAATTCAACATGACATATTCTATCCTCTCGCTTAACCTAGGCCTAAGAAATTCGCAATCCTATATGATTCCCATCTGAGAATTTAGCACGAATTGAAGCTTGAAAGAAGTCAACATGTGAGGTCTTGTCACGCAATGAACACTCAATCCGTAATTCTTGTTTTCGTTATTAAGGTTTTAGCAATATTTTAAGAAATGCATACGAAATTACTCATAAACAAAACTTTCGAACTAATGCGCAGATGAGTTGGGGGACTCAATTTGTAAATCAGAAATGAACGTACCTATGACATACTTTTTTGCGTGTGTTTGTTTTCAACCGTGTATTGCTAATTCAGTTGAACAAATGAAATGATAAACAAAACATACACATGACGCAAGTCCGCATATGCTAATTAGCTTCTGGACGCCCAGTAAGTGTATACTTACCGGAAGTCGGTAATGCGTATTAATTTTAACACAAACGAACTAAAAAGGAAAGTATTCTATTTCAAAGTAAGCTTGTCATCTGGTTATTCAAGAGATAGGGGGATCGTAACAACCTATAAACACAAGAAGCACGATGAACTAACCCAAAATTATGGGGACTACCAAAACCATTTTTTGTCGCAATATCTCTGATTCCATTATTTTGCAGGAATGCTGTTTATAACCTATCACTTACAACACTCAAAGTCCATCATGTAAGTTTTGTAGAAAGAGACAGTTATTATATCTATATTTCAGACTATTAACTGGGCTCCACCAGCTAGCATAATAGAAGAATGTATGATGAAAGGCAAATCGAAGGTATGACTCTAAACTTCCTTTCTTCAAATAATTGTTCTATGTTCAGGGTGATTGTCAGAACTATATTCGTGTCCTAGCCTCACAATCGAATGGGAAGTGTTTAATCTGCGGAACACACGCTTTCTCACCCAAATGCCGCGAATATTCTTACGATGCTGTAGATGGACAATTAAAAGATCGCCGGCAATTTGATGGAGTTGTATGTTTCAGGAAAACTGAGAATTGAAACTGGAACTCAATTATTTCAGGGAATTTCTCCTTTTGATCCTCGCGATAACTCTACAGCTTTATTCTTACCGGAGTCCAATGAAATATTTACCGGAACTGTTTCGGATTTCATAGGAAATGACCCGTTGATTTACAAAAAGAATATTAACAACGCAAAAGATGTTGGATTACGTACGAGTAGAAGTGACGCACGTGTTTTGGATAGTCCGAACTTTGTTGGCTCATTTGCTTTTGGAGACTATGTGTACTACTGGTACCGTGAATGGGCAGCAGAAGCTATGGATAACAATGAAGAAAGACAAGTAATCTATTTACTTTATGACACAATGTACAAATATGGTTTTACAGATATATTCACGTGTTGCTCGAGTATGCAAACGAGATCGCGGAGGAGCTCGACCTGCAAATGAGAGATGGACATCGTTTATAAAAGCTCGCTTAAATTGTTCTCTACCATCCAGTACTCCATTTTATTTTAACGAAATAAGTATGCAAAAACGGATATCTCAATTTTCTAATGAAATCAATTGTTTAGAAGCAGTGTCCGATCCAATACCATCTGGTTCTGACCATACTGTTTATGCAGTCTTTTCAACTCCGGAATCAGCTCTCCAGATGACTGCAGTCTGTTCATTTTCCATGAAAAAGATCAACGATTTGTTCGAGTATGACACATTCAAATACCAGGTTCGTATTCATCATTGTGTTCGGAAGAACACATTCTTTTCTTTCCAGCGCGCACCAAACTCCATATGGGAACCATATTCTCGAAATGAAATTCCAAAACCGAGGCCTGGCAGCTGTGTGCCTGATTCCACTAAACTTCCTGAGACAACTATCTCCTTCTTGACAAGAAATCCTTTGATTCACAGAGCTGTTGAATCGAAATCTCTACCTTTGCTTATTGAGGGTTCAGATAGACCTGACCTTACTCAAATTACAGTTCTTAGTGGGGTAAGTGTTTTTCAATTTGGCATTTTATCTTTTTTCTATGTAGGTAAAATCAGTCAGTGGTCAGAAGTACAATATTTTATACTTGGGGACATCAGATGGACGCATTATGAAGACTATAAGTATCGATGGTAACTCTACCATCATTGAATCGACCAATGTATTCGGAAAAACCAATCCTGTGGTTAGTTTTTTATTTGAATTGCCGATCTGATTTCGTAAGTTCAGGTCAATCTCCTATCCAAAGAAGATCAGCTTGTTATTGTTTCTCCTGATGAAATCGCCGCTCTTCCTCTTCATCACTGTGGACAACAAACGTCCTGTAGTCGATGTGTGGGCTTACAAGATCCTCATTGTGCTTGGGATTTAAACACTGCACGATGTGTGAACAGTGCTAACTGGAACGGAGGACATTTCATACAGAACATTGAGATTGGAATGTCTGCTCAATGCCCTGAGGGAATAATTATACAAGATGCTTTTGCTGAGGATTCTCAGATTGCTGAAAAATCAGCGATTCGTGTTAGTTCGTTCTCCAACCAAAATTTGATTTTGGCTTGTGTACTTTCTACAACCGTGGCTCTGCTTATAGGAGGATTGGTATGTTTTACGATATTTTTAGTTGTTTCCTAATTTTGACTTCTCAGATCGGCCTCCAGTTAGGTAAAGCTAGAGCTTTATCTGATCAACATCACTCTGCATCTTCAACGAGTGGATCTGACTATGATAGCTATGGGAGGGCAAGATTAACGCGCCATGACTCTTTAACAACATCAGCTAAGATGGAGCATGTCTACGGAGCACAACAGAAAGCCGTAAGCGTTCAATTCTTATACGGAAAACCTAAGCTGTATTTTTCAGAGCATGGATGCCACTTCAATGGTTTTGACCATGCCTGGAGGTGGAATGAGCATAAGTCAGCATGGCAGTGGGATAAACACCCCGTCCAGAGATAAAAACGCTATAATGACATCGATTAACCAGAATACGTTGCCAAGAGATTATAAGGTTAAGAAAGTATACTTATAGTCGTTTCGTAGACTAACAATCAGCTCACTTTTCTACCTTTGCTTCATATCTCCCCCGGTACCGGTAACTCTCTCGACATTTCTTTTATGAATGCGCTAAACATTCTCTACAATTTCTTCACTTTTCTTCTAATAGTAGTTTAACTGTAATATGCTTGTTCTTATGTCTCGAAATCTAGTCCTTTTCTCGATCGATGTCATACTAACTTCGATCTTAATATTTTTTCTTTTCTTATCACTCGATCATATTTCTTCTTTTAGCTTGTTTTAATATCCTTTGAGTGATTTTGAATTCATTTTATGCTACGGGTTATTTGTCATTATCAACATCAGCAGATCATAATGATAGGCTATGTTATAAGTTTGATCTCGTCTTTTGAAAACATACCATAGCGTTTTTCCAATCTCTCGCTTATTAACGCTTCTTTACTAATTCCACGTTGCTATGGATAGATTGTGCTCATTCAGTATGATTTGATTTCCAAAATCTTCTTTCTGTTCAGAGATATAATATTGTTATGTTGTAAATACAAATTAAAAATATTTCTTTATGAGCCAGATTTAAATACCGACAGAAATAATCTTATGAACTGCAGAAATGGACAGATGACATAATCAAACTGACTACCTCGTTAGATGATTTAATCCAGTCTTTTTTAAGACTCTTGCGAATAAATTAACTTCTTTTGTACTGAACAAAGAATTTGGGAAACTGCTTTCGGTTGTAGCAAAGAAATCACAAGATTCTGAGGGGTCTGAAGAACAAAAAAATCAGGAATCACAGCAGAGGATAATTACCCAAAAAAATCAGCTGACAGTGAGTTGACATTGACGAGATCTCGAATGTTAAGAAGCAAGGTGTAATTGGTGCGAATCTTGACGAAGACTAAAAAAATACAACCGATCTCATACTACAAACTATAAAGCTACTATAAATGAGTTTTTTACTCCATCAAGAGGGAAACTCCGCGTAAGTACGCTTTTGTGTATTATCAATCTATATATAATTATTACCTCAACAAAAGAACTTCGTCCCTGAACTACAACACCATGCTCTGTACAGATCAATTGAATTGTTTCATCACGAGTAATTGAAATACTTATTTTATCTTCTCTATAAACAAACATTTATGAGAGGGGTTATTCATTCGTTTGAAAAATTAATACGAAGGAGAGTAGAGAAACTTACATATCGGTACGTTTTTTAAAATTCCGTATAGAAGATGTGTACACATTTAAAGTAGTACCATACGTGGCCTTGGTGATACGCAGCAACACTACTTCATTAACATAAACTACTCTGGAAGGAACAAGTTTGTTGAATGCTTCTTTGATAAGCGTGCCTATTTGTATTTAAAATGATCGGCAATTGTAGATTCCCTTCTAAAATTGCTTTGGACTGATCTAGAAACAGACAGTAAGATAATGTGGTGTAAAAAGGTTTACTAATTGTTGCGCGAAGATCGCGTACTTGACGATCAAATCCCAAGAGGGCTTTGCGTAATCCAGTTCCACCTGGAATGAAATCTATGTGAACTTATTCGTTCGTAGAACATACCACAATTGTAGTTTCCTATTTTTTTGAAACACCGAGAAACTCTGGAAGCCTCAACAACGAACGAATTCCATAAAGAATCGGAGAAAGCTGGTGAAGGATGATGTTTAAGTAAAGGGAATAAAGTTACTTTTGAATTGAACACTTAAAACAGTTCCATCTATCTTAATAGCCAGCCATCTCTGGCGATCATCATATGGTCCATAGAGAGAGGTGATTCCCTGTAACGTTTATCTGAATGATCAAAGGAAACAGAATATCACTTTTAGTATTCCATCGATCCCAAAATAAACCAGCCTTTCGTTAAGATCGTACATCAAAATTAGTTCAGATCCGATATGTAAATCATAACTGGGAACGTATAATTTTTTATTGCAGAACATATACGTTGTCCTGCAACAAGTGATATTTGACCTAGAGCTGGGGAAGTCGACGCTACTTGGGACGTATAGGAACAAAAGCTGGATCTTCATCAGTAAACCCAATCTCAAATCGTTTCCCATTATCCTTTCCAATTTCAGTTACTTTGATACAGACTATCTCGTTTTGTTTGACATCTCTGTATAGCTGTTACACCTTACGTTGTTAAATGTGCTAACCTGCCAGAAAAAACCCAGTTAGAACCGAACTTACTAGTGTCCTTTGAAGCTAAAGTGCTACCTGTAAATCAGAGGTAAGTAGTAATACAGCGGAACAAACCTCCACCCATTCGAATACTTCTTCCATGTTCGTAATGAAACTGAGCCATGCACACAAATATTCGTCGTCAGTAATATAGAAGTGCATGCAGTGTTATCGTCCAGTCCTCACTGATAAGGAACTTAAAATTACAAACAGACAACATAAGCATTCTCTGGTTTGTCATATAAAAAAGTTGAAAAAGCAAAACCTCAATTGATACTTCTTTATTCTTGAAACATTAACAACATAACAACTTGAAATGACTAGAAAGAGCTAAACTAACGAGAAATCTAATACCCGATAGAAGGCGGTGGGCTATCACTGGCCTCATAAATCCGAGATTTATAATATTCATTCAGTACTTTTTCTTTTATCAGGAGTTCAGGTGGCAACTCATTCCTAGCTTTCATTTGATCCCAACCAAATTTATTCAACGGATGATCTGGACCCTTGCACAATCTAAAAACAGTCATTTTCTATCTTAGACCTCCCTCTCGGACTACCTGACAACACCATTGTATGATACTAGATATATACCTACGGCTAAGAAGAATGCAGGAATCGTCTTATATTTTGGAACTCTCAGTGCTTGTAAAAATCTATGATACTCATGAGCTAATACTTATTATTTGTAAGTACCTCAGCTTGAAGGAGGATTGTCCTGTTGGTTTGGGAATGAACTGAGCCCTCTCATTCGACATTCGGCTATTTCAATTCTTATAAAGAGCAAGTCATATAAAGAAAAAATATCATGTTGGTCAACATTAGCAAGATAAGAATTCTTCTGATTGATAAAACGAATACGTTTATTCCAATTGCATTATAATACAAAGCTTCATAAAGTTATGATTCTTTCACTGTGATACAAACCAGTATCGAATTAAATATGATACAATTTTTGAGACTCAACCTTAGAATCCAAGGAACCGACTCATTCCCTTTGTGGGATTTGAAGCAGGAGAATTCCATTTACCTGATGATGCTCTTCTTCTAGACTTCTTTCTTTCAGTTTTACCAAAAATAAGTTCGAGATCAGGCTAAAACTAAATATTAAAACTTTACAAAAATATATATTACCGCAGGCATGAAACCGAACATCACTGTAGTATCCATTTTAGGATCAAATTGTTCTACTCCTGCTTTTCTGAGATTGCTCCAGCTAGCCCACTCAGGTACAGTTTTCCTTGGTTCATCCTATTATCAAACACTTTGAGACATAAAATGAAAATAACGAACTTCACAATCTGTTTCATCCCCACTGGATAAGTCTTCGATGTTATAGTTATCCTTCGATGAAGGTAAAAATATTTTATCGGGAGTCATTTCATACATTTCTACATTCTTCTGCAAAGTTACGTTTGTACGAGGCTCAACGTTTAATTCTTACTTCAATGAGTTTGTTCTTAGGTTTTGGAGTTGATTGAATTTGATTTTCTTTCTCAATCTCCTGCTCCTTTCTGAGCTCCTCTTTCTTCCTCATTTCTTCACGTGCCTTTTCCAGCTGCCTTTGTTTCTCAGCTTCAGCTTCTCGACGAAGTTGTTCAACTCGTTCCTGGTCCTGACGTTTCCGAAGGTCTTCTAACCTAGCGCGTTCCTCTTCATCTTGCTTAATTTTTCTTTCCGCTGCTTCAAGTTTAAGTTTTTCCTCTCGTCTTCTTTTTTCTTCCAATTCCTCAGCATTGCGTTTCTGCTCCAGGGCTAACTGACGAGCCTCTTCTTCCTTCTCTTCCATCATTCTTCTTCGCATGACATCTTGTTTAAGAAGCATCTCCTGTTCTTTCAAAACCATTTCTATTCTAAATGAAACATAACAGTGATGATAAACCTGTTGTTCACTAACTGTTCCTTCATATCCTCGTCTGAAAAACCAAGTCTCTGCTTTTCTTCGGGAACCACTAGTTTGTTGACTAATTTACGTTTGACCTCTCTGGCAGGCTGAATAGTATGAATGTATAAAGCATCAAGTTTTAATTTCCTACTGAAGCAAAAGTTTCTCCTTTAGCTGTCTCACCACCAGTTTGCATAAGCTTCGATGCTTTAGCTGCAGCTCTTCCAGGAGTTCTTTCCACTCCAGGTTCATCGAACAACTGCAAGAACTATCTTAAGCGAGATATTGAAGGAATAAAGTACATGCTGGACTTTCGCTCTGGGTGTGTATGTTGCAGGTCTGAAAATTGCACGCGAAGGGCTTGCAACTCTCGATGATGGGTTGGTACCGATTCGTCTAAAATGAAAACAACTTTTTGAAGCATGAAAAGATATAAACGTACGCAGGACTCTTCAACTTATTTCGGAAGTTTTTCTCACGCTCTTCATCTTTCAGACGTTTTTTTTCAATTTTCTCCTTTTCTTTAGCTTCTTTTTCTTCCCTGTTCCGTTGAGCCTGAAGTATTACAAATATAGTAAGATCACATTTTCAGTTTCATACCCTCAATTGCTTTTCTTCATGAGCTCTTTTCAGTCTTTCAGACTGTTCTTTAACTCGAATGTTTCTGTTTTGCTGAGCTATCTCCACTCGTCGTTGTTGCTCAATCAACTTCTGGTCAATATCTTGGAACTTTGCATCATTCTAAGAAAGAAATCCATTACTTCGACAAAATTACATGTGCATACCATACGGGCATGCATAGATCTAGTTGCTTTATATTCTGAAGGTGGTTGAGGAATAGGAAGGGCTGCTTTAGCGTTTCTCATCCGATCCTAATCGAACAAATGAATTGAACATTATAAAATCAGTTTTTCGTACCTGAGCAGATATTATTTTTTGAACTTGCTCTCTTCGTTCTGGTTTAGTAGGCGTATTTACAGTATGTTTGTGAGGTGTTAAAACACGTTTCTCACATTCTTGGTTGCGGATTCTGAAAGCAAGAAGTCATTGTTTCAACTCGGACTACTAGCGTACCTTTCACATCGACCAGCAGCCGCTCGCTCAGCTAACACCTTTTCAGCCAAGGCTTTTCCTGCAACCGCTTTGTCGGCTTCTTCCTGAGCTTTAAGCCTAGTCTGCAAAAAAGTTTGAGAATCATTCTCCGAGGGCATATGTACCCGCGAAGGTCTGGTATATTCCGGAGAGGGTGATATTGGTTCTGGTTTAGGCTGAAAGTAATAAATAGATTCATTTTTGAAACTAATTTTTACCTTCTTGGAGATTTTCCTACTTTGACTTCGAGTAACCCTTTCAGGAGTTTCTAATTCCTGTTTCACAGAAACAGAAGGAGTTTTTTCTATGACTTCCGATTTGCAAACAATAGCTTGCTCGGGGACTTCCTCGCAATTATCAAGAGAAATTGCATTTATATCAATATCTGGGTCTTCCGAATGTCCAGCGTATTCTTCATTTTCAACATTTTCAGGATGCTGATTGTCGTTGACGTTTTCAGAATGTCTTTGATACTCTCTATCCTCAGGAACGTAATCGACGACACGTTGTTCAGTTTCCTCAGATTGCTCATTGGTTTCAGAATTTCCATGATGTTCAGCTCGGTCAGCTGTTTCTGGTTCAAAATGAGCTGACGACTCGGGTTGACTTTCGGCTTCGGGTTCATTGTTCTCGCGGATACTTATGTTTTTGAACTGTTCATCGAGCTCCGTATGCGCATTACCCATTTCCATGGTTGATATTTCCTGGAATTGAGATATGAACCAAAGCGCTTCTCTACATTTCTTACCGCATTATCATCAACTTCATCGCTGAACAATTTACAAGGCTCAATGCTTAAACAGAAACTTCAAAAAATATATCAAAAACTATCATACTTCTCCGCTCCTGAAGATAATTCATCGAAAAGTTGTATGGTTCTGGCAATATTAGCTAAGGCTCCCAATCTTGGTTTTGGTGTCTTAGGAACCACAGAATCTCTGTACGAAAATAAGTAAAACTGAAAAATTGCTTCAAACTCACGATTCAGCAGCAAGAGTTTTGAGTAAAGATTTTCTACTCAACACACTCTTTAACAGCGCTCTCACTTCTCCGCCATACAAGGAGATGGCTTGTTCATGAACTTCAGAGATACCCTCAAAGTGACAGAATAAAAATACAAAAAAAAACTTGATGAGTTACCGGCAAAAAATTAGACAAGGGTAAATCAATTTTTATGGTACCCTGAAGATCACTTAGTGGCTCATCTTTACCTCTCCTTTTGCGCGTTTCCCCCCTAATTGCCTTACGAGCCGGAGGCATAACGCTGAAAAATGATAATTAGGTGTTTGAATCTTAATAAAACATGAATATTAGAGATAATTAGATATTAAGTACGGCTATTCCAGTGATAGATCACGCAGGACAAATAATGCTAGGATTTGAATGAGAAAAGGCGGGAAACGTTACAGTATACCCTCACCACAATCTCTCTATAGAGGTCACGCTGGACTCGCCGAGACTGTTTCCTTTTCTCTTTAACAATCTAATGCTTTGAGTTGATTAAGTGAGTAAAGCAGGTCAACAGTATCAAATTATCAGTAATGTACAAATTTCCCGAAGAAGTATTCATTCTCTCGTTTGCTACTGTTCACATAATGAGTGTGAACTGTGAAGGTTTTACAAAATGCGATTATAAGAATTGTTGTAGAAAGATCCGAGTTTCAGAAATTAGAAAGAGATATCTATTCCATAAGTCAACACTGAGGTAGCACCATTTTCTGAAATTCGATGCTCTGCTGATCTTTAAAAATCACAAACCGTTTCTGATCGTTATTTGAGTATAACATTCACGGGCTTCAATATCGATAACTTCATGATCGATACTTAAGGGTGCTGGCAAAGACTCTATATCCTCCTAAAATGAATTCTTTGTGAAAGCTTATTACTGCTACGTACGACTTCATCTCCTAACTGTCCTTTGATGTTCCATCCCCAAACATAAACGTCGTTAGAGTCTCAATTTCAAATGTAAAGAAAAACAACAGTCAAGTGATACCAGTCAAAGCAAGAGAATGCCATCCACCTGCAGCAATTTTTTTAATTCTTAGACCTTCGAAAGCATACACGATTGTGGGTTCAGAAATAGACAACGTATCTAACAATCCTAGCTCACCATGACTGAAAAAAGAGGTAATTGTTACTTCCACTAGTTATATGAATCATACTTTCCTGTACCAAAACTAAAGAGCGTGCCCTCGTTAGTGAGCAAGAGAGTGTGATCATGACCAGATGCGATCTGATTCAGCTAAGATTTTTAAGAAGAAAATTAACTGACTGATAGTATTGAGGAATCGTATGGGAACTGAACGAGGGAAACATTGAATATTCCATATTCTGCCAGTTCTGCATCGAAGAAAAGTCTGAAACATGAAAATCAGGATGCTCACTCAAAACTTGCAAATACCTTTTTATCACACTACTCGAACTATCAGAAGTAACCAAGTACGTGGCTCTGGAAGTGGAGGTTAATAGAGTTCCTTCAGGAGACCAAGGAACTTCCTGAAGGTTACAAAGATCATAAAAAATTTTCCAAAATAGTAACCTCGCGGACTTCACTGGATTCATTAACAAAGAGTGGGGAATACCGTATGAAAACTAAGTTGTCTTTCTCGCATCGATATGCAAGCTGAAAAGATTCTTGTTTTTCTACACACTTCTTGAACAGACTCTTGGAAAATCTAAGCGTAAGACATGAATGCTATTCGTAGTTGCCACAGTAACATAGTTATGTGAACAGCTGAAGTCTAGGATTTTTTCTTTCAAGTCTATTGACCACGACTTTCCGTTAATATTGTAATTTATTGTAAGTATACAACTTTCTCGGTCGAAGTTCCGCGCAAGAACATTACCGAACCAGAACTTCTTCTCGTGCATTGCTCTATAAACTTCAACTGTTGTTGTTTCGAGTTTAGTACACGCAAGGTATTCATGAATAGTAACACAGATGTTTTGATGAAATGATTTAATGCTATTTTATTATGGTATTAATAAGACCATTGAACATAATAAGTGTTTCGTTACGGTTTGTTCGAATGCAAATTTAATGTACAGGCTGCGCAATAATTGCAGTAGAGGCGGAGCTACAGAGTTTACATATTGAAGAAATAGATGAGCAAAACGAGTATTATGGAATGTGTTTCTGAAACTTTGATGTTTCCCTCTCCAGTGAACAATTTATAACATGAGTCCAAGTTCTCTGAACAGTTCTTCCATAATCGAATAGTAGAAGTTCTAAAATCAGGAGTTTTAAGCCAAAACTTCTGCTGGTAGATAAACCTCTTTCATTGAACTGAGAGAAGCTGCAACTGCTTCTATACATTGAAGCCTATGCTGTATCCGAAACAGTTTGCTGCAGGGACTTTTTCTTAAATGTATATGGGCTTTCCTGTAGTATTTATCTCGTTCTACTTCTGGTATTCTCTGAATCACTACAGTATTAATTCTAGCATGATCCCAACTTACCGAATTTTCGACTTTTCGGACGGTCTCGAACTTTGTACGGTTACTTAAAGACTAAGAATTAAAAAAATATATATACTAAGATCTTACAACATCACAATATCTTTTTTCTCTATTTCGAGGAAAAATGATTCAAAGTTCGCAACTTCGTTGATGTATTCCATGAACTTCTCTTTGAACTCATGAAGTTTATCAATCAAGTCCTTTCTACATGTCGCACTAGCGGAAATGTAAAAAATTTCCTTCCTGATTAAGACATTAAGTGAAACAAACACTCCTAGTTTCGAATCGACTGCAACACACATTTCTTTAATCAATTTATCTTTGATCTGTAAAGAAAAAGTTGAACTGCTTTTTAGAACTTTCACAACTTCTTGAATAGTCAAGTGCTGCTCCGGTTCTTCGTTGAAATCTGTGCTGCCACATTCTGCAGCTAAATACTCCACACTCCCAGAGATTAGAAAAGTTTGTCAAACCAGGTTGTGGATTATCAGACTCTGCTGGCTCACTCAGATGTAATCCTTGGCCATCTGAAGGACACACAATAAAACCATATCTACGTCATGCTTTACCTTGAATAGTTTCCTCCGAAGGGTTTTGCGAGGGCTGTTGCACTTCTACTGCGTTTTGTTCTTCTATAAAACATGAAATTGAGTATCAGAAGTAAACTGGTAGAGCCCACGTCTCATCGACTCAGATATTTTCAAGGAGGTATGCATTTCCAGATTATCATCCACACTCAAGTTTTCATCGTTCACGTTGACACGTATAGAATCATTATCTGAGCCATTCTCCTCCAGTTTGGGTGCTTTGAGCACACTCGAGTTTTTACAAGTTGATATGACTTTGTTGATTTCATCTTAAAACTTTGTTCTTCAACTTCTCAACTCTTAAGCTTTTAATACCAGTGTCATTAACAACATTGTTAATAGCAGGTCTTCTCCTAATATTCACTTTTTCTTTTCGTTCGCTGCCTGGTGCAGAGCTCTTGTTTGATTCTGAAATGATTTGTTGGAGTTCAGAACTGGGAACTAGACCAAATACCTAACAATTCCATATGCTTGTCAAAGATATCCATCTTTCCCATTGTTCTACATTGCAGCTTGAATCTAACATTTTCGTATAAATATGTCACTGATGAACCCGATACCTTTCTAAATCTAGAGGGATATTTCCGATTCTATGAATATACAGCTTCTCATCCACTGTTAAACTAGCATCGATGAGATGAGGGCACATTTTCTTTCGAAAACTGCAAAAGGCAAATCACTTATAGAAAAAAGAATAATACTGACTGTGATGACAAACTGGACACTGAACGAGACTCATCATATTTTTTAAAATATTCTGTCCACATTTGCAATCCCTTAAGACCCCCACTCTGATTCTCTGCCAGTTTCCTAGAAGTTATATTTTAATGCCAACGGCTATTGACCAACTTAATGACGAATTTCCACATTCGTAATTCATCCAGGGATGTATATGCAGAACGTGTGGCCATACCTAGTGTGTCACGAAAAATCGCTTTTCAACAACTTTTGAATACCAACTATTTTGGTCTATGGAGAAATAGTTGATTTCGAATAAGTTGACTATTGCTGGAAGTAGTCGACTGTTCTAGTCGACTATTTCAACTCTCAACCGACTATTTTTAACATATCTTTATTGTAAATTTTCGCAAAAGAGCGCGCTTGCAGTTCACAAAATTTATTTCATCAAAAATTTATTCATCATCAAACAGTTAGAACATCTTCATCATTAAACAATTAAAACATCTTCATCATTGAACAGTTAAAACATCTTCATCATTAAACAGTTAAAACATCTTCATCATCATCTTCTCCTTCTTCTTGTTGAAGGTGTTCATCTTCTACATTTATTTCTTCTCCTTCCTCATCTTCTTGTTGAAGGTGTTCATCTTCAACATTTATTCCTTCTGCTTCACGGATTTCTTCTTCGACATTTCCCTGCTCATCATCATCTGAATTATCTTCTGTAGTTGAAAGCATGTTTGAGTATCGCGCGCTGTAGGCTCTGCTTGAGTTAGGTTTCTTGGCCAATGCATTGATAAGGAGCAAAAAAAAAAAAATTAATTGTTTCAGGTATGGCCCATACCTGAAACAATTAATTTTATGTCTGGACATCTAGCGATAGGACAAAATACTGTAATATTTTCATCTCAATAAGTAACTATATCCAACTAATTATAAATCTTTATACGACTAACAGATCATGTTTGTTCGTAACCGTTTTTCGTTCCCCATTTTCGAAGGTTTAAACGAACCTAGTTTAGTTTTCTTCTTATTTCATATCTATTCAAATTGCTTCTCACTGGGAGCTAGATGACAGTAAACAAATAACACCTCGGAAATGAATTCATTGAACTCTCAACAGTTTAAATCTCACAAAAAAATGTGCTGAGAGGAAAAGAATATAGAAAGAGGCAATTCGCTATCGGCATATCAATAGAATTCCAGGGCCCTCCTATCGCACCCTGTTTCGGACTTAGGTCAAGTAAATAAAAAAACAACTTCATTCAATCATCTATGTTTCATGCATGCACTCAGGTTACTTCTCTCGACTCATTCATATACTGTTTATTTTATTTTCTTACTTCGACATCTAAAATGCAAAATATCTTTAAGAGTTCATAAGCCCTTGTAGATATCGCGCTATTTTGTCTGTGAGTCTATTGCAGTGTGGGCGTGGCTTAATTTGAATTTATCGTAACCTGGTTTCAGAACAAAAAAAACTTATTTACCAAATCCAAGTAAAGCTTTTATCAGAATGTCTTCGCAACCTGTGAAACTTGAACAAACTAATCCTGTTATTGGAACTTTGAAAGCGTATACCAAGCTTTGCTCGAAGCCATCACATAGAAGCGTTGTCATCTCGGTAATTTGATGTTTTTCAATAAATGTGCTTCCTCGTGATCTCAGGATAAAACGTTCTTGGGTCTACTCGCTAATGTGCTCAATGAAAATGATCCAGCTGTTATGATATATGTTGTTAAAGTCAGTTTATTTCTACTAACACATCTATATTTGTTACTTTATTCAGATTCTTCTGCTGCTAACTGAGACCAAAGAAGACTCTATCGTTTTATCTGAAGTGGCTGGCTTAGAAGCCTCTATTGGAGCTGCTTCTGAAAAAAATTTCTCTCCTTCTGTTCTTAAAAATTTGTTAATAGTTGCTAGTCGAATACAGACTTCTAAAACCCAAAAAAAGTAAGTGTGTTAGTGCTCTACCGTTTTGTTTACTCACCATCTAAGGCAAGATGGAGAATCAACAATTCCCAGAACAGGAGAGACACTATCTAAGAAGTTCTCTAGAAAATCAAAACAGCTCGTCTTCCGTTTCTACGAGTTAGATGAAGTAACCTTACTAGTTTTTCTGTGTGATGAGCATATGTTTCAGGCATTGAAAGCAGAAGTAGAAAAGAATTTGCTACGTACGAAAGGAGTGATCAGTGTTTACTTCAGAATGGATCTCAATCGAGTTATCATAAGAACTTTATTCAGCGTAGAAGCTGTGGTACGATTATTAATTCCATTTCACACGTAAACTGAACTCCTAGAACATTGCTGACGTTATCTTTGATTGTGGATGCCAAGAAATCGTGTATGTAACATTCTATGATGGAGTAGAGGAAGACAATGTGCTATATGCTGAAGATCGTTCAGAAAGGGTACAGGTGACATTGCCTGAGTATTTGGACGATCAAATAGAAGTATTGGATCCAAAATCTTGTGTAGTAACAAATGAATATGCTCAAGCCAAATCCACTGGTTGGTTTTCTTCCATTTCCAGTTTCGTTCGTGATACATTATTTTAAACTTCTTCCTTTCCCAACTTTTACTGTTATATCACATATACACTTTATATTCTACCGTGGAAACGGAATCATTCATGTGCGTTAGCTTCGCATCTATTACTAATTGTTCAAAGCTTGGTCTCCTTGGGATCTCTGTTTCATTGCAAGTTGGCTGTTGTTCTAATATTACAAATACAGTTATCGCTTATAAAAATGTTATGTTATGACCTGTTTTTTCCGATTTAAATATTCTAAAAATAAAATTGATCTATAGTCAAGAGAGGGTAGCTGTCTCAAGGCCAATATGTCGATGTTTTCGATTTAATTCTTCTAATCGCTCTTTTTGGATATACACAAGATGAAGGAGGAGTGAGAACGAGAGAAAGGATGAGAGAGTAATATAGATAAAGAGAATCATTAAGACTCAAAGGATTGGTCACGCAGGCGAGAGGCTGTCTCGTGTGGGGTCAAGTCATAAACCATAGATGGACACAACCCCCCCCCCCCTTTTTCGGCCCTCAACGCGTTGCTCGTCACCAATGCGTCATCGCGTTGCGCTCATCTCTTCGTCACCGTTTTGCGCATGCAACTTTTATTTGTATAGCTTCTATTTGTGAAATTATAATATAAGAATTTGATAAAAATTAACATTGTTATGATAAGAAAGTGATTTGCGTTATTATACAAAATGCGTCAAGGTGCTTGCGCATGCTAAGTGCTTGGCAGGCAGCTAGCAAACTATATTTCAAATTAATGTTTTGTTTTACATGTCTTTAAACACTGAAAATTTATTCCATTCGTAATACGTGACTTATCATATTCACACATTAATTATTGATCTTTTCACATTTTTCCTATTTTGATTTTCTCCTGCTTCAATCGGTTGTGCGCTTGTTCCCACTCAATTTTCTAATTAATGAATTGATTCTAGATTAACGAAGTTCTTCCGTTTGCGTTTCAAATGGGTGCGCAAAACGAATACGATCGCCTTAAAAATGTTTATCAGTCTTATAACGGTTTGTGTATTCATTATAATCCACCAACTTAGTTTTTTTTAAAGAAGCAAATGCATTTTATGCGGACACACGAGCATCTCGTATTAAAGGTGCAATGTTTGGAGACTTATATGCCTCCACCTCTACTGCAACACCATCACGCAGCACCATAGTGGAAAAGGTTTGTTTCAAGTTATTTTCTCTTATTTTTTTTTCCACAGTTATCAACAGTTTCACGTGAAATCAGAGAAACTGTCATTGATCTACTAAGTTTCGAAGGCAGCGCTGATATCAGTACACTTGGCGTACCTGATTTGATTCAACTCATGTCTGATGCTGACGAAGTAAGCTCTGCCTGATACACACGTTTAATCACATTTTTTAAGGCTATTGTTGCTCGAGCTGTGCATCGTGTATTTTTACTAACTCAGGAAGATCGCACAATCGCTACATACCCTCATTTGATTGAAGCATTACTTCATGCAAGCCGGTACAATCGAGAATATTGAAACTGTCTCAATCTTTATTTTAGAAGCTCTAACCCCATTGTTCAAAGAGATGCTGTCGGTGCTTTGAGTCATATTTCGGAATTCAAAGAAGGCTGCATGCATATATTCAGATCAGGCGGCTTAGCCGAGCTCATTAGAATGTTAAGTTGTAAAATTGAAGTGAGTTACAATATTGTTCTTTCAAAGCTAAATAATGTTTCAGAGTGTTGTACATTATGCTGTTATGACATTGAGAAATCTGCTGATGTATGTTGAACCAGTGAAGGTGCAAGCACGCAATCTCGGAGCTGTAGAAGCCTTGGTACCCTTACTATACAGAAACAATCCGAAACTTTTAGCCCAAGTTTCTGATAGTTTGTATATATTGTTATTGGGTTAGATATGACTCACATTCGCTATTTATAGTTTTGTTTTCAGATGATCCTCAATCAAAGTTGACGTTTTTATCTTTAGGAGGACCTAAAATATTAGTTTACATAATGAAAAATTACTCAGAGCACAGGTTACCCAATCAAGTATACATTCTTGACAATTGTCATTTCTAGGAAACTCATGTATACTGTTATCCGCTGTATTCGAGCCTTATCTGTTTGTCCTCAGAATAAATCAGCTCTTGTGAGCTTGGGTATATTTTGTGCTCTCCCACACACAATTGTCTTTCTTTTGTAGGATGCCTATTGTGTCTCCATAATGAGCTGTGCAACTCTTCGGATTACCGGGCCCGGATTGCCATTCTAGTATCAATGCGTAACTTATCAGATGCTGCTACAAACGAAGAAAATTTAACGAATCTGGTATTTTATTCTAATATTGCCATAATCAAAGAATTTTTTGAGATCATTCGTCTTCTGGATATTGTCCGAAATGAAGTAGATGAAGCTCTTGTTGCTTGTGCTTGTGGAATACTGAGTAATCTCACCTGTAATAATATTCGCAACAAACAAACGGTCAATATTCTCTGTAGATTTGTTCATTCATCAATTTTTAGGTCTGCTCGAAAGCTGGTATTGAATCTCTCGTTGAGGCTATTCGTCGTTTCCCTCATGTAGAAGACGCCACTGAGCCTGCTCTTTGCGCATTACGCCATTGTACTGCAAGACACTCTTTCGCGGAACAGGTAGAAATGACTCCTCTGTTATAATTGAAAGTTCTTCTCAGGCTCAGAACGATCTTCGATTAGTTGGCAGTTTTCCATTGTTGCTTTCTTTATTGGCTACTCTACGAGCTCCCGTTATCAAAGCGGCCCTCGGTGTTATCAGAAATTCAGCCCTGTTGACTGCTAACCTAATGGAGTTAACTCATGTATTGAACTATCACCTATCTTTTTTGTAAACGTTGATAATTTAGGAAAGATCTTTGCAAGGTGACTCAGTAGTTTCTTTGACTGTTGATATTCTTGGACGAGCGACAATTGCTATCCGGGAAGATCCTCAATCTGAGAGTGATGGTGTTCCCATGTGGGGTGTAGTTGAAGGTAAGAAACTGTTTTTCTTCCGTTGAAATGAAAGATCATATTCAGGAGCGATTTCTGCTCTCCATCAACTTGCACGAGACAGTGCTGTAGCATCGCTTCTTTATCAAGACCCCGAAGTGCTTAGCATAATAGTAGAGCTATTGGGGAGACCCGAAGTATCTGGATCTGATGACGAACTCATCGAGAGAGAGCTGTTGGGTTTACTTTATCAACTTTCTAAATCTGCTGAAGGAGCGAGACTTGTGGAAGCAGCTGGTCCTACTCCTTTGCTTATGGATGCTCTCAGATCAGATCATAAAGCAGTCGTTACTTATGCAACGGGGGTATTGAAGAATCTTGAAAACGACCGATCTTCACACTACAGACAAGTGAGTAATCTACGATTACAGAATCTGACCATCGCTTTCAGGACATTGATCATGATATTGGCCATGGATGGCAGAGAGATGGATTGGAGCCTGAGCTTTTTGGCGAAATGTATCCTGTACATTCTATGGAGTCAAACAATTTCCCACTTCCCCACAATAACAGTAGTTGGTTTGATACCGACTTATAAATGATATTCTATTTATTTTTTTCGAAGTTTTGACATATCTATTACGTTTTATTCAAATGTTACCATGTATATCTATTGCATTCATTCTACAGGCATGATCTTAACCAATACTGTTTTATAATTATATATTTTGGTGCAAATACTATGCACATTTAATGTTAATATCAAACTTATATGTACTAATTGATTAATAATAATAAGAATACTAATACTCATTGACTTCACTTCGGAAACGTTTGGAACGTTCTTCTATTATCTACAGAAAATGGTGTAACGCTTAAATTGTTGTTCAGATGGAAAAGGTTGAGATTGAAGAAAGAGGGGATTTAAAAGTCCACGGAGCTCCCGGTCATTCCATGGCAGTTCATAAGGACTTCGGTAAATTAGTGATAGCCAAGAAATCGTCGGAGTAAGCTCTCAATCAGCTTCTTTTCTTTTATCTCACTTGTAGTAAAACGATTATTGATGATGTGATAGAACAGTATAATATTTTACCAGGATGGATGTTTGTTCTCGAGAAGGTAAAATTCATCTACGACCTATTAGTGTACCATTCTTTTATTAAGGTGATCTGTCCCAGAAATGGTGGAATCGAGTGTGTGATATTTGTTGGAGAGCATATTCTTTCAACTCATTTGAACGGTTCTGTCACAATAGCCAATCCACATAACGACATCATTAAAGTTTTTTCTTAACTTTATTTTTGAAGCAAATTTCATTTTTAAGAGAACCCAACTGTGTGCGACACCTCTATGGTCTGCTTGTGCTATCGATGAGCATAATGCTGCTATAGTGACTCATTCTGCTAACTTATACTGCTTCAATCTTGAGGAAAACATCATTAAATCAACTCTAAACTTGGGTGTGGGAAACCGGTTATTCTCTGTGGCTACACGGAAATCAATGGTACTTAAGAATTTCTTCATTTAAGAGTCTTCTTTTCAGTTTGCTATTGGAGCAAGCGATTCGTTATTCATTGTAGATGGTGATAGAATCAAATTCAATAAAGCTGTGCCAAGAAAGGTAAGGTATTAAATGAATTGAAGAATATAACTTCAAATTTTTAAGGAAAAACGATTACCCACTATTGTTTGGTCTGTTATTTTCATAAAAGATGATGTTGTTGCGAGTGGTGATTCTCGTGGGATCGTTACTTTCTGGAACACGAGTAATGGGGTCGCCATTAAGGTGCTTAATAGGGGGAAGAAAACCTCTCACCGAAATTGTATTTTTTAGAGCGTAGAGTCTCATCAAGCAGATATACTTTCTCTTTGCTCTGTAGATGGTGTACTATGGGCTGCAGGAGTTGATCCTAGAATTATGAGCTTTAAGGAAGTTGTACGTTTATTTCTTGTTCAACTTTTCTGGAAAAAATTAATTAAAGAGTACCAATAATTATCAAGTAGTTAAAAAAATAAATGGACCCGTACGAGACGTTAAGGCTTTAGTTAATTACGAAGGAAGGGTTAGTTTCTTACAAAACTTTCAACACTATGAGCTTTACGATAGATTTATGCCTCTGGGGATGATCACAACATTTATGTTGGAGAAAATGGATGCCAAATCGTGAGAAAGCAATGGAATGTTTGTTGCTCTATCAGTGTCATTTAAAGCTTCACTTCGTTTAGAAAGAAGTTCTGTTAGCGACAGGCTTATCTGTGATAAGAGGCAATAATTATATCGATCTATATACTTCTGGTAAAGGAGAGAAACATGTGGAAGGCAAAGATGAAGTAATGTTCACGTTCTTTTTTCGGAATAACACTAAATATTTAGATCAATGTTGCTGTGCAGCCACTGTACTTGGCTAGAATATACAGTCCCTCCAAACTTCCGATTACAGCCTGGTTAGACGGTTCATTTTTAAACATTTATTTTTTTTCTTAGTGATGTTTCGGTTGATGGTACTCTCATAGCCATCTCCTCCTCAGAATCAACTTCTTTCTATAAGATTAATCTTAAAAAGAAGTTGAAGCCTATAACTAAACTTGGCATACAAAGCCGACCAGCTAATGCTATCAAGGTGACACTGCTCGGCTTTAAGTATAATATCTTCTTGTTATTCAGATTTTCAAAGATTTCGCGTATCTGGCCTATGACGATTTCGAAATAAGTCGAGTACCCCTCGATGGAACCGATTCCACTGTTGTTGTAGAGCAATGTATTTCATTCTAGTTCCATACAAAATATATATTTCTCTTGTTTCAGCTGGTAGTGGAATCGTTTGCCAAATTGATGCTTCATCTTGTGGTAAACATATTGCCGTTTTGACATCAAGATCTCAGCTATTCGCTATTGATGCTATCAAAGGCAATATTACATTTGGAGTTTGTAACAATATTATATTTTTTTCCAGGAGAGTCTCGAGCAGTACGTGCCGAACTACCTATAGATTTCTGCTTCAACGATGCTGATTCCTTGTTTGTCTTGACTGTTGCTCCTGGTTTTGATATTCCAGAAGAAAAGAAAAAGATTCTCTTCGAGGTCTGTTCGAATATAGTTGCTCTTAGTATTCGGATTTCAGTTCCCCAAGGCCGGAGGAGCAGCTAAACGTTCAATCTCATCTGCTAGCTTGTTTGGAACGGTTGGCGTTCGACCCTTATCCGTGTCTGCCGTCCCTGGAGACAGGGTTCTTGTTAGTGCTGTTGATGGGCAATGGGCTATTATTGATAAGGTTTTCCGCTTTCATACTTCTGGAAATATTTTCGTGAATTTCAGGCTCGCGGCCAAGTTCAATTATCAACAACCACAAGTAAAGAATCAACATCTATACAATTCAGGCCGTCATCCAGAGTTTGTTGTTGTAGGATAGAAGTTCCGATTCCGGAAACTAAACCTTTTAAATTGAAAAAGTTTGGTCACCAGTAAATTGTTGGACACTCTTCTCCTCGCTTAAATGTTTTCTTTTCCCTCTTGCAACGCTGTTTTTATTAGTCTCCCCCTATCGGCAACATGTTTGAATTTAGTTAGAAAGTTGTCATACAAAATTAGTTTCCTAGAAACTTTTGTTGTGGTTTTTTACTTGTTGACATTGTTATTTCTGTAATCCAAGCATTTCTATGTTCCCTTGTTATTGAAATTGCTTGACTTGTTATCACTCCTCTCACAGTAAACTTCATTCAATAATTTCTTATATGACTTTGGAAACTGACGCTTTCATTGAAGAGTTTATACCACGGAAAGAATGAGCCATCTGCTGATCGCTAAGTATAAGACTAGTACACGTTTGATTTCGAATAGAACCATAAACAGATCATTACACTTTTGGCTCTCTTCTTTTCATGGAAGTTACACAGCTTATTGGAAAGAAGTTTCCACCAATTGTTATCGAACGAGACCAGCATAGAGAGAGACAGAATGGAAGAGAGCATGGAACAGGCCATCGATTTCGAGGACTCGGAAAGCACTGAACAAGAAGATGGCGGGACTAGAAAGAAGCTTGAAGCAGAGGCAAGGCAGATGAATTAGGAGCAGACTTGCATGCATGGACCTTTCTCGACCGCCTGCTGTTCACCCTTCTAGTCTGACTTCTACGTCCATTTCTTTGGTCTCGCCTTAAACTTGACAACTTTTGAACTGCGCTGATAGACAGCATCTTTTGATTTTATACTATTTTCTTCTGCTCCATATAATTTCGTTTTTTCAGTTATCACGGCTGAGATGTGAAGGAGTTCCTAAACTTATTGAAAATATTGAACGAGTCCTGCTACTCTTTCCATCTTTTACGCCAAAACTAAAACAAGTGGAAAGCGGGTTCTGAAAAGGTTTGAGATTTTATGTTCCAATTCAGATTTAACAACATATTTATTATTTCTGCATGAGTTTGCAACCTATGAAAGAAAGAACCAAGTGAAGCGAACACAACTACTCCAGTTTAATATTTTTTTCTTTCTATCTTCAAAAATAAAAAAAATGAAATCTAACACAGACAATCCCAAAGTTTGAAATTTGTCCTTAAAAGTTATAAGTTACTTTTACAATTTATCACACACATCTCACAATTAACAATAGTGTGGCGAATGTCAGGAGATTGTGAACGGAGAGAGATCATGCAATCCCATAAGATATAGAGAAGAAGAGGGTAAAGGAAAAAACAGACATTCTCGTGAGAACGAAAGAAAATACTGACAACAGTTTATTGTTTACGATGTGACTATTTCTCGTTTTTTGCCTTAGGCTATTCTCTTACCTAAGTTTTTGGATGTGTGGGCGTCATTATATAAGAATTGTCAAAAACTCTTTTCGGAAAGAATTAAACCGCTTGATGAGAGATATTTGGGAAAATTAGAATAACCAAAATATGAGAGCTTTTCAAATTGCTTGTAATTCGATCATTCGCGCTCTATTATCATTTCGTTTCGGCGAGGCGTTGTGATCGGTTGCATTTCTAATTTTGCCTTAATCTCTCTCTCTCTTAATTTCGTGTACAACGGCATATATTTTGAGTTTTATATTTAAATGCAGCCATTTGCTCTTTTTCTGAGAACTGAAATGTCCATGCCCTGAAGCGATCTGCAAATTCTTCCTCAAATCTGCTAAACGACAAAAGTTTTATGAAGAGAGATGACAAAGTAGTTGTGCGGAATTGAATATACATCGATTTAACGTCTTTTTCCGTCGCTAAATTGACGGTCCTTCTTCTTCCGGCACCTGATTTACGCGGCGACCCACGTTGGCTTAACTTGTAATCTTGTTTCTTCGCATTTGCTAGTTTCGGGATCTGTCGTCTCTTCAGAAAGTTTACGACAGCTTATCCAATTTTTCAACTAATTTTTTTGAACTTTTTTCTTGTCATTCAATAAAGCCAAAAAAGGATGAAACTGAAGAACAAGGAATGTTGGCTCTAACGAGTTGCTCGCAAAATAAGAATTTTAGAGATTCCTTATATATATATTATTCACCTTCTATGTGTTCTTTTCACTCCGTTACTTGCATACTATTCATCTTATGAAATTATAGACGTGTGTGAGCTTAGGCTCTTACTGAAGGCTATTTTCTTGTGTTGTCGTCCTTGTATGCTATTACCCGTCAATGTGTCCTCTGAACTGCTCCTCTAGCCAACCAACTGGACTTATTATAGACTTATTGCTCATAGAGGATCCTCTTTACTTTCAACACTTCCGTTTCTCGTTCTATTCTGCTCTTCGTTTTTCTTGTTCAAAAACTATTTTCAAGCCTCAAAGTTTTGTGTAGTTGAAAAGATGCATTTCTTGGTGATTAACTCGTTGACTAACATTTCTCGTTTGAATCATGTTTGAGCCAAGGCATTTCTGTTTCCTCTCTTTTTGAATAGATTTTATACGAATGTTTGCATCACGTTAGGTTGATTTCTTTTTTTCAGCTCGTAATGTCTGATTAACAGATGATTTAAAGGAAGTGATGTCTGATGTATTCCAAGTGCATTCGGTTTTTGACTTGGACGACGATCTATCAAATCGTCATCGGTCAAACATCTACAGATTGTGTTCGTCACATCCAATCGTATGTGCCAACTACGGGTAACTATCAGCCATAATTGGGATCTATCAAAATATTTAAGGTATAATTGAATCTCCTGGTTTTCCACATCCATATCGATCTGGTATTAATTGTATCTACAACATTACTTCATCGCCATCATCTGTTATTCATATAAAGTTCTTAACTTTCGATTTAGCCACCTTGCATGAAAAAAGTCATCAATGCTTAGATGCGTATATCATCATCATCATTGTCGATCGACAAGGTTATATTAGCTTCTTTAGGCTTCGAACAAATTCTTTTAAGGAAGAGAACATGTTGGCGAACGTTTGTGTGGTCAAAATCTTCCTAGAAAATTAGAGACGATGCAGCCCACATTACGGATTCAATTTGTGACAAATACAGAGGGAGGACGTCATATTGGCTTTCGTGTTCAATATGAAATGCTATCTGAATGTAAATTTTTTTTAACTTTCTTCAGAAAAATTTTAAATCTTTTGCAAGCGACTGCCTTGTTTTTCATGATTGTTTCCTGTTCAAAATTACGATTCCAGCCTTTAATTTATGTTGTTTATTTGTTTTTTCTAAACATTTCCCTAACTTTTTCTGAAGACTCTTGCAGAACCTCTTTTCCAAAACATTGAAAATTAGCATGGCCTAAATCACTTGAAGTGTACTTCCTATTAAGCAATGGCAGGGGTAGGGCAATCGTCGTTTGACTAATGAAAATTTGTTTTTTTCATTGAAAGGTTCTGATGCTTGATCATTTTCCCACTTTCAGCAGCAATTCCTGAACCCAATTCGTTTATTGATCCGGAAGACAGTGAATTGACTCCTGCATGTGGGGGTCGCACTCAGTTGGCGCAGCTCACAGGTAGTAATATTCTTCTTAACGCCTATTTGACAATAATATTTAGGAGAGATCATATCACCTGGTTTTCCTCTGACTTATCCAAGAAATTGTACTTGCCACTGGTTGATTCGGGTAGAGCCGCAACAGAGAATATATATACGGATTGCAATTTTACATCTTTCTCCTAAACTGAGTAATTACCACTTTTTGAACTGTAACAAAGCTTTTTTTAAGCCGAATGTGATCGGGCTTCTCTAACCATTATGGATGGTTATAAACATCAACTGAATAGTGATAAAAGAGTATTGTTATTTAACTTCCTGCTAACGCTAATCTGTTTATTCAGTTAACTCAAGAGATTACTCCTGATGCGTCAGAGGCCAGGTTTTGTGGAAATCAAAATTACTATGCAGAAGAAGGAATGAAAAGTTATTTGTCAGCAGGGAATCGATTGATTGTGAAGTAAGTGAGCCTATTGGCTACTCATAGCGGAACTCTTTCAATTAACAATCATTACCTCGCCTAATATCATCATTGAAACTCCTATTACTGCTGAATTCACTATCCGTCCGTTTTTCTCTATCTCTTGCTTCAACCCTTTAGTCTACTTTAATCAAATTTTTACTTTCGCCTTTCTTCACTTCCATTTTAGATGAGAAGCATCAATCGTTTTCCGTTTGCATTCAAAATCATTTTCTTATGAGAAGACGTGAGTATTGGTTGTGTTCCTCTGGCTAATCAATAAATTGATACTCTTTTCTCAATAATTCTTTTTCTAAATTAGCTTTTTTTCAGATTTATCACAACAGATCAGCCATCAAGTGCATCTAAAGGAGAGCGGATAGGTTTTAAGGTTTCTTTTCATTAGTCTTGAAAACCCGACTAAAAACATAATTCAGATAATCTGGACAGCAGTGGAAAGCTTAGTTGGCGAAGTTACTGCTCCTACCTCTCTCCATTCAACTACACTCAGTCCTGAAGTAGTCCCTACTCAAAGTAACTTTGAAGACGAATGTGATCAGTTTGTGTGCAAGGGTGGTCAAATCTGTATTGAACAGGTTTTCTATTCGTTTGCATAAAAAAAATAAAAACGATTCCAGGGACAAGGAGCATGTGCGTCTCGCTCGCAACTGTGCATCCATTCATCTTTGGTTTGCAACGGAATTCCCAATTGTGTGGAAGGTGATTATAGTGACGAACAGCATTGTAAGTGAACGAACAAAGTTTATTTTATACTGTTCGATTAAATTTGCAGGCTATTCTCGAGAGATCGTGATTGTTACAAGTACTGGTCTTGTAGCAATCTTATTGATCATATGTTTATGCATTTGCTGTGATCAATTTCATAAAAGGCGTCGTTTACGCGAACTTATTCGACAACGACGTCAACAAAATGGTTCTTCTGTTAATCATTCGCAGGGCACTGCTCCTCGTCCTTCATCAACTGGTGATCGTCGGTTGTTAGTTCCATCCGGCACACACAACAACAACAACAACAACAACAACAACAACAGTAATAATAATAGTAACAGTAATAACAACTCTAATAGCTTGAATCAGCTACACCCATTATACCAAGGCAATAATCTTACGTTTTCTGTATCATCAAAATCTTCTTCAGCGGCGTCGACTAACCGTCGCAGTCAAACTTCTCTTACTAAGCCGCGGTGACAATTGGAGAGTCAGTTGTAATTTTGGAACCTTTTTTCTACAGTTCCTAACAGTTCGGAAAAAAGAAGTTTGCACCTGACTCACCTACGGCGTTTTTAGTGTTTTTTGCTCAAACAACTTTTAATTTTATCGTTTTACTAACCGAGTTTTGTAAAAACGAATGTGTTCTGTTTCAGTGTAGACATTACTTAGGATTATGTAAGTCCGAACTCAAAGTATTGATTCTCTACACTGAATATTGGAAAATCCATATCTCAACTTCTCATTTTTTTTCTCATATTTTCTTGTGTCTGTCTCTACAACTTAGTTTGCAATTATCCATACATATGGTTTTGCTCAAAACTTATTATTCTGAGAGCGACGTTATAGTTTTTACGTAGTTTTTTGTACTTCTCATGATGAGTTTAACCATATAAAATCATTCTATTCAAAAACATTTGATAAGAAACAAGTATGCGTTTTTATGATGTAACACATCAAGAAGGACATGTGAAAATCGGATTTGAATTATACAACGTTTAGGAAACAGAGTTGAATGTGGAGAGAGTATGGCAAAACATGGAGAAGATTAAAGAAGAGTTAGCAGCAGTCTAAAAATTGGGAGGATCGCGCATTGCTTCGAGCGCCAGACCGGAAATTCAAATACAACGGTTATATATGAAAACGATCTTCTAATGTTTAACCTTGTCATAACTTGTGCTCTCATTTTTTTTCTGAATTCCTCTCTGATTTTCAAAAAGAAGTTGCTCCTTTCATAGATTAACGACAATAAACTTCGAACTTCACATGGCAGCAGAACCAGCAGAAGGAAAGCGTGAATGGCAGCGCACTCCTTCCAATGTACATAAAGAGAATGCAACTAAAGTTTGTAAATGTTCCAGATACCAGTCGGATATATTATATTATGTACACTATGTATGACATCCTTATATTCAACTATCTTATCATTCCACATGACTGTTAATATGGTTCACTCTTATGGAAATGGTTCAGAGAGTGACTGTAATTTGAGATGAAATAAAACAGCCAAGATTTCTTCATTACAGTTTACAACGTATCTGATTATATAAGACATCAGGATGGCGAACGAAACGTTACGGTTCGGAGACACAAATTCTTATCCAATCCTCAAAAAGTTATTTACTGCTTTAACTATTTTCAATATTAACTATAGGAATCTTTGATCACCGTTGTCCCTATAGGTGGAATATTATTTTATGTTCCAGCCGCTCTTCTTTATAATCATCTCGGTTTCAGGTTGTGTTACTAATCTTCCAAGCCAGACAGTAAAAAAACATATTTTAGGAGAACATTCGTTATAATGGCAGCAATAGGCATAATCCCTGATATATTACTACCGGCTGTTACACGAGCTCAAACATATGTCCTAGCTATTATGATTCGTATTATACAAGGTGAACCCAAAAACTTAAAGACTTTTGTGGAACACGGCTAATCCGTTTCTTGGCGCAAAATTCAAATCTGAGAAAAGCTGAAGTTCAGAAGGCTATAAGTCTTCACATAGTCATTTTCAGAGTCTCTAGTTTTCACCATTCGAATTAGCATGTTTCAATCATCTTGTATACCTGAAATGGTTTTCGTATCTCAAAAATGATTTTTCCTCATCCGCCAGAGCCCGGAGAAATGTCAATTTTGACCCCCGAAAATGGTTTTTTCCTTGTAACTCATATGTAAGCTATCAGATGGCTGTCAAATATGTTCTATCTGTTTGATATCCTTAAACACAACTTTCCCGCAACATGTTATTACCAGCTAAACCCATTTTCATCCAGATATGATTTTTTTTCATTTTCGCTCTGTACAAAAAAAGTTAAGCGGTCTTACCAGAAACTCCAGATGAACACAATCCAAGATATTTTGTGATATCTCATACACCTATCATGTGATGATTATCTTAAGCCAAAAAAATCATTCTTATTATGCTAGAAACAGTCGTTCACCCTATATGGCTTGTTGATCTTGCCATGCTCCTGATTACCGCCAATATCTTGGAACACGGCTAATCCGTTTCTTGGCGCAAAATTCAAATCTGAGAAAAGCTGAACTTCAGAAGGCTATAAGTCTTCACACAGTCATTTTCAGAATTACTAGAGTCCACTATTAGAATAAGCAGTTATGAAAAAAATTTATTTACTGCGCTTTTCAGGGTTCGCTCTTGCATCTTTCATTCCGTATGTGTGTAAGTTATCCGTTTTCCTGCCTTTCCAGCATATGGCAATTCCTTCCATCGCTTTCGCTTTCATCCAGGTTCGCTTAGGTTAGATGGTATTCAAATTTTTCTTTAGTTAGCAGGGTTTTTCACTTTCCCTTTATCTGCAATTATGTCGTGGTCGTCATTGGGCTGGCATTCCGTACATTACGGATCTGCTATTATGACGTTTTGTCTTGTGATCCTCTGTTTGATCTCAACATCAGGTGAATCATTCAAGAAGAAGTCATCTGAAATGGGATTTTTGAGAGTAAGTGTTAAACTGAAAACACTGAAAGTATTCTTAGGCGTTGTTCCGATACGATAGATCCCGCTCAAAACAAATTTCGTTGCAACTACCATACCTATCCATTTATCAAGTGAGTCAGTTGGCGGTTATTATCGATGTGTAGAAGAGTATAAGTTCTATGAACTAAAGGATTTCAATACGTGAACATCTACCATATATTCCAGGATGTGCGCGTATGGTCATGCTTGATTGCAGGGTTGGGTTACTTCACTACAATCCAATTATATCTACAATGGGGACCAACTTTCCTCAATAAAGTTGTTGATTTCTTCATGTCTGAATTTATCCATATTAAGGTTGCTGATTTGAATATCATCACTACGGGATTAGTGTCTATGGTTCCACCGTTTGTGAACTTATTTGTTGGCTTTCTTGTTTATATCATATTCCCTCAAATGGCGTATGTTTCTGTTGCGGTCAATTCAGAACAACTTTTAAAAAACTCAGAAATGAAACGACTACGAAGCTACGGTTATTCAACAGCTTAGGAACTGTAGTTCCAGGAATTATATACATAATCATCGGGTGCTTGGATGCTAAAAATCACTATGGAGTTGCAGCGGTGAGAGGAGAGTAGTGTTATGACAATTATCTTCCATAGACTTTGTATGTCGTTGGCTCTTCGTTCCTAGGATTCTGCTCCTGTGGTTTCCTTCATATGCTTCAACTACGATCTGTTCAATACCATTTATTCATTCTCATAAATCTCTTCAGTGTCAATTTGGGCTCGATGTTTTTGTGTTCTTTATTGAATGTTCTCATTGCGAAGAACAACGAATATAGTATGTTTTATCCTTCGTATACCAATACTCTCAAATTTGTTCATTTCAGCTTCATGGGCTGTGGTGTTCATTGTTCAAGGAGTAATATTGATCGTTACCAATTTGATCTTTTGCTTGTTCGCCTCAGATGAAAAAGCACACTGGGCAGCTGAAGGTTTCGAAGATACCTCCATTCAACCAAGACGTGAAGATCCTCTTCCACAACGCCCGCTATAACGTGTGCAGAAAAATATTTTTTTTCAAAAAATAGATTAAGGCATATTCTGTATTTCAATATAATTGACTGTCTTTGTTATTTCCCGTATGTTGTTGTAAAAGTACTTGTGTTTTAAATAAAACATTGAAATTAAGTTGAAGAACATTAAGTAAATGAGAAAATGATGAAATGATGATATCTAAATCAACAGATTTACAGTATTTTAAATGTGATTAGACTGTAGACAAACAGAGAATGATTCAGTGGAAAACAAGCATATCTCCATCATTCTTTGCTTTTTTCCCTCAAAGTCTATTCATATACAAAATCACGTGATATAAGAAGCTGTCTTGCTAATTATTCCCATCTGGAAAGTTAAGCAAACTGAAAACTAGGCGAACGAGCTAGTCCAGAGGACGTACGATAAATGTAAATGTAACTGACAATTCTAGGAAAGACTATTTTCCATAATAGGATTATCATCGATATGAATATGAAGTCAAGTAACGTTTCATCCAAACACGGAAAAAAAGTACACAAATACCCCATTGCTTAGAGTTCAGAACTTCAAGTTGAAGAAAGAAAAACCAACTATTGAATTGCGAATAATGTGAAGATAACGAGAGAAAGTATCAAAATATATCCGGGAAATCCGTCATACTGAGATGACGATCTATGGAGGGGTTAAGCCTGAAGATGATGGTTGTAATAGAAGTACCGCCCAAGAGTCAAGTCTTTGGTTCTCTGCTTCTGTCTCGAACATAATATCTTTCGGGGTTCATCTTCTATATTTTTCTTTCACTCTCTCTCATCCTGTATATCTAATAGGCAGTTCTTAAACATTTCTCTCATCTCTTTATCTCTCTGCGTCTATGACAGTTCGACCACATTGCTCACCTTGTCGGACAGCAACGACGACGACGACACGGACAAGTGTGTGCGTCTGTGGCTTTATATTTGTAGCTTCTTCTGTCTCTTCTAGCTATCAACCGTTCTTCTCTATCTCTATACCCTCATTTTCTCTCTATCCACGTTTTACTTGGTTTTATCTCATTGCCTCTTTCTCTTTTTCTCTCTCCCTCTTTATTAATTCTAAATCTGCAGTTGGTAGTTCTTGCAGCCAACTCCGACGGCTAACAATCCCAAGTGAACTGATCATCTTCTTTTTCAATATGACCATCTCTTATCGTGGTCTCTTAGATTTTGCCGAATCATAGCTACTATCTCTTTCTGATTTCTGTTGTCCGGCTCTTCGTTTTCTTATGTTCCTTTGTTTACACTACTTCACTTTGACAACGACGTCCACGACCACCAAGGCGGCGGCTTCGGAGACGTTAACGGTGATGCTGACGAGCACCTAGATCACTCTTCATTTTTATCACATACCTTATTGTTGTTTATTTTCATTTGTTCACCAACTATACAATGCAGCCTCCGTTCTTTTTCGTCATCTTTCACTGAAATTCAGAGGATTAAACGTTGGACTGTTCCTCTGTGTGCCTCTCAATCTTTCTCTCATACATTTTTTATCGTGAATAATAGTTGTTACCTTTTTTAAACTTTTCAATTTCCGAACGACGACAACGAAGACGATCGACCTCCTCATCATCGTCATTTCACTTCTGCACCTTCACTATTAGATTCAATATCAACATCAGCTCACTCACTCTCTCACTCTCAATCACATACGCACCTGTATTCAATTCCATTCTGTATTCTGACGAAAACGATTAGCACGACGACGAGGAGACGACAGCATTATCTATTACTAGCGGCTTCTTAATCAGTTTCTGATTCTCAACTCTATAAACGGCGGTTTTATAGAATATTAATAAACTGTAAAAAAATCAACCAATTTCAATACAAACTTAGAGTCAATTCTATACTCGAAAGATGATTAATATGACGTCTCAAAACCAGCAGCAGCTTTTTCTCGGATCAGCTATGAATGATTCCGATAACTCCTTGCTTCGTTCTCATCCTAATTCTGCATCACTGTCACAGAGATCAAATCCATTGCCAACAGGTTAGTAATTTCATATATTTGTAAATTGACTAATTATTTACATTAAACTGATAACTTTTTTCATTTCGCTTGTTCTGTCATATGATAGGCAATTCATCTTGATCAATCACCTTGCTCTTTTAAATTTTGATGACATTTATCTTCTTGATTTAATTCAATTTGAAACCTAAGATAAAACATTATAATGGACATCCGGTTGGAAAATTGTCCAACGATTTTTGATTTCCCTAACCTCAAATTTGAAAGTAGAACAAATATTTTAATCCTATTTCACTCGAAAACGAGGCATCAGTTACATGTTGATAAATTGATTTATGTAACTGAAATGATTAAAAGTGAGAGAGGAATGTTAACGAAGACAAAAGAAGAAAGTTCAAATTTGAGGTCGGCAAACAAGCTATTAACTGCAACGGATTAATGTTTTGCGGAGAGAACGAAAAGAAAACGAAAAATAGTAGTCAAGTACCCTTTACAAGATATTCATCTTGTGCTCGATTATTAATCCTTATTATTTTCCCCCAACACCTCTACATTTAGAGAGCTATGTTTCGATTTTCACTATGCGTTCTCAACTTTTAGTCGCTCATTCCATCTTTTCCCATCAAAACGTCTTCACGGTCGATACCCGAACAGCTGACCACAGGAATGAGAAACAGAGAAAGAAAACATGAAAGAGTGATGAAAATAATAAAATACTTCGAAAAAGAAGAAGTCTAAGAAAGAGAAAAAAATCTCCCATCACTTATTATCTCATTTTCGCCAGAAAGTCAAAAATTGAAGAAAAATTGAAAATCCAACCTCGAACGTAAATTATGAAACAATTGTCAGTTTAAAAAAAAAAGATCAAAAAAAAAATTAACTGAAGCGTCATATATATTCAACCGCTTCCTACGACCGTAACCAAAGAAATGATTTTTAGCACATACCGATCAAATTGCGAAATTGGAATTTTTTGTATTGTGACTAAATTTAAATACCGACGTTTCAGATCATGTTCTGGATTTGATGAACACGGTGAATTCTATGGTCAAAAATGGTCAATTTACATCATTATTGGCCAGCACCGTTTTCCAACTATGTGCTCAACTCAAACTTAGTGGACAAATGCTGGAACAAACACATAAAAGTATCTTAATCATAACATAAACCATTCGTAAAAATGTCGATCTTGCAGATGAGTTGAACAAGGTATTTGTTTCTCTCAGACAAGCATGTTGTCGGGATAATGGACAACTCGGAACACCATGCCGGTAGCAATATCTTCGTGACAATCTTTACAAGCTTTTAATTTTTATAGTTTGAAAATCATGGAGTTAGTAGAGCTACGTGCAATGTACTGGCGAAGCAATTTGGCACACAGTCAGTATTACGTGAATAGACCCGAAAACAGTAAGATAAATTACTTTCCTTATAAAAACGAATTTGATTCAGGCAATGAGAATAATAGCACCCCTGTTCAATCTCAATCTTCCCAGGCCAATACGGTATCGACCGCTGCGGCTGCGTCTACTCCTCAATTCATTCCTCAGCCAATGTATCTACCTCAGGAAATGCCAACTCCAGGTATTTCTCAAGTTTCATTCTGAAGGTAAATTTTCTTAATTCAGCTGCGAATCCTGGCTTCTTCTTGATTCCAGCTGGTGGAGCATGGATGCCTCCGATCATGCCATCAGGAACAATGATTCAGCAGAACCCGTTTATGCCTCAAACAATGATTAATCCTGAGAACTTGTTGATGAGGCAACGTAGTATTAAAAAGGTGTTTGTTTGTAATCATTTCTAATCGTTGTTTTTGTGTTTCAGCAAAACTCAAACCCACGCTCATTACAACTACGACATGAAATGATAATCCGCAATAGTGACAGCGGTAAAATCATGGGGGTAAAAGGCCGAAGAGTCGCCTTAGTTGAGCAGCTAACAAATACAGTTATCAGTTTCCAGAAGGTTTGAAGGAAGAACGTTAAGTGTTCTTAACTTTTAACACATTTTACAGGTTGATCCTAAGAACAAGGAGCGAACGTTAACCATAACAGCCAGTAGTGCCGAGGATATTGAAAAAGCCAAAGAACTTATTAATGAAACTATTCGCAGAAATATGAGCCCGTCTAGGGTAGAATACACTTTTCTCCTCTTTTATGATTATCAATTGTAGGCTGATATCTCATCTGAATCGTCCAACTCTGGTCAAGTTAATGGAAACGAAGATGACTATGATGATAATGACATTTCTATTGAAACTACTCAAGACGGAATGCTGAAGCTTTGCTGTTCCGATCCAGAGGTTTTGCAGGTATGCAATAAGATAAACTGCTCAGAAGTTTTGATATCATGATCAGGCTGCACAAGAAGCTCTCTCTGAATACCTCCGAGTACGCGCACGCCCATCAGCTGAAGAAAGAGAAAAGCGTAAAGAGCGTCGTAAAAGTTTGCCTTTGCAACAAACTAATAATCAAACCACTTCAACATTGAAAGTAAGTTCGTGTTGAATATATATAAACAAACATATTCTGTCAGCCGTCGAGAAACTTCCATGGTTCTACTCCTAATTTGGCTGATGCGATCGTGCCTCCCAACAAAGGCAGAACCAACCACAATCATCAAACAGCCAGCTCGAACGGTAGCAAGTGGTCGGTTAGTGTGCCGTGACTTTATCTTTTTGAAAAAGTTGCTTTAATTTCGAAGCTTAAGAAATAACAACTATCTGTGATTATTGATTTCACTCTGCTTCTAATCGTACGCTTTATGTCTGGAGCTTGGTTTTCAACGAAAATTCTTCATAACTGTATCAGGAATTCTGAACTTCCGTTTCAGATGACTTATGATCGTAATGCAATTCTGAACTTACGTTCGGCTTCCCGTTCTTCAGTTGGTATTCGTGATAGAGTCGTTGCTGTAGCCCCTGAGTTGCTACGAGAAAGCTGAGTATTCGTCATTGGTTCAAAAAAATTTTCAAACGGTATGGAAACCCTTTGTTACTTCTCATTGTTTTAAATTATTTTTCTTTGTAAAATTGAATTGTGCTCAATCTTACACTTATCAAACATGACTGGTATCCAATTACCAAATCTAGTCATTTTCTAAGTGTTTTTTCTTCCATTACGTAGAGAGCTTATGCTAGCTTTTGTACATTTGATATTTCTATAGAGATCTTGTTTATTGACTAGAATATCTTGGAATAAATATTTATTTCAAAATCCCTATGAGCATAGAATCTATATTCGGTAGTACTAATACAGGAATGTTTAATTTCTTAAATGGACTTTTCTTCCATTGAAAGATTTAACTATCATTGGCTTGCACTGGAGATCATTCACAAGTGTCAGTCTCAGTTTCAAATCTCAACCTCTGTAAGCCGGATAGTTCCATCGTCCGAACAAGAAGCAAGCAAGTTCACAAAAATAGGGTTCCACGAAACGCAATTAACTTCTCCTGTACAAGGTAGTTCGTAATTATGTCGAATATTTCGGTTACCTGTGTGTTTCTCAATCACGTGCTCTTCTGTCAGTTGAATATCATCTCCAGTTTCGTGATAGGAAAATATTCTAAGAGAGATAATCAGGTGATAAAGAAATAAGAAGAAATACCTGATAGTTGCGTCACCACCAGCGACAGCGATTAAGTTTGTTGCCTGAAGTAAGAAAGTGATATCACAATTGGAGCTTTGCTACCTTATTCCATGAGACACTGTATAATGGCCAACGAGAATTTGAGATTTCATGTTTACAAGCAACTTTCCAAGAATCTTTTACAACTTGATCATTACTGTACTCTCTTTTAAAAATCTATAAGCTGTTATATGTATGTTTTTATGTGCAGACAAAACTACCTGCACAATACGATCTTCACCAACAGTGACTAATCTATCTCCTGAGCCATCAAAATCTGCGCACCAAACAGTTCCATCATGTATCTAAGAGCTTTCAAGTAAATATTTAAAATCTTTTCCTTTACATTCTCAAGTTTCTGCTGTGTAACCCAATCCTCATCATCATACACGTAGAATCTAATAGAGGAGTCATAACTACAGGATACTAGAAGCTGAAAGTATTATGCGTACATATATTCGAATACGAAAAACTCGAACGTTTTCAGTTGGATGCCAGACTACGAACTTAACATCCTGAGTATGAGCTTGTAGTACCGAAACTACTTGATAGTCATCATCTTCGTCTACTAAAAAATTGCGTTTCTTTGATAAGTGAGAATTCAACATACGTTGCCAGAACCAAACAGTTTTATCCCTACTGCACGAAGCCAAAAACTCATCACTTGCATTGTAGGCAACACATTTCACCTGGAACACAGTTTCAGTACTCTATTTCATAGCCAACTCACTTCACTCTCGTGACCCTCCAAGGTATTGGTTTCAGTAAACTCTCCACTTAAAAACAAAACTATTCGAGCTACGTAAGAAAATCTTACTCTTCTTTGGCATAAACGATCATAGAAGCATCGAAACTGCCTGACATGAGGAATTTCCCACAATGTGAGAACGCCAAAGTTCGTACCGCTTTATTATGTCCATCATCGATAGTTGTCATGTTTTCCAGTTTTTTCTCAGCGTCTAATCTTTGATAAGCAGATCGAATCACACAAAATATACCTGGGATATGCTTCCAAATTCTAACAGTTTTATCGTCACCTCCACTAGCTAGCAAAAGTCCATCGAAATTCCAAGTAATAGTCCAAATCCTGGAAGCCTTCCCCCTGAATGGAAGACTCGGGGTATAGGCCCCCAGATCACGAACAAGACCCATAGAAACTGAAACGAACAAGGGATCATTTGTTTCGTAAGACTGAAAAACAATAGAAGTAAACGAGAGTTTAGTAAGAAAAGCTTGAATATAAAACTAAAGACACAGCAATCACGTCAAGGCAGTTGCATCACGCAATATGAGCAATTAGAAATAAGTTGTAACACAGACTTCTTTGTACGTTGTCTTTGACTATGTTTCCTATTCAGAGAATCTTACATTACATTTGTCATTTTCGAAAAAGCACCAAAAACTTTCTGTTTTCTTTTAAAGGATTAGCACTGGAAGTAAAAAGGAACATTAACCATATTTAATGGCACACTTTATCGTTCTATTCAATAGTTTCTATTATAACATAGAATACTAGCATATAATTATAGATGAGATTATTCAATAACTGTTAGATTGAGCAATAGCCGGCAGGATCATAACCGAACACTGTAACATTTCTAAATCCACCACAGCAATTAACAGCTCCAGCTATGGTTCTCTCAAAACTGATTCCTTCCCGGAACCAAGTGATATAACATGGGGTCGCCACCTCACTTGATGTTAATAGCTTAAAAGTGGATTCAAATATGTTTAAAAAGCATGTACATACAGTTGTCAATGCGGCAACAGTTCCGGCCAAACCCCCAATAATTCCAAATGCTGTAAAAATTAAAGGTATATGTATTCGGAGTCATTAAAATCAAAAAAAGGATGAAGGGCGCTCGATTTCAATCATTATTCGTTTTCTCATGCAAAAATGAGAAGTTCTACTTACCTAACGATATCACAGATAGAATAAGGAGTGACTTTGGGATATACTTCATTATGCTGTAGGTATGTTTATTAAATGATAAAAAATATGATCTCACTCTTTAATTGTTGCTCTACAGTCATCAGGAGCATCTAAAGAAAGTTTCTTTTCTTTCAACAAAGCTTCTCTTTTTATTTGAGAAGCCTTCAGATATAAGAAGAAAATGCTAGGCAGAATCATACTCATAAGAGACATGGTTGTTGCTCCGACCTAGAAGCTTTACTTACAAAAGTAGTAGTTGAACACATACCAAATCCAGAAACACTCCAAAGTCTGGGATTGATAGACCTACAAACACCACCATGCAGAGGATGAAAGATCTTGCAAGAACTCTTTTGTAGGAGAAGTCTAGTTTAGAAAATGTTCTCAGAATGTCCGACGTGAAGTATTGGCATTACCATGTGGGACTCTAGTCCAGTCTTCAAATTGCTGAGCAATAGGCGAGAAAATGATGATTATTGTAGGGAGAACATGAAGAGTGATCATAATGTTAACAGCTTGGGACATCCATGTTACCTTACGCGAAAATCATTTAAGAAAAGGATTATAATCAGCTTACTTGTAGAGATGGGACAATAGTATCTCTCATGCTGTTTCCGTACACGAAGTATCCAGAAATGCCAACCAATAGATAAACAACGGTCAGAACTGAGTTATTATATGAAATTATGCAATAATATATAAGTACATACTAGCATAACTGAAGATCATTGAGCGGTTGAACCGGAACGGCTTTATCATATCGTGTTGGATTGTTGGAAATGCTGCGTGCCCCCCTAAATATGATTTGCTTCACGTAACTCAATCACGATCTCTTATACCATAAGCGAAGACAATAGTTCCGTATCCGAGTAACATATTCTTGAGATTGAAGCTCTCATGCTCAGCGTGAGATGAACAAGCTGGAGAATCATGAAAAGATCCAACAACTATTATGGTTGCAGCCGTGATACTTGAAATGGCTGAGCAAAACGCTGCGAGCCTGCAAGTAGATGATCACAGTAAGACAAAACAGCATTGAAAGTACCAAAAGTCTTTCGGACTTCTGAGCATGCAGAATGGAGAGATGAATATCCCAAGAAAGACAACAATGAAACAGAAATGCAAATGTACATCGAAAATAGCCAATAAGAAATTTGATAAGTTCTTAGCTGCCAAGATAGTCAGTACAGTGATCAACCCGAACTGTGTGACACACACAATTATAGATACAAATGTTCTAAATTGTCATGTTTTTTGTCTGACTGTGATTTGTGGTACCTAGCTGATCTTCCTAAGGCTCGATAAGCGATCTCTGGATATGGCCTGCGGCAATGTTCTTGGTATTGAGGCCATCGAACCTATACATAATAGATCAATAAATTTCTTCTATGAACTTTGTATTTTACAGTATCTTTGGACTGATCAATGATTGTGAATCATTCTTTTCTTTCTTTTTTTCTTTTCAATTCATGTTCAAAATGTTCCGAAACGATGAAAATACTGATCTAGCTAGCACGAATGCAACCGCTCATAGCTAGCTGAGGAAAAAATGTTTTTTCCTGCTCATCTGTTTAACTGTTGAATATCTATGACTTTGGGATATCCTTTGGATACAAGCGATGGAAAGAAAACACATGAAAAAACGATACACAGCCAGTTCAGTTGACATCAATCAGAAGAAAAAGTGTTTTTGTCATAAGGATGGAAAGGTCACCTGCATCATAGCCCATGAGTAACCAAGTTGAAGACCAGTAACTCCGGAGAAGAGGGAAGCTAACAGAATCAGTGAGATACCCATGTACAAGCCTTTCAATTCAATTTTGTTCTTGACCCGATGAAAATATAACTTTACCAGTATGGCCTAAAGCCACAGGTAAAGCGATCATTCCAGCTCCTAACATATCGCCGACAATGAAGATGGCTGCGACAAACCAATGCATTCCATCAGCATTTCGATGCTTGATCTTGGTTGTTTGAGCAATCTTAATTATGCAAATGTACATTATAATGAAAGGCTAAACATACTTCTAAAGGATGTATCTTATTTGATTGAGATGATTCAGCGGTCATGGCTGCAAATTTTAAAGATGATCTCTCAAAATATTATCGTTGTTATATAGGAGAAATCTATTTTGACAACAAATGACTTGGGCCAGCATTGGAGAAACGTCAACGAAAAGAAAACTTTGAAACAAGACAGAGGCTATCATGAAATGAACGTTTAAAAGGGAAGTTATCTTCAGTTATTTGTTGTTTTAAACATCATTTATTATTTCATATGAATTGTTCATTATTGATAATAGAGATGAAGAGAAGAGAGAGATGAGAAGAAAATGATAAGTTGGTGAGAGAATATGAGACAGAAAAAAGGTTGGAAGAATCTCTCTATAACTATGAAATGATCGAAAACCTGATTGACTAAACTGTATGAAAGCATTGATCACAAAGAGAGAGAGAGGGGGAGAGAGAACGAAAGAGAAGAATATAGAGAAAGACTGACAGACCGAGTGCCTTAGCATGTGCGTCAGAAGAAGCATGTGCTGAAAGTGAAACAAATCTGAAGTCTACGTGAACGATAGGGGAGAAAGAGTTACATCTTGTAAAAAAAACTTTCAAAATATTCATGGATTACAGATTATCCGCTTTTTTTGTTGAATAATTTGACAAACCAGTTTTGAATATTTTTATAAACTTTTTTATTTGTCATCCAAAGCCCTCCAATTGGAACATCAAACAGAAAATAAGAATGTTTGGATTGAAGTCATCCATGTTGTTTTTAACTTTATTATGTTCACAAACTTATTCTCAGACCATCTTAGCTAATTATTATTGTGGAGCTGATGGCTTTTCTCGTTTAATGTCATATTTGAGTACTGCTGTATGTGATCAACAAGGAAGTCCGTACTATCTTTTTTGAATTTAGTAATAATAGATTTATTATAGTTAACTTATGTTGTCAAGAACATGATCTATGCTATTCTTCATGCCAATTTCCCCAAATGATGTGTGATAATTTATTTTGTGAATGTTTAGCAACTCTTCCAGCCAGTCTCTATTGCCGAAATGTTGTTCATTCATCTCACTGTTCTTTAGTTCATTGGTTTGGACAGCCATACCTTTGTAACATTTTTTAAATTTTATTTATATTAAATGGTAATTCTATATGGCACTGATGAATATTGATTAGATTTTGCCATGGCTTACATCTGTCACAGTCGCATGGATGATAAATGCTTCGCCCTAAGTTGTGTCCGGTTAATTTCAAATATTTTTCTATTTGATACCTTTTCGATGAAGATAATCGTTGAAAATGTTACTTGAAATGTTCTTATATCCAAATCGTCCAATCCGTGCCCGAATCGACACTTTCAGGCTCCTGGAAAATGGAAAATATTGTACTTCTTAGACTCTCTTATCCATTCGTTCTCTGTTTATCATATTCTTGTTTTTACCTCAAATGAAGGTCGTTGATATTTTGACTTTTTATGCTCTCTTTCCAGTTCACGTATGTTTCTGAAGTTGTCGCTGTTACTTCGTGACGTTGCCCACGATTGTCCACTGTTAATAATCTCCGTTCGTTGAAGTAATACTTGCTTAAATTTAGAAAATTCCATTTAGTCCCTTTTTTGGGTGTTCAACTTACATCTGGAGACATATTGGAGTATGATAGAGGATATCCGGTAGAATTGCTGGCCATTTGATAGTCTGAAGGCAAACTGTTAGATGGCCTAAGCCTCGCTCTCGATCTATCAATTGAAAAGATAGTTGAAGGCTCAGGAGTATTCGATAAGACTTTGGGCTGGAATCGATCCGAAACTAAAAAAGTATTAGTATGAAACAACGTTCATCTCTCTCATTATATGAAAAGAGCGTATGAGACAACACAAAAGCACCTACCAACCGCCTTTGCTTCGATCGGGTACCAAAGAGATTGAATACTTTTCCAATCATAGCTATTTAAGGCGATTATAGTCTGAAAATCTGTTTTCAAGATCTAAAGTTCTGAGAAAAAGCACTTCGCCAATAGGAGAATTATGTCCTAAGGCGTCATGATGCCAAACTCCAACTAACAGTCGATGATTATTCAGATGATTTCTATTGACATTCGGAATCTAAGTTAAAGTCAGTTAAAAGTAGGATAAGCAGTTATCAAAACTTTGATTATTTCATTGAATAATGGATCCACCGCCGACTTCTTCGGTGCAGTTTTATATTTCTGTGACATATCTGTTGTATATTCTCCAATGAGGAAGATCTGCAAGTACATCCTATGTGAACAACTAACTATATTAATTTTACTTTCACGTATGGATTCGGTCGATGTTGTCCATAATGGGGTAATGAGCGACACTGCATTACATGCACATTCAAGGAAGAGTTTGAAGAGTTATATGTTAGACGTAATTGAATTTCACCTATGAATCTTGGTGAATTGTCAATTTGTGACTAAAATAAATATATAAAAGAGAGCGGAAAAGGAAATAGTTACGGAAGCATCCACTGATGATGTATAAGATGTTGCATCTCTACTTATTGACTTGTACATCGATCTTTTCCTCATTGTAGAAGCTGGTTCAGAACATGACCATGCTTGACTCGTACGACTCGGACTCACAGGTATATTGTTATTTGAAACACTGTTGTTATTTATATTATCCAGTCGATCTAATGTCGACTGGAACTTTGAATGTTTCAATTTCTTTTTCTTCCCTTCTTATTACCTGTGAGACACTCCTCTTGGTTGAATATGTTCGTACGCGTTGCCACTCCTCGAACGGATCCTTCAAAATTAAAATTTTCTTTTTGCCTCTTGATATATTTCAAAACCTCTTCAACAGGCGATGGAATTTGCGTGATTGACTCAAGTTGATTATCTAAAACATTTGAAATGAGAAGAATACTCTAGAATACAACCGAACGTGTCAAAAAGCATTCAAATGAATGAATTTGTACCACGTTTGATCTCACGTAGTGTTCACGTGATGGTTAATAAACATTCATAATTAACATACATTTGTCATTTTGACGACGATGATAGGAGAAGTTAGGTTGAAGATAGTTTCTGTTGATCGGATCACTAAGATGTTCAGTTTGTAAAATAAAAATAAGCAAAAGAGAAAAATAAAAAGAAAGCGAAGCCAGTCTATTTTGAATAATTTCATTTTGAAAACAAAAACTCTTTTCAAATGAAATGAAACGAATGATTATCATTCACCATTGCATGTTTAATGAATGGTTATGTACAGTTGTTCCTTAAGCAATCACACAGACATACACTGATTAAAAATAATATTAAAACACATAGAAAAGCGGAAGCGAAAGCATAATTAACACATTGACAAGCTGAACGTAGGAACAGGAAGCTCACTCTGACGTCGTTGCCCAGGATACCTTTTAGTTGTGAAAACGTGACGTCTATGTTCGGCTATGGGTGAGTGTGTGATGTTTGTTGGTGTTGGTGGAGCAATCTGAAAACAGAAGAGTCAATCAACTAATAAGAAAATAATTAGAGAATATACCTCAGCTGTTGGTAAAGGCGATATTGATGGAGAATTGAATGGGTTGCGACCGAAAGCATTTGCTGATGATGAACGAGGTGAAGGGCTTCCAATAATTTCTCTTAAAGTTTTCATGATTCTTGTGATCTTCATAGTTACCCGTTACCTTGGATGCAGTTCCGCCAGTAAGGAATTAGCTGAATGTGGAGGTGATGAAGCAATTGTTGATAAGCCAGTAGATCCAGGACGAGGTGATGGACTACGAGGAGATGGACTTCCACCCCAAAAACGTTTTGTGATGTCTCCGCGTAGCTGACGTCCAATAGCCTTGAAAGAAAGAATATATTCAGGGAAGAAGGATTGACTGATACTTCATCTTCAGATGGAACTGCGAGAGTAGTCATTGTTTCCAAACTCGGCAACGTCATATTCCGTCGAGATATTGGTGGTGCATGATCTACAAAAGGAGACATAAGCCTAAATCTCATGAGATTATGAGCTTACGAGAATTTCTCAAAGGAGCTGGCCCAGGTTTAGCTGAATTACTTCGTTCTCGATTGGCCCTTTTCATTTGAAAAAGCAAATGTTGCGAGACATCATCACCTGTATTTTGAAGCCATTCGCGCGAGGCGGCTTGTAGTTCTCTGAAAAGCAAGTGTGTTGAGGGAGGTGAAGAAAGGTAGGGGAAAACCTTTCTTTGAAACATAAAGAACAATAAACGGCTTTTTTCGATTCTAAAGGAACAACACGACAACTGTCGCAAACAAGCTGCTGACATTTTCTGATAAGATAATAAGAAAAATAGTTCTGTAAACATAATTCTTCTCACTTGCATTTCGATCCAGCATTAAGAATGAAGCCAAGCTTCGCAGAGCATCGACAGCAAGCTCTAGATGGAGATGATGGACTTAAAAAGGAAATATTTGTATTTATGAAATAAGCAAATGCTCACCTTGCAGAAGATGAAATATTGCTGGAAGCCATACTTTCTTGTGATTCACTTGTTGTAATGCTATAAGCACTTCCATGACAATTCGATATCGTCGACTTCTCCAAATCCAAGTTTGTTCGTAACTTTCTTCAAAGCACATTATTTGAAGAAAATGAATGTTATAGAAGTATTACTGTAATCGTTCTTTTTCTCGACGTTGAAATTCTAAGTCTCTCTCCAGTACAGGTCGAATAATGGCTTGTTCTTCACATGATAGGCCTTTTAGAATCTCAACGAGCTCAGGCTCGTCAACCGGCAAGTTGGTCATAACTCTGATGTTTGAGTTTTTCGCTTTTCTGTAAGCATTTGATTTCATTAAATTAAGCTCATAAAGAGCCTAAAGAAGGAAGTTTACTGTACTTTAGTGAAAATTATGTATGAAAGAAACAGAAAAGACAAGTATAAATAGAATAAACAATCATTTCCTTCCGCAGCTTTCGCTCAAAAAGTTTCTTTATGAGCTTTTACCAAAAACTTAGCCTCAGGCTAGATGACTGCTTTATCCGAAAAGCACAAATTGAGTTGGAAATGGAGAGAGATTGAGAATGTATAAAAAAAGAAGGAAAAATACAAAGAATGTGATGAAGACGAACATGAAATATATGCTAAGTAGATTGGAAGCCATATCAGAAGATTAACAGATATTCAAATATAAAGATTATTATAAAAAATCTTCAGCATATTATCTTTTATCTTATAGTTAAGAACTTGAAGCTAACTATACCATGAAATCAGCTAATTCATAATTGAGCATCTTCTTCTTGTTCGAATGAATTCATACACGTAACAAGCAGATTATGGAGGATTATGCAAATCTCTCTTATGCTCACTTTCTTTCTATCTTTCCCAACGTTTACCTCTTCAATCCAATATTCTTTTTCGTCTCTCTACCTGTGCACAACAGACAAAACCTTTTCAGCTTACAACTCCTAGCTTGGGATATTTGTCAATAAGCCGAAGCTACTGAGCCAATTCTCATTCTTCGAGAAGAAACTCTAGAAGAAGAGATTTTTAGGAAGAATCCACCCTTGTTAAGATGTTAAAGTGTAAAAAAAACAGAAATTTCATTGCACAAAAGGTCAAAAAGCCGCAGTAAAATCATAGAAGCTATTGGTCTGAAGCTTAAATGAGCAGAACGCTCAGTGTTTCAAGATCTCTTAAGATATCTATTTATGTGGAAATATGAATATTTCAAGAGATTTGTGAGCAATGGAAAGAGAAAGTGTTATGCAAATTACACGTGTTTCACGTGAAATAGGCGCTTGATCATTTCATTTGGACATAACAGACATAAGGGAACGGTCGCTTTTTGAATGAAAATCAATAATTTTTTTTTTATGAATATAGAAGAATTGAATGATATCAATTCACATAAATGTGGGAAATTTCAGTATGTAAAAAGAGAAAAAGAAAATTTTTGAAAATAAAATTAGTTAAAAGCTTATTCTGCATAAAGCTTAATAGCTTTTGAAGATAAAAACGGAAGTTTGATTTATCTAATCCTTACTATACATATAGTTAGGTGCTGGCTCTACTATTTTGAGAAAGTAGTTTCATTCAGCTGAATTCTCTGATTCAGAATATCCATTTGCAATAGGTTTGGAATATTATAAAAATAGAAAGATAACAAAGTAAATCATAGGAATAACATTATGGAAGCAAATGATGATATGCGAGATGTCAGGAGAGAATTGGAGAATCCTTTGAAGCTTCACATGAAAAGATTTGAGAGTCAGTGTTCTTTTAGTGAAATGAGATAAAGCTTAAAGAAGAGAAAGAGAGAGAGAAGGGGAGGGAGGGAGGGAGGGAGGGAGATATAGATAGAGAGAGAGGGGGATATAGAGAATAGAGAATAAGAGGGGGGGGGGAGATATCGAAAGTGTTCAAAAATCAAATTTTCTAACAATTATCTTATAAGAAAAGATTCATAAAGCTTTTTATTTCCAACGATAGTTCTGTAAATCAAAGAATGATCTGGAACGTCGATATTCGACAGTTTTGTGAATTGAGCGAAGTATGAATTCAATATTTTCTTTGGATGAGAGCAATCTTTCGTCATAGACATAAGAACAATCTGAAAGGAGTGAAAGATTGAACGAATTAAGTGAGAGAGAGCTGAAGCGGACCTTCATTATTCAAATTATTGAGCAGGAAAGGATACCAGTCAAACTGCGAATTGAAGAATGTTCTAAATATTCATTATAAGAACAAATCAAATAATCTCCTTATATAACCTGAAATGATCGAATATTGACGTCGGATAAGTTCTGCGGTCTTTGGTTTTCGTGCCGTGCACCATAAAATCTCTTTCTAAATTAATTTTTGAAGATGTGAGCCAAATGTCTCGAACCCATCCTCTGCCCTTAAAAGAGATTCATAAAATGTGAGAGAGAATATGTGGGGGATAAAGAGACTTTCGGTATTATCCTTATATGTTCATTAAGATTATATTCCATTGCGTTTCGAACGCATAATTCAAATAGGAATAACGTATAGAAATTGACTGATTCCGACCAAACTCTCAGACATTTCTGCCTTTTCTCATTGGAAACATTTGATTTCGTCATAAGAAATGCCTTAAATATATTCTAATTAAAGATTTCTGTCTCAGAATACTACATGAATGGCTCCGTTATCAGTGCCGTGAAAGCTGTTTGGTAGTTGGGACTCGAAATCAGCAAACTCGGACAGAAATCGCCGAGACCATGGTGTATTTCTGATCAAATATGATCCCATTGCTATTTCCCATGAGATAAAACGATCATAAAAGGTTAAATCGTAGTTTTCATCTATATATTCTTCTATTAATCTTAATAAATTAAATCAAATAGTTGTGTTGATATCATTACCTGCTGGGATTAGCAATGGCTATGTCTGCGTCCAAAAAGAGCAACCATTGAGTGGTTGGAAGAACTTCTGCCGAGATACAGTGTCGGCGAAACATAGGCTTCAAACACACTTTTGCTTATCCAAAGTTCAAAACTTACGTCTTTCTGTTGGCAGCTGGAGTATTCATCGTCTCTCACAATTAAAAGGTTATATTTATGTAAATTAGCATAGCACTTAATGGTCTTGAGTGGAAAACTGAAAAAAAAAGAAGAAAAATATTGAAAGGGAAAGGATGAGAACCTGTATTGATTGATGTCAGTTGAATGATCCAACACGACTAATAAGGTAATATTTTCTGATATTTTGTGTATGTTTTCAGAAACAAAAGGATTCAAATTGATTTCTTCCGTTATTTTCTGAAATCTCATTGGATTAGCGAGCTCTATGAGGAAGTTAATGACTCACATAGTCGGTTGTTCTATTTTTATATAAACAGTATATGAAAACTATAACAACGAAAGATAAAAATGAAAATTCATTGAAAACCGTTCGCAAACGACATATACGAAACATCTGAAGACGTCTCGACTCCAATGGCAACGAAATTTCACAAACACAGAATAAGTTAAAGAATTCTCTGTTGGAGTTTCTTATTGTTGAAAGAGAAGAATCACATTGAACTTCAATGAGATCTTCATCTTCCGATTCTTATCGTAACTCTCAGATCAACCCGGGAAAAGTTACCTGAAATAAGGATGAGAGAGAGATATAGAGAGAGAGGATGAAAGTGAGATTGAAAGAGAACAACACATGAGATGAAGAAGATATTGAAAAACAGAGAGAGAGAGAGAGAGAAAGAGAAAGGAATCTGAAGAGAGAGGAAGTAGTTTTTGTTAATTGCATGCATATGTAATTAATGATTTTTCTTCAATTAGTTCATCCTCCGTAATCTCGTTTGTTTAACTTGTGGCAGCTTCTTCTTCTCGTCAAAATTTTTATCTTTTTGTCTTTTTTGCCCACCCTCTTTTTCTGTTTCACTGCTCACCTCTTGAAATGAGTCAATCTCTCTTCTTCTTTCTTTGTTCAGACGTATTCCCTTCACTCTCTCTCACTCTCTCCCTCCCTCTCTTTCGATGATGAGATAGTTTTGCTCACTTTAGGACTTTTCATTTCAAAACCTGAGTTATCAGGAAGTAAATACATCACTTCATCTGATTATTAAGTTCAACAACTATGCTTTGCAATTCTTCTTATCATACATCATCACTTGTGTTGATTTTGACGACAAAAATTGAAAATTTCCTTATAAGATAACGCAAAATTTCTATGATCCTCTCCATTCGCATATGCTGAAGACATGTCTCTAACTCTCTGTATGTCAGTTCTTTTTCCCTTCTATTGATTTTTCCGTCTTCTACGAACTCTGCTCCCTTATATTCCCAGAGTAATGTTTTATTTTTTTTAAAATATAGATATTTTTCATTTACAAAATACAATTCTATCGTTTAATTCCCTGTGAAGTGATGAGAAAGAGAGATGAAAGTCCTTTTCGTTTCAATTATGAAAACTATCGATTTGAGTGCGTTTCGGTTGTCTCGAGTAAGCTTTTACTCAAAGCATATGTTTATCAATCGGCTCTAAGCCGTTTATGTAAATTTAAATATAAAAAACACATTTTTTTCTGTATAATTCATGATTTTAGCAAATAAGAAGCTTCGATAGTGATGAACAATCGTGTGCATGTAAAGTAAACAGAAAATTCCCATTTTCACCTTCATTGTTGCTGAAGAAAATTGATTTTCATTCTCATAGCCAATTCGTTATCCCTTCAAAAATTAAAATAATTATTATTTATACATATAGTTGAGTTGTCAAGACGACCATCATATTCAAACATGTGTTTGATGACGTCATCCATCTTATATAAACTTGTTTCGACAACCGTTCACTCTGAATATTTTTATATCAAATGAACAAACACACACACACACATTTCTACATTAAAATCATTTTTTTTCCACGTAAAACACGTCGTTCAACTGTTTTTCTGTGTTTCAGATGAGATTAGATTTTCTATTTCAATGATAAGTTTTTGGCGTCAATTACGTTTTCTTCTATGGAAAGGAGTTCTCATAAAGAAAAGACAAAAAGTTCATATTTATCTTCTTTTTGTACTCTTAAGAGCAGATTATCGTTTCAGTTCTGGTTGGCCATTGAGATTATTGTGCCCATTATACTATTTGCCATATTAGCTTTGGTACGAACTAAAGACTTTACGGATTCTCGTCTACAATGTAAATTCGCTGTCATTATCCTGCATTGCTTATATACTTCAGGTCATTATGATTCAAAGGGTTTACCTTCATCTGGCATTTTGCCATTTCTTCATTCATTCTTATGCTCATTCTCAAATGCCTGTTCTCAATCACCCACAACTGGAGATGAACTGTTATATATAAACAATGGAACAACTAAACATGAATCAATGTAAACTGAGCTGCACCATATAAGGAGATATCATTATCATCGTTATAGACTGGTTGACTTCCTGTACTATTCGTCTTTACAATTCAATGAAATTGGCTCAAACCCTGCACATTTCCAACTTGTTCTCAAGAAAATCACCAAAATCATTCAAATTATAGCAAACATCGATGGTACTAGTATGAGTCCTTTAACTATATCCAATGTATGTCGTTAACTATACTAACAGCCATGTTGAATTTTACTTTCAGTTCTACGATCCAACTTTCAATGTAACTCGAGCTTTTACCGATATGGGGGTGACACCAACAGCTGCTTTAGCCATCACTCAGGCTACTCTAACTTCTCAATTTTTCTTGGAAACCTTTCAATTTGTAATAATAGTTTTCTATACTTACATAATTAATTCTTCAATGGTTTCAGACAACATATATTAAAACCCAATCTCTGTTGAGCTTATTAGTCAATGATCCGGAAATTCCGTTTTTGTGTGATAAGGAAAGGTTTTCGGCAAGCTTTCATCTTCAGAATGGGTAATCATAGAACTAAAAATGAAATTGATAAGTAACTAATCACATTCAAGGACATCCCTTACTTCTGATGATATGGACTCGTTATGCAAATTAACAGTCACCACGTTTGCAGCACATTCAGAATTCAGAGATAATCTCAAACCAAATTTTCAACAGGTTAGCCTCATTTGCATAACAGTGCCACTCGTCGTTGCGATAACAACAGCTAATTTGCATAATTTCAAATTGAGAAAAAAGACGCTTCAATTTAGCTTTATTTCCATCTGAATGCAGTTGAACGAGTTGCTTCCAACCAACTTTCATCTTCTCTCTTAGTCGAACTAATTCATTCCAGAAGTTAAAAACAAGAGATGGAAGCTCAATAGAATTACAAGAAATTATTAATTTATCAAACGAAGTTTATGGTTTAGTTGGAAATGAGCCAATTGTTAAGTTGTTTTCCAAGTATTCAAACGTTTCAACAGATGTTGTTAATTGGCTATTTTGTGGAAATAATCCATATGGTTAGTCTGAAATATTTTTTTTTCGTATCATTTTATGTAAATTATTCAGCTACATCTGCTGCGGGCTTAACACCACCGAATGTTGGACCTGAAACAGCTTTTGATAGAATGAGAAAATCGCTTATAAAGTAATATATGAATATATATGATATATCACGCGCAACTCTTTTAGATTCATAGAACAAGTTGTACCAGGCCAGGATAAGAAGCATGACAAACAGTTCTGTAAGAATGTACCTGTGCATGAGGGTATGTGAATGATATACTGAAGGTTGTCTTTGAACTTCTTGTTCAGACTTGAACTGCTCATCACTAGAGAATGCTGTATTGCGGAGGTTGCGACCCATCTTTCAAGGATATATTTTGGTTTCTCCTCGTTCGTCTCTGACAGAAGAGCTGGTTGATATGGTAAAACGAAAATGTAAAATGATTTTTAAGTAATTCAATGGTTGTAGCTGAATATCCCGCTTCAACAGCTGGATTTTCTGAGAAGAGCTTTTTATATATTTCCTTCAATAGCTGATGAATTTCAAGATTCATTGTATAAAAGTGATCTGCATAATGCATCTCAGGTATGCAATTTATTAACTCGTGCAACTGATTATATGATATAAATTACAGAATATTCTTGATTGGTTAAAGAAAATTCATCCACCTACCACTTATCCAACACCATGGTTAGATAGCATAGAATTCGTATTGCAACATATATTCAATGATTCTACTGATCCAGACTCATTAGGTGAAATTCTTAAACATTACATCGGCGAGATGAACAAGTATACATCGGTATGTCGGAAAATCTATAATTAAAGTAATTGTCTTCGTCATCTTCTAGTGTTTCCTTATGGATCGATTTGTGTTTGTGGATTCTGATAAAGACATGGAAGAGGTATGTGATTGAGCCATTTCAAATTGGAATGTTTAACTGAGATCATTAATAACCTGATTTCTTAAGGCTGCTGTGTGCCTTATGGAATATGACCAGTACTTCTCTGGAATAGTTTTTCCGAATATGACCTCCAACTCATCTTCTTTTGGTCCATTCAATACTTACAAGATTAGACATCATCCACAACTTGTAGATAGTAAGTTTACCTATATGAAACCAATCTAAGTTTTTCATTACAGGCACAGATGCTTTAGCAGACAGCTCAAAACGACCTTTCAGTCGGGATCAGCCTTTCCAAGATTTAAAATACATAACATACGGTTTTGTATTTTTGCAAGGTAATCCTCATAACGTATCTTCAATGTCTTAATTTAATTGCAGAAGCTGTTAATAGAGCGATTATTAAAATATCAACAAACAAAAGTGTAAATATTGGAATCTATGCTCAGCAAGAGCCATATCCATGTGCTCAAAAGGATAAGTAAGTTTCATTCCTTTCAAGTTCAATACGTTAACGAGATATTTGAAGCTTCAACGTGTCTAACTTTCTGGGATTATTTGTTATTTTGTCATTTCTTATACCTGCCTCCCTTCTAGTTAAAAATATTGTGTTTGAGAAGGAACATCGTCTTAAGGTATATGAAGCTCATCTAGTTTATTGATTGATGACTCTCTCTCTATTAGGAACAAATGAGAATTATGGGATTAGGAGATACAGTTCATTTCGTCTCATGGGCTATAGTTTCTTTAGTTCTCAATATGATTAGTGTTATTATAATTTCAATTATATTGAAGGTATTATTAAGAAATTTGTTTCAAATATCTATTGATTCATTCAGTATGGACGAATTTTCGATCACAGTGATTTCACGTTGCTATTCCTATTCTTGAGCTTATTCGCTTTATCATCCATTGCATTAGCTCTCTTCCTCTCAACGTTTTTCACAAATGCCAACATCTCTACAGCGGCTACTTGTATTGTGTACTTCTTGTTCTTTTTCCCGTTTCAATTATCGGTCAAATCGAAAAATCGAGTATTCAGTCAGTTCACTGTAAGTTTCATATGATAATCCCAATACGTCAAGATTGCATTGCAGCTCATGTTTCCTCAAACTACGTTGGGATACGGAGCACTCATGTTGGCTTCAGCCAACGAGGCCCAACAAGCTAGCTGGCACTATATTCACAAGATATACTTACCAGGTTCTTTCTATTTCTTCTCTTATAATATATTTCAACATGTTTTTTAAGCTTATGATGTGTCGTTGATACAATGTATGATTGCTTTCGCTATTCAAACAGTGGTCTTCTGTGTGCTAGCATGGTACATTAGCGCGATAGCTCCAGGAGTTTATGGAGTTTCTCAGCCGTTGTATTTTCCCTTCACTCGTCGTTATTGGTTTCCGAATTCATGCACTGAATGTGAAGAAGAAAATGTTATTGAAACATTTGATCAAATACAAGGTATGAGAAAACATTTGTAAAACTGAACATGTTGTATTCTTTCAGCTGGGGACTGTTTTGAATCAGATCCACATGATCTGAAAATGACTGTCAGAGTGAAATCTATGAGTAAAATATATAAAAGTGGAACAAAAGCTGTTAGTTTGCAAGAATAATAACATCATTCTAATTAAATATTTTTTTAGCTGAATCAATTGAATCTACGATTGTATGAAAATCATGTAACGGCTTTGCTTGGTCATAATGGGGCAGGAAAAACAACAACTATGTTAGTAATCATATCTAATTTTTGTAGGGGCTAATTAAAATATTTATATTTGAAGGTCAATTTTATGTGGATTATATTCTCCTACTGCGGGTACAGCTTCCATATATGGTTATGATATCAGACAGAATATGCGTAAAGTTCGAGATGTTCTTGGCATTTGTCCACAATATAATGTCATTTTTACCTTGTAAGATATAATCATTGCTTACTAGTAATTGACTTATCAATTCAGGTTAACTGTTAGAGAACAATTGAGATTTTTCGCTGCCTTAAAAGGATGTGCTGATTCAAAACTAGAGGAGGTTTTAGCTTTTGAGGTTTTCTTTTCATTGGAAATTTCTTTTTAGGAAGTCAACAGTATTCTTCAAAGTGTAAAGTTATCGGAGAAAGCTGATTGTTTAGCAGGAACGTTATCTGGTATATCTATTTTGAAACTTTTTCAGTTACACTTCCTTACTTAGGTGGAATGAAAAGACGCTTGTGTATTGGTATCGCATTTATTGGAAATTCGAAGTTTGTCATCCTGGACGAGCCCACAGCGGGTGTTGATGTGAACAGTCGTAAAGATATTTGGAGGTTACTACAAGAAAACAAAATTGGTACAATCACAACTGAAAGCAGATATTACAAACTTCATTCAGGTCGTACTATACTCCTATCAACTCACCATATGGATGAAGCTGATGTTCTGTCGGATAGAATAGCTGTTTTATCTGAAGGAGAACTTGTTACTTTGGGATCACCTGTTTTCCTCAAGAACCGATTTGGGGAAAACTTAGAACTAGTTGCTTGCAAAGCTGTAAGTGAAACTTCAAAATCAAACACTTTCTCCTATTTTCAGAGAAAGCAATTCAACTATGCTGATATAATTAAAAGCATTATTAGTCTTCATGATGTCGGCTTATTCGTAAAAGATGAGAATGAAGAGGAAATAACATTCAGGTAGCAAGCTCAAGTCTTACTAATAGTCTAATGGTTTCCTTAGAATTCCTTTGACAACTGACTCTTGTGATCTAGCCATATTTTTCGACTCGCTTGATAGAAATTTATCGAAATTCCAAATATCTGGCTACGGTATATCTGCCCCTACTCTACAACAGGTATTTATTGAATTGTGAATGCTGTTGTAGTTTTGCTCAGATTTTCATCAAACTGGCACCGCAAAGAGAATATAATGTTCCGAAAGTTCATCGAAGTGTTTGGGCAACGATTAAATCGTTAGTTTGCTGACGTTTTCTTGAGAAATCTTTTTGTTCAGTTGGTGGTGTTGTCGATCTTCCACTATTGACACTGAAAACACCGTTCTCTTGCGAGATGTTGTCGGTGGTAGCCAGAACATAGCTGCTGCCATACCCACCAACGAGCCTCAGAATAATCCCATCTTCGAGGAGGATTGTGGTATTTTTCTTTAGATTTTTCATTGAAAGCGTTAACCAATTACAGACCTCAATATACCCTCATTCGTTTCCGGTGGTATTGCGAAATTACATGGACAATGCAAAGCTCTATTTGCTTGCAGATGGCAATACACATGGAGAAGTCGTAAGACAACTTTCTTCGAGGTATCTCCTGTATCTCACGTACTTTTGATATACTATTCTGTTTAGGTTATTCTACCGATTCTCCTTTTGATGGCTTGTGAACTCTATACTAAAATAGCAATGGGAAATCCATCGAGCTCTTTCATGATTTCTCAGTTCCCTCTTCCTCTGGTGAATGGGTTATTTGGAAACTTCTCAGACACTTATATAAAGTAACAGCTTGACCAGAGCAGATAATAAGCCTTTGTTTTCAGTGTTCTGGATCGAAACTCAACAACTTATAGTTATGGAATAACCAAAAGCTTGTCGAATAGTCCCGGGATGGGAACACGGTGCTCTACAAACCAGCCAAAGCTGTAAGTGGTAACTAACTCTATGAAGCCTGCGTTAACCTATGTTGCTTTTGTATCACCTCTATTGTTTTGTGTTGTCAATTGTGTTTGTTTCCTTCAGTGAAAGCATGATGAGCAAATTGGCAAAGCATGTTGATCCTCAGAACGCGAGGCCATATCACAGGTAAACCAGTGTTTTCATTCCCTTTATGCTCCTATCCATTATTGCTTTTGTTCTACTATTGTGACGTTTCTGTATCATTGAATATTTTTTTCACAAATCATTCAAGCTATGTTTCTTTACTTTCAAGTTTCGATGGAATAAGTTGTGCCAAAGGAGTAGCTTCCGGTTCATTCAATTGGACGAATGATGGATCTTCTTATAACTACAACGAGGATGTGATATGCGAATGTACAGCTAATATCGGTTGGAACTGTACAATGGTTAGTGTCACCCACTGAAGATGAACCCTGTTTGTTATTGTTCAATTACAGGAAGACTATCCACTATGGTCTTTAGATCATTTGGAATTAAACACAACCGATCGGATGTGGGACTTGTCCTTCAGAAACCTCTCCCAACTGAGGATGGATACACGTTGGTCAAATAATGACTCCATAGATTCTCCTTACTTGTAAACAGTTGATCTTTCAAATTTATTATAAACTCCTTGTTTAAGCTTGGGAGGGTTTTCATTAGGACACTTGAGTCTGCGGGCCCGAAATACGGACCAAGTTCAAACAGAACAGAATGGCTGGAGAGTTTTCATCAATGGTTTCATGAATTTTTTACAATATATCTTAACAACCGGTAATTCAGGCATAAGCGAATCTGCAAAAGAGCTTTCTTGGAACATATCTTCGATAAAGCCATCAAGCCCACTGATTGAGGATCCTTTCGTTGAAAATATAACGACAGCCTCTTTTGTGGACAACGTTTTAGCCAATATGGACGTTCGACAGAATGCGAAAGTTTGGTTTAATAACAAAGCCTGGCCTTCATTACCCATCTACCTCAGTAATATCTATAATGCCATTCTCAGATATGAAGATAACAAACACGGTAAAAATTGAAATTATATTATTGCAAGCAAGCTATCTTCAGATCCAAATGACTTAGGAATATTGACTATAAATCATCCTATGAATGAAACTGTTCGGAACTCTTTTGATAACACAGCAATGTAAGTGTTTTATCTAGAAAATATTGTTCAATAGAATCTTTCAGTCAAAAAATTATTGTATTCCGCATTGTTATAATTGTTTTGGTTCTCAGCATCATCCCTGCAGGATTTACAGTGTTTTTGGTTCAAGATCGCATAACTGATAGTTATCACCTGCAAATTGTCTCCGGCTTATCTCGGAAAACATATTGGGTGACCAGCTACGTTTTTGACATGGTAAATCAAGAAAAAAGAAAACAATTCGAATTATTTATCAGGCAATATACATCGTAGCAATTGTGGTAATTATACTGGCTTACGCTGCATTTGGAGTTAAGGAGTTTACATACGATAGTTCAACTGCTGCTTCATTCTTCTTACTATTTTTCATTTATGGGTAAGCATTATTATGATAAAAATATGATCTCGGGCGGGCTCGAACCGCCGGCCTTCTGTGTGTTAGACAGATGTGATAACCACTACACCACGAGATCTTGTAATGTGCGGCTTATATTCACCCCAAATTTTTGTTTTTGAAAACATTTTTTGTAGATTATGTGCTGTTCTGTGGGCTTACGTGCTGCAAAGATGGTTCGTTGTTCCGGCTTTGTCGTTTGTCCTCATAGCAGTCGGAACTTTCTTCGTCGGAATTGTTGGCTCCATGACAGTAATAATGATTGAACAAATGATGAAAACGGTATACTGGAAAACTATATAGATTTACTTTTCACTCTTTGCAGGATCCAACACTACAACCCTACCATACAGCTTTTTCAGTAGCTTTCCTAATAGTACCACAATACAACTTAGGAATGGCTGTTTTTAGAGGATCGTATGTATATCAGTTGGTTCAGATGGGCGAGAGGTATTTAAGTAAGTTTATATTCACTTTTAATAATTTTGATGCCAAAAACATGTAAAAACTTGATCTCGGGCGGGCTCGAACCGCCGACCTTCTGTGTGTTAGACAGATGTGATAACCACTACACCACGAGACCTATATCTACGGCATTTCAGTTGACCTTAACAGGCCTGATCTTATCAGCTCTCTTCCTTTACCATATATTATCGAATGGAATCTTATGGGAATGCATTGTGTGGTTTTATTACTACACATTTGCATTGCAGCCAGCTTACTGATAGTGTTAGAAGGTGGATCCTTTGGTTTTCTCAGGTAGTGTATTGTTTCTCAAGACCCTAGCTCATAGTTGGTTCTAGGAGGAAAGAACGAATATACACAGAGAAACTGTTGAACAAAGAAGAAAAAACTGAAGAAAACGATATAGAGTCAGAGAAAGAGCGAGCTCTAGTCGCAGCAGCAAACAAAACAGAAACATATCCACTTGTAGTCTCTGAGTTAGCGAAGGTAATAAATTGTGGTGGGATTATTCAATTAGCTTGAGTTCATCTTCAGGCCTACTCTTCATCCACCTTAGCTGTCAAAGGAGTTTCGTTCATTGTTGAAAAGGGAGAATGCTTTGGCTTGTTAGGTTTGAATGGCGCAGGAAAGACTACAACATTCGGTAATTTACAAGACTGCTCCGTTATGTTATCACTGTAACTTCAGGAATGTTAACGGGCAAAATTTTCCCAGGAGCTGGCTATATCTCTTTGAACGGATCCGAGTATGTTGTACAAGAGAAATTATCTTTCAAAATCAAATTAAGGGTTTCTGGAGGCAACTCAAAAGACTTTACACACATTGGGTACTGTCCGCAATTTGATGCCTTGAATACGCAGTTAACAACCAGAGAAAATCTTATTTTCTTTGCTAGAATTCGAGGAATTCCAGAACAGTATATACCAAAGGTTTGAAAAGTAAGCCAGAAGTATTGTAGTTTGGCTATTTTTAGCTTGCTTCACGTCTTCTTCGTTCACTGCACCTTAGACCATATTCACATACGTTAACCGGAAGCCTTTCCGGAGGAAATAAAAGAAAACTATCTGTTGCTATTGCTTTGATAAGCCAGCCGTCTCTGATTCTCCTGGTACGATGTCAGACTTCCGACTTGTTTAAATTAGATTCTAGGATGAACCTTCTGCTGGTATGGACCCTGGTTCTCAACAATTCCTTTGGAAAGTCATTGACAAACTGAGAAGAAGTGGGAAAGCTGTCGTAAGTGAAAAAAAAAGTTTGCGAAAAAAAAATGAATTCAGGTCATGACTTCTCACTCAATGGAGGAATGTGAAGCTCTTTGTACACGTATAGCTATTATGGATAGAGGTAGAATAAGATGTTTAGGAAGCAAACAACATTTGAAAAACAAGTATTTTTGTTTCTAATTGTTGCTTGCATAGCAGAATATTGTAGGTTTGGGCAGGGGTATTCATTGACATTGAAACTGTGTAACTCCTCTGATACTTCTGCTGTGGTTAAGCTTTTCAAAAGCTTTGTGTCCGAGGCTCATCTGGAAGCAGTACACTGCTCAACAATATTTTTCCAAATCCCTCGTGAATGCATAACCATAGCTAATATTCTGCATAATGTTAATCGGGTAAATCAAAACATATTTGCATCTCTCTATTAAAATAAATGTTTTCAGGTAAAATCCGAGTATAAGCTGGAAGACTTCTCATTATCTCAATCAACACTCGACGAAATTTTCCAATCATTGGCTTCTCGGTCATGGGAAACATCTCAGAATCCATCTCGTGCTACTCAATCATCAATCCTATCAGCTATTGATTGAGATTTGAATAGATTATAATTAAGGATGTTAATAATAATAATCATAATAATAATCCCTAATAACATATCGAATCAAACCTCTTGTGATATAGAAATCGGGTTTTCTATTTTATTTTGTTAAATAAATATTTTTATTTCAATTGACTTGAAACTTTTCCATAAAAGTCCATAGTTAATCCATTTGATGTGTTTGTCCTTTGTGAATAAATTCTAAACAGTTACCAACTGTGATCTGATTTAGATCAAGGACTTCAGCCATTTTATAATCCTTTTCAAAAAGTTTCGGAAAAATTCAAAAGTTTCTTTTGAGTCAAACCTGATTGTCAATTTAGTACAGAAGTTTAAGAAAATGTTATGAGAGGAGATGGTTTTCTTGTCCAACACTTTCTTGCAATCAACATGTGGTCGGTGAGTCTACTCTTCTTACTATACTTTAGTTTCATAAATATGCTTTCAATGATAAGAAGTAACAGATAACATATCAATACAATCTGCATTCTCTAAACAAAATTATTTTTTCAACTCTCAACAGACCTTCTTCATGGATGTCATCTTCCTTCTCTCATCCTTCCTGTTATTTTCAATTACTTACTTCTTCTTACGATTCATTTGGGAGAAAATACAAATCAGAAACTTGACCAGAAAGCCAGTTTTCATTACTGGATGTGATTCAGGTTGGATAAAGTCTATATCTTATATGAATAGACTCTTTGTAGGATTTGGATATCACTTGGCCATCAAATGTTTATCCCGGGGGATGCCAGTTTTTGCCGGATGTTTCTCTCAACAGGTTTAGAGTGAGAGGTTTTGTGAACTATTGTATCTTCAGGGAGTTGATAAACTCATCAATGACTCGAAGAACTATAATGGAAGTCTGAATGTGTTCCTGCTGGATGTGACAAACGATGTGAGCGTAAACAATGTCCGAAACTATCTGGAATCTGCCACAGCTGAATATGGAGGTTAGGGAAGAGAACCAATTTTCACTAACAATTTATCCGAAATCCAACGGTTCAGGACTACACGCTGTTGTAAACAACGCCGGCATAGTAGGAAATTCATTTTTTTCTGATTTTCTAACTATAAAAGATTACAAAGAGGTAGATGGATGATATGAGAATGTTCAACTCATTATGTGCTTAGGTCTGTGAAGTTAACCTATTCGGAGTCATAAGAGTTACTGAGGCTTTCAAATCACTTGTGAAACGCACCAAGTCTGTTGAAACCTAGCCCTATAATTACCTTGGGTTGTTTTAGAGGACGTATTGTGACAGTGTCCAGCATTTGCTCTCGCGTTGGGATTATGGGAATTGGACCATATACGGTTTCTAAGTTTGGAGTTTCTGGCTATTGCGACGTGATTCGGTTTGATTCGTAACTTTTTAATTTTGAATGAAAATTAACTTTCAGGCAAGAGCTCAGGATGTGGGGAGTCTCTGTACATGTTCTCGAGCCCGGCTTCTTCCGAACGCCCCTGATTGACAAAACAAACATTGAGGTTCCAAAAATGACATCTCTGAGATAAATAACTTTTAAAGAGACAACTGGATCAAGTTTGGCTTAAATGTCCTCAGCAAGTGCAAGAAGAGTATGGAGAACAATTTTTCCGAGAAGGTTTTCTATAATCAAGTTCAATAATTGCGTCATGTTTTAGGGCGTGAAAAAACAAACGATCTTCTTCAAGGGATTTCATCCCCACACATCGAATGGGTAGTCGACGCATACTTCCATGCTATCACTGCGTACTTCCCCCGTTTACGGTACCAGATTGGTTGGGATGCGAATTTCTTGTGAGTTTTCTCAACAAACAATTGAAACAAACAAAATAATACAGATTTATTCCACTGTCTTTCATACCGTCCCGCATTCAAGATGTTATCTTCAGTTTTACGGAAAAAGCAATAAGGTTGCCGCAACCGAAAATGCTACAGAAAATTTAAGAAAAGAATAAGTTATTATAATATATATCACATCATTGATTACCCAAATTATGTATAAATCTCAAATTAATTTTTGTTCAGTAATAAGTGAACTTGCTGTATATTAGGAAGTCCAGCTATGCTCTTACTCTCTTCGTCGTAACATTTGTTCGAAAATGCAATAGCTCTTGAAAATACTTCTGAGATCCTCTTCCTAACAGGCGAAAGTAGAATTCCCTCTGTTTCCATAACCCCTATGTACAAGTTATACAGCATCCGGATCTTCAAAAAAGTTTCTTCAGCATCAATGAGCACTTTTAACACACCTCTGGCCATTTATTACTCAATGCTTTGAAGCCAAGGTTCACAGCTTCTCCGAACTTCTCAGGAGACAAATGCGATCGGGTTTTGAGATCGAAACCAGGTTGAAGAGACTGGAAATAAGAAAGAATTACAAAAATTAACAATCTGAACTCACTTCATCTTCAGCTCTATCAACCAGTGTGGTGAGGTCTCCGAGTACGAACTGTGTTGAAGTTTGAACAAGTTGATTACAAGACGATCTTAATCGAGAATCAATGACTAAACGGCTATCATTTGACTGCTCGCTTAAATGAACAGGTACCTAAAAAATAACTCTTCTACGTTGCAGTTCAAGTTTACTTACCGAAAACAACAGCTCGAGGAAAGCATTGTTAGAACTTAGCTGGAATAAGCGACTGGGATCATCAAAAATGCTGTTTTTCATCTTAGTGAAGTCAAAAGTGACTTCGCGAGTTGGCAATGTAGCGTCAGCCCTGAATTAAGATACCACAATCACTGTGATGAGAGAATCCAACTGCACCTGTGAGAAGCAGCCTGACGATAGGGAGTCGTTTGTTCACGTAAAATCAACAAATGTTTCACAACAAATAATTCAGCATCTATTCGTTTAGATCGACCACTCTGTAATATAGATTTCACTCATGCTAGTTCCCTGATCACGTGTTCACACGAACACAATTCATTTTCATAAAAAGCAAACGAGTGAAGCGGTTGTTCTTCTGTTAAGGTGTCAGCTAAACGAACCTTTTTCACAGTGGACGAACAAATTTGCTCAGCAGCACTCTGTAGAGAATCACAGCACATGATCAAGAGCTCTCGAGCAAGAGATTGGAACACACCCATCTTGAAACAGAGATTTAAAAGGAAATGAGACTACCTTCTTACATCTAAGCACTTGAATAACTTAGCCAAGCACATTACCGTTCTCCGGACCGTCGGATACCATAAGCAATGAAGATCAACAGCAGAAATAGGAGCCGACGACGAAAGTACATCTGTATCATTGGTTGCAGTACCAGCTTCTTCTGAAGTTGAAATTGGCTTGAAAAAACTTATGGAGAAAACGGGACTAACGTTCAGGTATTGTTTCTATGCTCTCGTTTGCTTTATTTTTTAAGTTATCTTTCTCGATCGTTTTCATCATTTCCAACTTCTCGGGATAAGCCAAATCACCCGCAGCAGGTTTGTAGTTCACAATATCTGATATTCCATACGACTCGGCTCTAAAAAAAATCATTGAATATTACTTTTCTATGTGCATCTACCTATAGACGATGCGTTCAGCAACATCGCCAACCAGCTCATTCATAACCTGTATGAAACCTGCACGAGGATCGAAGCTACCGTCTTCTACAACAGAAGTGAGTAAAGAGCAACGCTCTTCAATCATTTCCACCTAAACATCGTGTGCATTTAAAAGAACATACTGACTGTTCTCTCACTTTTAGGATAGCACAAATTTCTGCCAATGTCTCCAAGTGGGGATTATGAACAACAAGTGGGCGAAGCATGTCATATAGTATCCGTGAAATTCCTTCTACGAACTCTTCGAACGGATGGACAGTTAGACTTGCATTCGCAGAGTATACAGAAGGCGCTCTAATTTGGAGAGTTAGTATATTAAGAAATTTTGGGCTCACTTCATCCTCTCAATTTCTGATTCTTCAACTCCTTCAGTATTGAAAAACTGCTTATATAAACGATACTCATCATCGCATACTCGTAGTATGAACAGGCATCCTGATCTAGCTAAGCCGCAGGATGACTCACCGCGTATGCTAAAGTAAAGCTACAATAGAATCACTACTATATAACTTACTTGGCTAAATGATTCAAAGTAGCTTGAATGATAGGACCTAACAGTTGCACTCTTGTTTGGAAGTAAGCTTGTTGGCATTCTGCTAACATAGCCTGAAACTCCGGAACGGCAGAAAAGCGTTGCTCAGCTACAGACAAGGCAGTTCTAGAAACAATATCAATAGAAAAAATATCTAGCTAAGAACATACTTTACAGAACTAGCTTTTGATGCGAACACACCATAAAGTAAGGCGAAAGTGTCATCATCAGCTCTTCCTTTTCCTAACTTTTCATAATCTACTTGTAGCTGAGCCTGTTTTTCACGAACATCTGTGACTGATACTTCAATGTCAGATAGGACTCCCATCCTTATCGATGTCATAGCTCTTTAATGAGTTGAAGTAATAACAGTATGAGAATAACAGACTTACCGACTGAGGCATTGCTCATACTTTCCTATGTAAACAGCAGATTCTTTGTACTCCGGATGCTGCTTCAGGAAAGTGATGCATTCATCGATTGTAGCCAACATGGCCGTGAAAGTCTGGCCAGTTACCGATAGCTTAGAAGTGTTATTGAGCTTCTAAAAAAAGACTGAGTACTTTGAACGAGCAGTTCTCCGACCTTCATAATGATATCAGCCTGCTTGAAGAAATATAAATTAGTTTTAATTTGCTCTGAGCCTGCGGCTAAAGCAGTCTGTTGAGCTAAAGCTCTATCACAAGCGTCATGTAACGATGAGGTTCGGGCTGTTACTCCATCATAAGCTGATCTCAGCTCTTTCATAGTCTACAAGAACGTGAGGCTCAACGTTTAAGGAGTAAACATACTGTTGTATAAGCATCTATTCTTTCTTTGAGAACTCTAAGTCGTTTCATGTTCGATCTTAAGGCCATAACTTCAGGAGCATCTTGTTTTTCAGAAATCGTCAACTCTTTATCGTAAGCCTCTTTCAGGGCGGCCGACAAAGCATTTGCGAAAACTGTGTCATTAGTGTAGTTTTTGATACTTTCTTCTATGAATTTCGAATATACAGAGAAAGGAACTTGGTTACAAACCCTCAGTTGCGTTATCATCATGATGAGGAGGAAGACCAAACTCACAAGCTTTAGAGGCTAATAACTCCACAGTTCTGTACTGAAGTTGTTCAAACTCCATCTATATGTAATATGTGTTTAAATGTTAGTCTTTGTGAAAGTTATCAGTATGTATGTGTAGGATTTGGAACCTTTCGTATAACAACGCGTTTTCAGTTTAAATATATCATTAAGTACACGTATGAGCATGGTATGTAACAAACAAACAACAAAAACAAAGATATCTCAAAGCAACATAACAAATCACTTCAATCGCAATATCGGAAACGATTACTCTTTATCTGAAAGAAAAACAAGAATTGAAAAGAGAACAAAGACTCAAAATATTCGTACCTTGTGCTTTCCTCCTTCTTTACTCAAAGTGAATGTTTGAGTGAATGCATGTACTTCTCCTCCGACCGTAACTGATCCTCCTACATGTGTTATCAGACAGCAATCCATACCAGAATGAGAGTCAGGAATCCGTTGAACATCAATTGATTGAACAACATGTTGAGTTTCAGGAATAGTAGTGGTAAATCTGAAAAAAAAAGCGTTGGAATATTCAAACGCATCAGTCACCAACCTCAAAATATCGTCGATTCCTTCACAAGTGTTACCATTCCATACAAAAGAAGGGCTTTCATCTACATAGAACAAGCCCAGAGTCTCTCTTTTACGATCCATTCCTCCATAGAAGAGATTGGTGAATTGCTGCACAATACTACAATTCTCTTCATCTATTCTGTTGAAATCTTGAACAGACACCATCTGTAATTAAATTGAAATGTGTAAGAAATCATCATCTGAGTTAAAAATATATGAATAGAAATTGAGGAACAACTGAGTAAAGCTATTCGTATACCACGTCGAATGCTACGGTTCGCGATGCTAATATTTCGCTCGCGACGAAATTTTGAGTTACGAAAAAGGAACAATTTTGTATTGCGTACCGTATTTATGTGCCGACGCCACGACTAATTGGTACATGAAACAAGATGTGTGTACAGCGGGATGCCTGTATTAGAACAATGTTTGAAATGAAAAATATATTCATATAAGGTATGTCAGGAGGGATTGCTTTCTTTTGTTTGTTTGCTATCAAAGATCAGAACTCCATTTGTCAGGTAAACGAGGTTATTCTGAAGCATCTCATTCTATTATGCATGAAAAGTAAAAATTGAATTTATTGGGGGATGAAACTTATGCATAAGGCAATTTTTAAGTTTCGAAAGAGTCCAAGCATTGTCAAAATAGTTTTCATTACCCAAGCCTATGTATTTCGCGCAATCGAAAATGCATATGGTCAATTGCGCTCGGTCTTAATGAATTATATAATTATAAAGCTGATATTAAGGTCTTTTGCGGAAGATTGAGTGAGAGCTAAAGGATCATTCATCCATAATAACTCAACGATTTCCTTTTCAACCGTGTTTAAGTCATAGTGTGGCCTCTCTATAGAATATAATATCTCTTCACATTATTATTAGCTTTCTCTTTTAATTAGACGGGTCATTTGAGAATTGAGTAATGTACCTTTATGGTTGTGGTTTGATCGAATTTTATTTCTTCTCTCTTTCTCTCTTCGTCATAGAAACATATGTTGTGCTTTTATAAGCTCAGCTTTGTTGTTGTCGATAGGAAATCTTCAAACCTTTGCAAGTTTTCATGTTCGTTTCTCTTTTAAAACCCACGTAACTCGGGACAGCTTTTCCTTTTCTCTATCTCTTCTCGTCTTCTCATTTTTTATATTTTTCCCTACTTCACTTACATATCGCTGTATTATCTAATAAACTTTTAACTATATAGATTCTATGAGGAAATATACATTTGCATATGTCACATCTCTCAAGCACTCTTACCAATGTCATCTTTCTTCCTCCGATTCCTTAGCTTCTTCTTCTTCTTCTTCTACTCCTCCTACACTCCTTCTTCTGCTTCTTCTGATTTACAAAGATCCCGAAGATTTGGGCATTTGTGTTGAAGTAAACTTTGTACTCGCAAAAAATTTATTTTTTCTCCTAATCTCTCTCTCTCTTTCTCCAGCTTTCTTCCATCGACGAAAAAGAGAATATAGAACATAAGCTCATATGTAAACCAATAAGTTCCTTAAACAGTCGTTGTTTTGTTCGGTGACAGATTGCCTCCGATGATGAATTCTCTTTCCTGCTTCTGCTGTCAAAACTTTACATGAGAACTTGGTCAAAATCTAATTTCAGCCATCTGGTTTACAATCGAAACTTTTTTCTTGAAAATTTCATTATGAGCTAAAGTGGATTTGTGACTTTTGAGAATCTCCGCTTCCCCTCTTTCTCTGTCCCTCTCTCCCCTTCTCCCCTCTTCACTCTCTCTACTAATAACAATACCTTTCTTTAACAAAAGAAAACAAAAAACAACTGTCAGTGAGAAGGAAAACCATCTAGCCATGACCAAAGTGTAATCTCATTAATTTTGCGAACACTTTTTGAGAAATTCATTGAATTCTTCATCCATTTCAGCATCAATTAATCTTTACTTTACAATTATTTTCTTTCATCATTTATTTATTTGTTGTCATTATGGTGGAGGAAAAAAAGAATTTTTTGTTATAAAAATCTAAGAAAATCATTTGATGTTCCAATCGAAATGTTTAATTTACATATAGCTTTCCATATATTGGAATATATAATGTCTTGAGTCAGTTATCTGACGACATATTGCCCCCTGGCAATATTACTTTCAAGCTTTTAACAAATTATTTTCTTTGTCAAAAAGGAGGCTTGGGTTGTCTCAACGACTGCTGCTACAACCCAACACACTCAATCCTCTCCAAACTTTCTTTTTTAACAAAAAAAAATTAATTTCTTGTTCGTTAATCTTAATTAATTTCAAAAATCGCCCTCAAGACGGAATCTTTGAAAGAAAAAATAGTTGAAAAGTTAATTTATTGAAGTTTTGTCATTTGAATGTCTTAATGGTCATTCAAAGACATCGAATGAGATGTTTCCATGAATAATCAAGCAAGCTTTTCATCCATAAAAAAGAATTAATTGTCGGCTATTGATTATGAAGTTGTTGTCTGCATTGTTTTACATTTTAATTTCAGAATATTATGTAGATACGCTATGATTTTATTATTTTATTTATTATTAATACTCTTCCTACAAGCTGAAGCTTCTGTAAGTCATTTTTGAAATCAAGAAATATCATCATAAACTATACAAAACTCATCTCCGATTACACTCACACCATATCTCTATCTGTTACTTCGTAATGATAGAGAAACTTGAGATTTACACATCTGAATATCCGAAAAAAATATATTCATAACAATGCAAATGTTCTCATAAAACTTCATAATCATACATTCAGAATGAATATTCGAATAAGTGCTCACAACGATGCAATCGCATCCACGATCGCAGTTTATCAAAAATTCATTTTGATAATGAGAAAGTTGATTTATTGTTCGAAAAACAGAAACCTCTTGGAACCCTACGAGATGTGTGTTGGTCAGTTTTACTCATTTTTCCATTTTTATGTGTAAACAACCGATTTCTACTTAATGCACTTTGGAAATGAATTTTCGTAGTTTCATGTTATTGATCGTAGGCGTATGTATGATCACCTGGATTGTATGAAGAGATGTCCATCATCCAAAGAACACGAAAAACTTGTAAGACGAGTACGTTTCAAATGCCGGTCGATTTTGAGTGGTAACTTCTATAATTGAGTTTGTATCTTCAATCTTCTTCGTTGACAGATATTGAGGATAAATTAGTTTGCATAAATCGCTATCATTCATTTATTGAAGTTCGTTGTTCGAGTTTCGTGAATGAAGCTATACGTAGGCGAGAAAAACAATCACTCGATTTAACGCCGGATAAGGAGACATGTCGGTAAGAGGTATTCTCATGACAACAAGGTATTTTCCTGTTTCAGCTATCTACACTTAAATTCCTTATGTTTGGAAAATACTGTAAATAACTTTTGTCCAAGGACAAAAAAGATTTTTCGTCGTTTAAACTTCAGGTGAAGTAGCTTCTCGTCCAGTTCACGATTGACTTTTGCAGGGATTACTTCTTGAACTTCATCATTCCTGAAAATGATCTCTTATTCGATGATGAAGACTTGGATAGTTGTCAAATCTACAACTTTGTGAAAACTGCTGGAAAATCTGACGCAGTGCATGTTGATGAGGTTTCTCAGAGAGAGACAAGCGGTTTTTGAAATTATTTTTTAGGAGCTGACAACACTCAGGAGTCGCTTGGAAGTTGAAGATACGATTCCTACGAAAGTAACCTTCTTTGCACCGAGTTCATCTAGAATGACGGAAAAACAGGTAGCTTCAATCCAATCGTTCATACTTTTCTTTCTCAATTTTAGGCGTTCAGTGAACTTCTGAACGATTTACTGAGTACGAATGATCTGAAAACGGATGCAATGACGACTCCAATGACTCTAAGAAAGAAAATCAAAGATAAAGTTTCGAGAAACTCATCAAATTCTGAGACACATGATGAAATGGAAACGACCACCATTTTTTCTCATGAAACGACTGACGTTATTGAAAAGCTTTTGGATAGCATTGAGAAAACAGCCAGAAAAACTTTGGAGTCTTTAGAAGTTTCGGAAAAGCCTAAAAACATCAGTGAAAAAGAAGATGATATGATCGATAATCAACTAAGCTTCATGGACGTACTGGATGATGACGAAGATGAAGCTAAAGAGCAAGTCGAAGATCAGGTGGAAGATGAGAACGATGAAACTCCTGAAACCCAAATAACTGCCTCGGCTGATTCAATCTACTCCACAGCGGTCGAATTTTCTACAGGTACTGTGTGCTTGCCACGAGTTGGAATTCAATGCTTTCAGTCCCGACCATGCAGACGACTACGTCGAACAAGAAACTGTTTTCGGATGACTCTATGGAGCATACTCCTCCGAATTTTCGATATTCATCAATGAGAGCTCACCGATACACAGTTCCCATGGTATCATAGAGTGCTGTTAAACCCATAATTGGTCATTCAGAATACTGGTCGAGCAGAGGATGTTGTGACACCTATAAATCTCGATACTTCAACCATGTTTGGAGAAGAGTTTACTTCCGCAGAAGAGAAGAAGCCACAGAATTATGTGTATAATAAGAATAATGATGAAGATAATATCGAAATCACAACTATAAGGTTAGTTAACACTTCTTAACCAATTTTATCTTTCACCTTTCCAGTTTAAAACCTTCGTCGGAAGGGAGTGCTCCTCTTTTGAACAAAGGTCATGTTATTAGGAAGCCAATTTTAAGCTGGAATGAAGAGGATAAGAGCCAAGGTTTGTATAATATGAAGAAGTTTTCCATTCTACTGACTTCAGATAACGATAGAGTCAATGTTGTCAAGTCTACAAATGTGGGAGAAAGAATAATTGATGTAAGATTAAAGTTTAAAAAAACGAGAAAAAAACAAAAAACGCAGGATTATGAAGAGGAAGCTGAAGATGATGATAACGACGATGTTTATGAAAACAATGATTATGAAGAAGAAGATGAAGTAGAAGATGTGGCAGAAGAAATGAAAGCAAAGGAGATGCCAGCAGTAGGAGTGGAAGAAATAGTTGGAGATGTTACACTTCCTAATATGGAAATGACCGAAAAATCAGAAAAACCAATCAATTGGAGTGAGAAGATCTTCAACGGCAAGAAGCTCCTTATGCTCATTTATCTTATTTTACTAGCAATTTTAATAATTTCTTTAGTCTTTGGTTTTTTCTTTTGTTTTTCGTGCCGACGTCGTTCATGTCCAACGCCAAAGTATTGAGAAATAAAAATTATTTTTCAAGTTCTTTTCTTGAATGAAACGTTTCTCGAATGATAAGCTCTAAAGCCGGCTAATCAAGCTTCTTTATCACCTTGTCATCAACCCGGATATAGCCGAATCTCGTTTCATTCTCCTCAAGATCCTGCAATCAGTTGAACATTTGGCCCAGACAATAGACTCCCTTCTTTATGAAGTCTATATTTTTAGCAGTTAATATACTGCTAATTATACTAACCATAGGTAGGTTTTTGCATGTGTTATGAGATTTAAATGATTTCAGAATCAAAACGTTTGAGACGCCAAGCTTATCCTCCCAACCCTGCACCATTCCAAGCTCGCAAAGAAGACTATAACTTACCTCCTTTTTATCAAGTTTCTTTTCATTTTCATAAGTTCTTCATAAAATAGATTTCAGCCGCATCCTGGCCGAGATGCTTCTTCACTTTCACCCGTTTTCCCTTTTCATAGTGAATTTAACAACGGACTTGATATCAATCCAGGCACACGTGTGACTGTTGATGGAAACGTCAATGTTCCCATACTTGGATGGGGTATATGGGATTACAAAGGTTTTGCGAGTAACATACTATTCATATTCATATTTAATTAAGGAGGAATAAAGGTAGGAAGACCTAACACCCGTGTAGGATTCGGCTCCTTATATGGTCCAACAAATGTTCTCGGAATAAGTGCTGATACTATAGCTACTCTTGCCAAAGATGGCAATTTCAATCAAGCAAGAGGTTAGGAAAAAAATTAAGTTAAAAGTAGAAAAAATACTTTCAGAAAGTGTCCCCTCGGTTCCAGTGTCAGTTCTACCCGGTAACTTCGTTCCTTTGCGTTGCAAACCTCCCTTCTGTAATCCATTTGTTCACAACACCGCATTCGGTGTTGATGTTGAACCAGGAGATGATTATCTATTTGATGGAGGAATTGATTTCCCTATCCCACTTGCTCCTTCTGGAGTTGGTGTTCGTTTCCCTCTCAGCGGTATTGCATAATTGAATTGACTATCTATTAACTTGTAAATTATAGGAGCTGTCAATGTTGGTACCGATCCATTCCTTATTACGTATGGACATGGTATGGGCCCAGTTGAACCACCAGGATTCAGTACGAAGAAGTCTTCTCGTACAAGAAATTAATAATATAATAATAATAAAGTATTCTTCGATCACTTTCTTGAGAAACAAAAAGGGGATTAATCTTCAAACCGGATTCATGACACCACAATTGACCCCAAATGAAATCTTTTTCGTTATCATATGTAGTATTCGAATGTTTCATCCATTTAAATTAATTCTTCTCTGTAAGTTTCTAATCTGAAATCACATTTGTTCAACTCATTCAGACATACCCTTTGTAACAAACCAAAAATATGGTAATGATGAGCCACTAGTCGTTCCTATTCAGGGGCCACAAGCCCAATTTCCTGCTTTAATCACCGCAGACAACTTCCCCTTATTTCCTTTCACCGATCAATTCTCTACAGGATTTGAAATTAACCCAGCAAATAAAGTTGTAAGTATTTTTGTGCTAACGTCTCTATCATTTTTTCAAGTCGCTAGCAGGGGATTTGAATGTACCTGTCCCAGGCTGGGGTAACTTTGATTTAGATGGAAATGTTTATTTTGGTAATATTAACATTGATACCAAAGTTGGTTATCAAATTCGTCCATCGAATAAACTTGGGATCAAGCCTGAAACATTGGCACTGTTAGGACAAAACCCAGCGTTCCGAGAAGCCAGAAGTACGATTCCATTTCCAAAATAATAATATTTTTGCCTTACTATCAGAGAAAGCAAAAGAAATAGTTGTTGGACGGATTCCGTACGGTTATGAACCAATCAAGTGTAAGCCTCCGTATTGTAATCCATTCGTACATTCTGCTGGAGTTGCTGTTGAGGTAGAACAAGGTACGTTCTCGCTTACAAGTAATCTTATCATTATGCTATCAAATTGTTTTAGGAGATGATAGCTTCTTCATTGGAGGAATCGATTTCCCTATGCCATTAGGTCCAGGAGGTGCTGGTGTTCGCTTCCCTCTTTCCGGTGCAGTTGAACAGGTGATTATAATAGAATTCGATAAAATGAAGTTTGGTATAGGGAACGTCTCCATATGCTTATGCACATGGTAATGCCTTCAACCCAGTGTCTCCGTTCGATTTGGCAGCCATGGATGATGAGACTGTATCAAATTTGAGAAGGAAACCAGCCAAAACTGTGAACAAAAAAGAATTTTATAAGAAGTTCTACGACAAGTTGCCTGTTTGATTTAAAACTACAATTATACATAGTACAATAATAATAATAATAATAATAATAATAATAATAACTTTATTCTCCATCTTTGTTATTCGCTGTTATGAATTCTGCTTTAGGAAAGACGTCATCCGTCAGAATATTTACTAAATCTGAGTCCTAATAGATTATATATAGTAGACGTGGAGTTTGTCATGTATTTATGACCACTTACGTCTAATGATATCAGACTTGAGAGAGCACTGTCGTTTTTTGAACTTTCGTCGTTCCCTGTGAAGGATGTAGGCGCTTGAGATTCCTGTTGAAGAATATCTTCCATTCAGTTCGACCAGTTCTTCTTCAACTTCGAAAGCAAATGAAAATTTCATACACTTGTACGTGATTCACGTCATGCTAATTAGGTGAGTCATCATTTAATACCTTTCAGTTGATCAGCTTTGTGCAGTCATCTTGTGACATTGTTATAGAGCAAAAGGACCATGGGCAATCATTATAAGGTAGAAGATCCGTAGTAACTTCAAACAATTGTCATTTAAGAGATCTTATGTATGATTTGGCTAGGTTTCTTGTTATTTTATTATTGTTTGTCGCCGGGTTCA
>CALQYR020004189.1:0-125498 GCA_943334845.2 Auanema sp. JU1783 | reverse complement strand
TCGGATAGGATGCCATGTTTGGGGTTCATGGCTAGGGGGTTCACTGCTCACCAGTGGTGAGGTTTTGAGCCACCGAACGTCCCCCTTACACGTTAAAAACATTGCTCTAATTTTAATTTCAGGTTAAAACAGAACGGCCATTGCATCTTTCTACATTTCGTGCTATGTTACTCTTGCTTCTCCTTTTTTCTCTTTTCATTCCCTTTACCTCTATTCTTCACTTTTTTTTGCAATAAATTTTAAAAAATAATAAAAATACATTGCAATTCAAAAAAACTTTTACATTTCGAATTTTAGCGGACTTGCCTGCTCACGCCTATTTCATTCTCGAACACACGGTTCACTTGTGGAGCTGTCGTGCACAAGCATGGTTACAAATTGAAATCAATATTATGAACCTATGTAAACTACATTTTCTTAAACATTTTCTGATTGCACTGAAAAGAAACAACGTGTAGAAAAGGCACAAACGTTAAAGATATACAACTTTGGAACCGAACTCAAACCCAATTATATTAACTGAAAGCAAAACTTCGCGAACTTTGCACAAAATCGTAGAAAACGATGACTTGTTAAAGCGTATTCAGTATGAGTTAAAGTCACAATTGTCACTTCCTGTATTATTACATTGTGCCGGACCGTTCTATGTTATATATGCAGTTTCTGAAGTACTTGCTACTGAAGCTCAATAATGAAGCCATGCCTATGATTCATAAAATGATGCATCTTTGATGTGATATCATTATCTTCGCTTGTTTCTTATAACAGTTTAGACAGTCATAACATCAAATGCACTTAAATTGCAGACAGATTTCTATTTATTTGTTTTAATACGTTGAGTACAATCAAAAAGCTAAAACAAACTTATAAGTGATAGTAACTACACTATAAAACCTATAAAATCACGTAAGAAATTCTCCTTTTTAATGATGAAAATGTTATTTCTTGTAATGTTTTTGTGTTTGTTACATATGAGTTGTTCAAAATCGCCTAAGGATCAGAAGAAAGAAGAGGATTTGAACTTTGTTAGAAAAATCTTACAGAAAATTGAAGTTTAGCAATATTTTCTAACATACTATAAACGTTTTCTCAGGATTTTCTTTCATTCTTATGTAACCGCTGTGTTCAGATTATCTTACGGATTGACAAATCAATTGAGAAGCAGGAGTTTCTTAATGTGGAATAGAAAAGTCTAAACAAATCTTGAACTTGTTTTCAGGTTTCTAGAAAGTATTGTGTGAAGATGATCAAAAGTTCAACACTTCAAAGCATTTGCGTCAACGTTACAGAAGATATTCTTCGTGAAGTCTATAAACAACTCAAGAGATTCGAGCCTAATCCATCATTATGTAGCCATCTAAGGTTATGTGATAGTTGTTCTCCAAACATGTCAGTTCTATCGCTTCTCTTGCGTTCATGTTCAGAATGTTTAGGACAATAAAGCCGAGAGAATTACCAGAGATCAGAAGTTTGGAACATGGAATCCCTCACTTTTTCCCAATTTTCGCCAAAATATCTTCAATATCCGACATTCTTCAAGAAGACTTCAGAGAGAATTGAGGATATGAAATCGCTTTAATATTTAATAAATTTTAAAATTTTAAAATATTTTAATTTCGAACTATTGATAGTTGAGAAGTGAAGACGAGATGAGAAGTGGACAACTAGTACAATATGCTGAAAAGGGAAGAGAGAATAGCTAACGAGGTTTTTGTGGATTTCTTAACAGGCTGATGGATAATTTTGCATGATTTTGACCCCTATCATTCATATCCGGTTTCTGCCTAAGGGAAAGGCGGAGAACGATTGTCATGATCCTTCCAAGTTCCACATCTTTTTGTTTGACTTTCCCTTTTTCTGAATATCTTTCGATTTCCATTGAACGTAAAGATTGCCTTATCCGTTCCCTGGGTATTGTATTGTTGCTTGGACGGCTCATCTCAAACCGATGGTCACACAGAACCAGTCGTTTTAATATCCCTGTAATCATCTCTTCCCCTTCTTTCCTTCTCGTATCGTCCATTTCGTGAACTTAAAAAAGAAACAACGCTGATGACGCTGAATATAATCATTCTCTTTCCAATTTCTCTTTTTCTTCCTTTAAGTACAGTTTTATATTGCCAGTTTCCAGCTTTAATTCACACAGTTCTCAGCTTCTTTATTATATCTCCAGTCTATTTTTCACCATTTACAGAGAGATTGCCTCAAAATGCTTGGACGTACTGTCTTATTTTCTTTGCTTGTTTTACAATGCACAGCAAAATATTCGCACGATTTCTCAAACTGGTTAGCAGACTATTATGGACCAGCAGTTCGAGATCAAATGGAACGGTAAGCAAGAGTTCATAAATCCATCAATGAATATCATTTTCAAGCGCTGATCTCGGGAATGGTGGAGCATTTGGCGGGAAGAAAGGAAGCTCTGATCGCCTGATCAATCAACCAGTTGTTTTCGTTCACGGAGTCTCCGATACGGCTGGTGAAAAAATGAGAGAAGCTGCCAACTATTTCAAGTATTTTGACAGCTATTGTCAAACTGAAACATGGTAACGAATGAATTCAGGACGAAAGGATATAGAGACAACGAATTATATTCAACCACATATTTCAATGGCGCTCAGGGAAATCCGGTCAAGTGGGTTGAATACAGCATGAGATGTGAATATGTTAAACAAGTGATAACCTTATTAAATTATATTCAAATGGACTTTTCAATATTGAAGGTACGCGCTCTCATTGTCGCTGTTCGCCTTTACACTGGAAGAGCTGTAGATGTTATTTCATTCTCTCTTGGAGTGCCTGTGTCACGTAAGGCCATCTTGGGAGGTCAGTTCAATGTCTTTCTTCCTTGTTTTATAGATTTTCACTTCAAAATAACTGTTTGAATCATTTTGTATGTTGTTTAAGGACGTTGTGTTGATACGGGGGAGTTTTTGGGTGGCCCATTGACGAAATTTGTTGACACTTTCGTCGGAGTAGCAGGTCCCAACCATGGAATTAGTCTTCAGGTTTTTAAGTTGTTTAAATTAAACAAAAAAAGAATTGTTAAGGTCGGAGGATTAGCAATTCCTGGTTGTGTATTGAGTATCATTCCCATTTGTAATCAAGTGACAGGATTGTATTCCGGCGTCTGTCCACAAGAAAGTGAATTCCTTCAGGTAGGCAGATGACATGTGTTGAGAATCCAAAAACAATCATTTGAAGGATATCAATAGCATGACGAATTATGAAGGACGATATGTCTATTCGTTGTATTCCGTTAAAGATCAAATCGTCGGCTACAAAGTGTGTGAAAAGGTAAAAAAATGCAATTAATAATAGTAATAATAAAAATAACTTTATTAGATAACACCTCAAATAGCTGGACAAACAGGTGAGAAAGTTTTTCAAGAGCATAATCATGATAATACATTCCATAAAACACATGATTTTCAAATATCTATGATAAAAGATCATATTGTACTTTAATATTTATATTTATTAATTAATAATTATTATTTTTCTGTTTCTAAATCCTCCTCCATTACATGATCTGAATAAATATGAAAAATGGTTTCATTTGTATTATGAAGAAGTAACTCACGCAGACAGGTGACTACACGGGTCATGAATGATTGTGTGAAATCAGCCTTCTCTCCACATGTATAGAAGATGTTGAATAACATGTCATTGGATGGTGACAACAGTCCACAACTTCAATTTTCATTTAATCATATAATTATCATATGTTATATATCTTACTTTAAACGTTCTGTACAGGTATTGACAGTAGGGTGGAAGCATTCCAACAGACAGGTGTTGAAGTCTTCCGCTTCCGTTGATTTGTAAATAAGATTCAGACCTTAACTTCCTTAACTATATCATATGTTTTACTTTAAACACACTTTTATTATTCATATATTCTGTCCACTGATCATTAATCATTTTATGATATAACGTTAAGTCCATGTTTTTCACTGCATTATGCTTATTGTTCGTACATCTGAAACAAAAAAATGAGTATTTCGTGGAAAAGTTGGCAGTTCTGAGAAAAAAGTGCATTTCCGTACCCAAAGCCAACATGACGAGTTGTGCACTTCATGATTCTTGTGAAAACGGTGTCAAACTCTTTGAGGCAAGTAAGATACTCTTTGGGTAAGAGGCCAACTTGTTCCGACAGTCTTTTCTTGAATTTCATTATCAAAATATTTAATCAAAAATGAGTTACAAACCTCACATCTCCGTTGACAACGTGCGAATTGATGCTTGGCATGCCAATGAGTTTGATTGAGACAGTCTTTGTATTCCGTACAGACACATTGAGATTTAGCTGAATAAGTATAATGGAATATGATGAACAGCAAAGTAGAAAATAGAATCGAGTTGAGTATTTGACTCATATGGAATGTTTGCGAGAGTCGAACTCACGAATGGACAGATGAGAAGTTAATGAGAATACGTCGAACGAATGCCGTTTCGCCCGTTATCAGAAGGCTTGCTTGGCTGTTTTTCACTTAAGATAATTAAGTAAGAAACACGTTCTTTTTTATTGTTTGTTGGACAATCAGTAAATGATCAATCCGATTATGGCTTCTGAATGTTCCAGCGGCACCAAAACGTTTTTCCTCTTTCAACTCTTGTAATCAAGGACGAGAGAGGATGGACACACGAGCCAAGAATATTTTGACTTCGAGACAAAGTATTTTGACTTTGTGACGTGTTTACACGTCAAACTTGGTAATATTCAAGTAATTTAGAACGTCAATACCGTAACAGAATTTATTTAAAAAGACGAATGTTTTCATTAGACGAGATTAAAATAATCAATTCAATTCCATTGACATCATTTTTGCCATTTTCTCGTACAAAAGCTTCAAATCTGGTTTGAATAAGTTGAAGAAGGAACAAAACTGGTAACTATACGATATAGTTACGCTTTCAGTATTCAGTAGGTAATGATATCTTCGAATTAAACTACTCTCTCTCTCTCTCTCGTTTTGTGGTTTTTTTCGAAAACGAACGAGGCAAATATCTTAATATGTCTTGCTTTGATCATCATTAGCATTACAGAATTTACACATATCATTACATAGACATAAGTAGAAACAGAGAGAGGAATAGAGCACGATGGAGAGAGTTTTGATGAGCTTTGAAGAGAAGAAAAGAAAAAGAAATGAGCAAAATCTTAATAGAGATGAAGAGAGAAACATCAAATAGTTAACAGAGGAAGAGATATGAGCATTAACCAGCTGTTTCTCTACTCGGATGTGTTTGCATCACATTGTGCCAAAAGCTATGGGTGTGCTGTACAACCCCAGAGCCTTCATCTATCCAGTTTCACTTCTACAACTCTGATTTTTTGATTTCGCATTTTCACCCTCTTCTCCTCACCCTCCCACCTTTTCTAAACTTCTTTGACCCCTGTTGTTCTTGTTCCGTTTCCACCCCCACTTTCTAGAAATTATTGGATATCAGAGTTTTTGTGATGCTCACCATTTTTCATCGTTAACAACTTATTTTTAATTCTTAATACGAACAGTTTTTATTATCTTCAGTGTTTTGGAATATGTTGAGTATCTTGTTATATTCTTGCCTGCTCTCGTGAAACTTCAAATCCGTGAAAAATGGCTGATTCAAATGCCTGGGATATGATGGGCGAAGACCGCCGCTCTAAATCGCCGTCACGAACCAGTCGTGTAGATTCAGAAGTACAAATTTCTCTGATCTCGTATCATTAGATTAAACTATTTAGATTTTGATTGGCTTAGATGATGTTGACTTACAAGCTTTAGGCTTGGGGAAATCAGAATTAGCGGAAGAAGTCGAACGACATGCGCAAGAGAAAGAGCGGAAACGCCGTAGCAAGTTGGCAATAACCAAAAATCACACTCAAAGTATTTATTTCAGATCTCCAGCTATTGATTCCTTACGAAAAGTTTCTATGAACGTCCTCCATAAAATTGGAGCAATATCTAAGCGAAAAGATGTAAGCGTCCCTCTCACCCGATCTCCTGACATTGATGATCTTCCTTTACAAGATTTTTGTAAAATGTTTGTTGTCTCTAGTACTAGTCATTTACATTTTTCATCGTTTATTACAGTCCAAAAGAATACTTTCAAGAAAGCAAACCTTTTTCATTCCGCGATATAGGGAGAATCGTCAAACCACCGCTGGAAACAAAGCCAGAGAAATGGTTTGAGTCAAGTATTGCTTATTCAACACAAAATCTTCTCTTACAGTAGTTATTTATTCCGCGGGCCTTCCATAGAAGAAGAAATCAAAATGGAGTGCCCAACCGAGGTTTATTACATGTTGTGATTAGATATCTATTTTGTATTTTAGAAAGAAAGATTGCCAGAATACGATCCATACTGTCCTGTTCATGGAAGTCGTCGCAGAGTCAGTCGACGTGATCGACTGGTAACTATGCAATCTCTCATGAGTAGTGTTGATCATGATTCAGCACTAGATGGTGTTCCAAACATATATAGGTTTAGATGCTTAATGACAGTTCATTTTTGTTATGTAAAAGTTCTTCAGCCAAGAATTTGTTCGCAAAATCATTCGTAAAAAACGCATAGAGCAGGAGACTCCTTCTGAAAGACGTAGGAACCTGAAGACGATGCAAAAGATAAGAGTACGCCAGACTGATATTACTTGAATAAAAATATTTGTATGATTATAGGCTAATTTGTGGATTATTTCATTATCCTTTCTATTTCTGTTCACAGCCTTCAATGGACTACAGAACCTTCAGTCTACTATAAACAGCGAACTTGGATTGGACAGTCTTATGTAGGCTCAAAAATACAGTTATGACTTCATGACTTCACTTTCAGAGTCATGTACATAACACTAGCAATAACATCGCTGTTTATCCCACCTTTCATGATAAATCGCTTAGGATGTAAGCTCACTCTAATTGGTGCCATGTGTGTTTATGTTATTTACATGATGGTTAACATTCGACCAACGTAAGTTTCACTCTCAACAGTGTATTCCAAACAGTCGACTCCGTTTTTTTGGCTCTGTTCGATTGCTTTCTATTTCAACTGAAAAATAGAAAAATGTTAAAAGTTTATGCTCAACTCCTAATGAATTCTCAGTTACTACTCGATGATCCCCGTGTCGATTCTACTCGGAGCAGCTGGATCCTGTTTATGGGGAGCAGAATGTGCATATATCATTGAGATGGGATTGAAATACGCAAAAGTTAATTATGAATCACCGAACTCTGTGATATTCCGGTATATTACTGTGTAAAGAAGAAGCTGAACAACGAAATTTCAGTTTTATCGGATATTTTTCAATGATCGTTCATTTGGGTCAGGTAATTGGAAATTTTTTGTCATCGTCCATATTAACAGCAGCCATCAAGCAGTACGATATAGAGGATGCTGTTGATAAAACGTAATGAAATGCCAAAAGACTGAAGAATTCTATTAATTTTTTACAGTTGTGGTCATATGTTCCCAATGAACACATCTGATTTATCTACTAGAGCAACAGATAATCTGAAGAGGCCCCCTCAAAGGGTTCTTGTTGCAGGTAGAAACAAACTTCTTTTCAGTAAAGAAACAGTATCATTATAGTTTGCTTGGCATACTTGGCTTGTGCTATAGTTGCTGTGATGATTCTCTCAATGTTCCTAAATGCATTAACGAAAGATGTCCTCAATAGGTAAGTGTTTTCATAACTAGAAAGTCTTACGAATCGATATCAGGAATAAAGCACCTCATTTTAATCCTTTGATTCTACAACTGACATGGAAGAACTTGAGAAGCCTCAAAGTCATGTTGCTCGTTCCGTTAACCATGTTCAATGGAATGGGAAAAGCTTTCTTCTTCGGTATTTTTACCAAGGTTGTTCAAGGTTATCTATTGATCCTTAATTATATGTTTTTTTCCAGTCTTTTGTTGGCTGTGGGTTAGGTGTTGCTCAAATTGGATTTGTTGGAACTTCTTTTGGCATATCTGACGCTGTTTGTTCTCTTGTGTTCGGGCCATTGATCAAACTATTCGGTCGAATGCCCTTGTTTGTCTTTGGAGCTGTTGTTAATCTATTAATGTTATTAACATTGATGGTAATTATTAAGAATCTTCGCAAGTTCATATTTCTTGAATCTAGATTTGGCCTGTAAATCCAGCAGATACGGCTATTTTCTATGTTGTTGCCTGCGTTTGGGGAATGGCTGATGGCGTATGGAACACTCAAATAAGTGGTGAGAACATTTTTCTGGATTTGAAATGTAAATATATTTCTTATAAGGTTATTGGGTAGCACTTGTCGGTCGTCAATCGTTAGAGTTCGCTTTCACAAAGTATCGTTTATGGGAATCGTTCGGGATGGCCGTAGGATTTTCTTTGATGAGAGTAGTCTCCGTTCAAGTGTATTTATACATCTCAGCAGGAATTTTGTTATTCGGAATGGCTGGCTATAGCACCATTGAGAATTATGATAAGTTAAAAGTAAGATATTGATAAGAATAACTTAATGAGAGATTATGATTCAGCTATATCTTCTGCAAATGTTTGGAGTGTGCGCTGTCAATCAGAAAAAGCCAGCTGTTATCTCCATGGAACAATCACTTATAAGTCAACATAACTGTTGAGAACATTTTTATTTTTCTTTCAACTTCTTCTTCATCACGGGTCAGAACGTTTTCTGTTTACAAAGCTTTACCAATGAAATGTTTTTTCATATGTCCTGTAAGCACTATGATATGATATTCTTGAATGGAAAAAGTAAAAAAAAAGAAGAGAAAACTCAAATGAAACAAAGAAAATCAATTTGTATATGATCGTATAGGAAGGATTTTAAAAGAATTTCTAGCAAGTTCAAATAAAGCGGGATAAGGAGAGATTCGGGTTTTCCTTCCACATCACCTTTTCTCATTTCTTTCATTCATCAACACATTTGAACTACAGAAAGGTTTTATTTCACAACAATCTTCATTTTTCTCTTCAATTCTCTATATTATTGTATAAGTTTATTGAGAAATGATTATCTGATCTTATCAAACACATAAATGAACATATTTTGAACTGTTTTATCAACTCATATACAGTCGTCAAACGTTTCATTTCTCTTCTACCATCTTTTCAAATCCGTTTTTTTAAAATTCATTTGACCTGTTTTGAGAATGAAATAGATTAGCCCATTTTCATATTTGAAAAAAAAATGTTTAACTATTCTTATAGCTATTTCAGAAATGATAATAATACTTGTTATTTTCTTTGTTCATTCAACTTTCGGACAATTCACTTCGCAAACCTATCCTGATCCTCGCTTGGATCCTTTATCATGTCGTTTGGCTCTTCCATCACCTGTTTGTGATCCATCAGCCGTGGTTACTGATGAAGAACGTGCAAATCTCATTAACAAAGTTAATCAGGTTCTCATCTCCTATCCTGTAAAATTCTTTATGGTTTAACTTAATTTCCAGCTTCAATCAGTAACACGCGGAATTCGTAACACATCTCCTGCTTGTGTTCTACAACCAGAAAAGAACATGGAGGTAACTGCATATAATGCATTTGTTAAATATCATGTAACTTTGATAGATAATCATCGCCATCGTTGATAAGATCGGTAACATCCCAGGTGCACCAGTCGATATTGAAAAGTTCGCCAACAATCTCAAGCGCCGTTATCAGAATTTCCAAGTTTGTTAATAATATATTTGAAATGGAAAGTCGTTGAAAGTGACCGAAATGACCCACATTCTGTCCTTTCACTTTTCTCTTCTGACCGGTTTTGATTGTAAACAATTAAAATTATATTTTTTAATCTTCTCAAATTATATCATTTTACAGGATATCTCAGTTTGTGACACAACCATCCTCATCGTCAATTCTAGACAAGATCGACAGGTAAATGAAGCATTTGATTTCGCCTAGTTCAACATGTTGGCGAAAGCTGTTCGAACTTATAAACTGTTCTTGTTCACCAAGAGCAACCGATCTCGTTTTGCAAACTTGAAAAATGAAACCGCGTCAATCAGGACGTCAGCGTCTTTCACTTGTCTTTTGTTTACGTATGCATCTTTAATGCTTATTACCAGGTATTCACCGTTGCTGGAAGAGATGCTCGAATTTCAAAAGAAACATTGAAAAATGCATTCGAAAGGAATATTGGTAGATAATCAGTTGAGCACTTCCATTTAACACTTCGTTTTAGCTCATTTCAAAACTGGACGCTATGCTCTAGGCCTTGAAGGAATGATTGAGGTTATTGTTGCAGCATACACTAATGCTCATATTGTCCAAATACCTTCACAGGAGAACTTCCGACCAGAATCCAAGTAAGAATGCAAATTTTAAAAAATTTAATTATTGTGAATTTAGTTTTGTCCCCATAACATCAGAGCCACAGCCATTCAGGGCAGCAGGAATCCCCAACAGTGTGCAGCCAGCTAAGAAGAACTTCGAGATATCCGAGCAGATTGATGAGAAAGATCAAGTATTATTAGCTCGTTGTAAGCAAGACTATAACTTCTTTTGATAGGTTTGGGTTACCATCATGCAACAAGCCTTGGCCAGATGTGGTCAGGACACCACCAACCTTTCTAAGCACGTGAAAGCTGTAGTTGAGGGTGAGTTAAGAATGAGAACAAAAGAATACTATAGCAATTACTTTCTAGAAGCTATGAGCATTTCTTTGAAACTCATCTCTGATACTCGTTATAACTCAATCGAAGAAGAAGTTGAAACTAACAAGGACGTCTTAGGAATTAGAGACAGGTACAAAGGATCGTCTGATATGAAAGGTTGAAATATCTTTTGCAGAGCTTGGGAGACAGCCAAAACAGAATTCATACTTCCTCTTTTCAACAGATATAAGAATACAATCCTCAACAACTCCAACAATCAGTGTCCTTCATCAGCTTCTTCATTTCAAAGAAAGAGAAGAGTATGAATTAAATATTAATTTGTAAGAACAGTTCAGACGGGTAAACCGAAACATTGATGAAATCCTTTGATATTCATTAATCTGCATAATAATTGTTTATTTATATGATTATCCTTTTCCATTGAAGATGGACGAGCGTGAATGTGCGCGCGTCGTTCAAAAACCCTTTTCAATGATTTTTTTGTAATTTCTCTGTGAAAAGAAACAGCGTTTTTATTGTTGTTGTTCATCTTCTTATGCAGAAGAAGAACAAATATGTTTTATCCTTTCAGTTTATCAAAACCTATAACAAAGATTGAAACTTTTCGTGTTTGTATAAAAAGCATAAAGAGTATAAGACTCCCACACAGGCTTTCAAGTATTTTTTTCGGCCGAAGAGGCATATATCACAATAAAAAACTTTTTTTAACCCTCAAATGACATTTTGTTCCTCTTGTTTTTGCTCCAAAAAAACATCTGCGTAGCTCTTGTACTGAACTGAGCGAACTACAAAAGAGTTAAGGAAAACGTTTCGATGTTTTTTAAAGTGTTCTGATTTTTGATTGAAAGTTCCATCCGGTCTAGGAAGAGGGGACAAATTGAGAAGCGAGAAATCATCATCACAAGAAAGGGATAGGGAGAGAAAGGAAAAGGAAGAGAGAGGGAAAGGTGAGATAAGTAGAATGAAGAACCGAAAGCGTTACGAAAATTGTTTTGCTCATAGGATTACCTTATGATTTGCTCACCTTCTTATTGTTTCTGTCAAAATATGGTCAGATTTCATAATAATATCGTTCATCCCTTTCGTTCGAACACCAATGAGGAATAATCATAAGTTAAGTAGGAAGCAGAAGAAGAAGAAGCAGAAGAAGAAGAAGGAGAAGAAGGGGGAATAGTATATGGAGAAGAAGAAGAAGATGGAGATTGTCGATGATCAGAAGAAGTTCGGCAAAAGGTTACCAAACTCAGAAGTGTGAAATATTTGTTCAAGAAGCTTATTATTGACACATCTTCTATCGAAATTTGCACCTTATTGCCGTCAACAGTGAAATTACATTAATCAAGTAGAGAATGGAGATGTTCACTAGGCCTATACCTTGTGCTTTCTTACTAAAGCTAAGTAAAAAGCTGAATAAACACAGACTTTGATCAGCTTGATCTCACTAAAAGCTGACCAATGCGACTTCCTTGCAAGATTATTCGTAAAGCCTTTCACGTGTTCATAGAGGTCAGCGTGATCTTCTCAACTTTTTTGCCACCAAACTTTCACATCGTCGCAGTCAGCTTTTACCCACAATCTGTTGTCCCAGAACAATGCTTCTCTTTACCCGTTTTCCAACTTTTTGTACGCCAAATAAAAAAAAGAGTTTGTGAACTGTCGTCAGAATAGGTTTGAGTACCTTCAGATGGGAAAATGGAAGAAGAAGGTTGTCTTTTCCCTTATACGAGAAGATCTGATAAAGCAGGGAGGAAGATGAGCACAAAGCTCCATTCCAAGTCTCAACACACCCTGTATGGACACTTGAAAATAACAACAATTTGAACTTTTTTCTTTACATTGTAAAAAGTAAATGGAGACGATCTTTGATTACTATTCAGAGGTCATTTCATCTGAAGGATTCGAACTTTCATTGATGTACTTCGTGGCTGCTTTGCAAAAGCGTTTGCCCTTAGGAGTTAAAAAAAAGGTTGAAAGAATGCAAAAAAAGGAGATGGAATGAAGATTTACAATGGTATCCTTAGGTTCTTCCACGAACAATTCTCTGATTTCTTTGCCTTCAAATCAACTTTGCAACTTTCAGTTGAATTTTGTTTGCTTTAGTTCCGAAAGTTTGTTCACAATAAGCGTACACGCACGATGAACCAATGTAACAGTGAGAAAATCTGCAAGAAGACATAAGAAAAGCAAAGAAATAACAAAAAGATATTCAAAATATAATAGAAACGTATGAGATATTATACACTCGCATACACGTTCAAAAAGAAAAGAATGAAGAAACAGAATGATCGCTTTGATCCAAAACATGCAGTACAAAGTTCGAACAAAACAGTTCTTGTACCGGAAAAGCAAATGCACTCACTAAATAAACATATATGTGTCTATATTATGATGCATATACATATAGATGTATATATATATAGAAATATTTTAATATTAAGTTATTAACTATATAAATATAGTTAGTTTTTTGAATTGGATAGGTGTGAGAATAGTAACAGATACGGATATCTCATAGCATTGAGTGCAAACTTTGAATTCATTTTGACGTTCACGTCCTCACGTGGCTTCGACGTGAATCCTTTCACGTAATTATCAATTTAATGTTTACTTAATGTTGGAGTTGGTTGCTTTCCGCTATAAGCTGTATTTCCCCTAAGGCTTTTATGTCACTTAATAGGATAAGATAAGTTCTGTAGGTGGTAGAGAAAGCGTTTTTTTCAAAATCATTTCATTACATCAGAGTGTGTGAAACAAAATCTCAGAAAGTTAATGATTGAACTGAAAGAATTGAATATTAGCTGAAGATGATATAAGAGGTTTGTCTTGCATGTATTCAATTACTGCTTTCATTCCCAAACAATAAGCTAAGACCAGACATTGCTGGCATTGCTCACGTCAGAAGAAGATGTTCAATCTGCTTCTCACCTTCAAAAGATTCTTTGATTTATCCCTTATATTTCGCTATTCTCTAACTCTTTCTCAACTACCATACCTGTTAAGTCTAGTCTACTTATAGACAGAGAGGGAAAAAAGAAAATAATTGAGTAAAGAGAGAGAGATAGATTGTGAGAGACAGAAAGAGATAGAAATCTTGAGGTTTTTGCGTTGACTATGGTGGGCTGGCCGATGAGATGGAAGAGCCTATAAAAGGAGACGATTGGTCAACGTCTACCGACGAGACCAATTGACACCCCTCCCACTTATTTCCTTTCCATCTTTTTGTCATCTAAATCGTCTATCCTCCCCCCCTCCTCAACTTTGTCTGTTTTTATTATAAAAAATAAGTTGAAATTATCAGTTGATTGATAGATATCATCTGAATTATTCTTGTTCAATTCATCCTAATTGAATATAAATAATTATATTTTTTATTTATTATAAAACGACTCTTCGAACAATGCGATTGACAACAAATCTTTTGTTTGTTTTATTATTAGTTCTTCCTGGTAAGTTTGAAGCTTTAACTCATTCATAACAATTTCCCTCATATTTCATTTGTATAACCTACAACTTATTTATTTTCTTCTTACAGTTCTCTCGACTCCAGCCACAACAGAACAGTTACGACAATGGATATTGGCGAGCAGAAAAAATCTTCCTGATGATAACTCTCTTGGAGATGGCGATATTGCTGGAACTATTTTGAGGTAACAAACCTAGTTTTATTATATTTTATAAATATTTTCTCTTCTGAAGATTATTCGGTTTTGGTAACGAAAAACCATCATCGACTCCACCAACGACAACCAGACCAAGACCAACGACTACGACGACGACAACGACAACGGAAGCTCCCACAACGACCACCAGACGTCAAGACGGTCAGTTGACGATAATTATTTCTTTTCAATATGAGTCAAAAATCACGAAAGCTTAGCAATTTGATTGCTTTGAACTCTTCCCTCTCATTACATGGTCATTTTTCAAATGATTTGACATCAACGATCATGATCTTAACATCCACGAGCGTTTACGGTAATTCGTCGCGAAAACAAGGAGGGGAAGCTCGAAGCTTTTTTTTCTAATTCTGACGTAATATTTCCTTTTCCCGACCAATGACACTGCTTCGCAGAGTTCAATGAGATGTTGTTTCTTTTTCTGCTAAATCTCTCAATTTGATGATTGCTGTTGAGATAAGAAACTTCTCTCCACTCATTAAATGTGATCGAGAAGAGATCAAAAAAACGCAGCAAAAGCTTCCTATAAGTAATCAGAAAAACGCCTTGAGCGATAAGACGGGTCAAACGGGCACCTTAGACAGTTCACGCACATGTTGACATTCGCCTTTTTTCAACTTTTCGGTCAAAACGTCCGAAGGTAGAAGTGTTTGTGTGAGAAAGAGAGATAGAGAAGCCGAACTTCTTTCGTCTTTTTCATAAGCCGATAGCGTGAGTTAGGCGAATGATGAGATAATATGAAGACGAAGAAGAAAAAAAAATGGAACTGATGAAGACATTTCAATTTGTTTGTTCTAAAGAAGGAAGATTTGATGAGAAAAAAAAGCTGAAAAGCTGTCCATTCGTGCGGATGTGCTGATTGCTGGTGCAAATACAAAGGCAATAGTCCGAACCAAATAGTTTATAAGCTTTACTTAACAGCAAACTCTGACATGAGTTAAACAATGTGAGAGTTCGAAGAAAATAAGGGAAAACATTGGGTATGTAGGTGTGAGAAGATTGAGAGGAGAGAAGTGAACGGTCAAAGCAGATGAACCATAAACATCGGCTATACAGTTAAAGCCTGAAAACAACAACCCGATCATTTGTATAGTTGCTCGTAGAGCAACATTTCATAAAAGTTTTCAATCAGAGTAACTACAAGGCACTCATGATTGATGTTCTATTGTATGCTTAAGTCCCTTGTATAGATATCGGGAGACTGTTTGATTTTTCATTCAAATATCAAACTAGGAAGGGATCAAGTTACCAATTGTGTTTGGTAAATTTTGAGATTTAAAAAGGAATAAGGAATAAACTAAAAACGGTCAGATCATTGTTAAGCTGGATTGATCCGTTTGTTTGTCCATCACGTCATTTACGCTCTCATTCGTGAGTAATTTCTTCCTTTGATTAAAAGCTTAAAAGTCTTTTATATCTCAATGCATGATGAGAAGAAGAATATTTAGAATAATGAAAAACTCTAACTATACTAGTATGAGTAATATTCTGATTCTCACTGTATATCTATCTGAAGAAATGCTCAGATTGCATAGAAAGTGATAATCGCGAAGTGAAGATGTTAGCTTCTTCTCATCTTCATCTCACATCTTCTTACATCTGATTTTTCTCTCAGATGACCGCTATGCAAATTTACTCATAGTTTACTCATCTCTTCTGTTCTTCTTCTAACTTATATAAGTATTTGAGATGATTTATGAAGATGACTGTCACCAACATACTTGACGTCTTCTCACCTTTCTTATCTGAATATCTTAATATTTGAAGATGACGCTATTGGGGAAGAAGTGATTCTATTTCCTTTTATGATTTGCAGCTCATCTCTAGCTCTACCTCATCCCATTCTAAGAATCACGATCGAAACCTTTATTCGAATGAGCAGAACAATGATAACTCGAGTTTCGTAAATAATTCGAAACTATCAAAAAGTTTAAGTAAACGGGCGGCGAGCAGTTTGGGATGAAAAAGAAAAAATATTTTTTTCTCAAACCAAAATGGGGATTTGCAATCTTTCAAGTGGCACTAACAAAACAAAATCTGTTCGTCTAACTTATGATTCAATAGGAGAGGCTAAGATGTTCGAAGTGAAATTAAAGCCTTATTCTCAAGATACGTAGCGGCTTTGATGAAACGAACTCCTTTTTTTCTCATTTCTATCACAATTCGAACGCTTACTCTCTTATTTATTTTATGTTTGGAGAAAAGAGCCGCGGTTAGAGAGAGTTGTCTCACGTTTGTTTCTTTTGTATAACTTTCTTGCGAATATCAGAATTGAAGGGAATGCAATCGAATGTATGACACTTTTTTTTCAGTTTGTCCATTCGGAGCTGAGCCATTATTACTCTCAGCTGATTATGCTTACTGTAGACCTTCAAGCATTGGAGACTGTCCAGTTGGTTTCCTTTGCGATCAATCCTTCGCTCTCGGACGATCCATTTGCTGTCGCGACAATATGAACCGCGGAATGCCAAACCGTCCACCTTCAGGTATTATTCATATTCATAACAAAATAATTTTCTTGGTTTTTTCAGCAAGGGCATCTTCTATCCGACCACCTTTCAATTGGAACACAGTAACCCCCACACAAGCACCTTCCAAATGGAACACATTCGCTACAACAAAGAAGGCTCCTTGGTATATTAAAGACAGGTATGAATTGAGCTCGACGTTATCTTTGATATTTAAATTATCAGAACCACTTGGCAAACTGTTGCTAACCGCGAGATTGCTGTCACCACAACAGCAGTACCAACCACAACCACAACTACCGAAGCACCAACAACGACAACCACTGCAACAACTACTACTACTACAACAACCACGTAAGTCAAGCTTTTTTTGAGTTTATTAATTTTGTTCATCTTGAAGTCCATCAACTGTTAAACCAACTGAGCCAAGTACTACCAAGCCAAATGCCTGGGCTCGTCTTTGGACTTCCACTGCTACTCCTAAGACTGCAGTCAATGTGAGCATTCTTCAATCTGGAAGCATCCGTCAACTTAAGGTTTGAAAAAAAAAACGTCAAAGACAATTTTTATAATGATTTCGTTGTACAGGACGGACAATCGGAAGGTGTTGGAGCTATATCTCTTATCAATGACAATGGATTCGTTGTATTAGTAGATACTGGAGCTTCATCTGATACTGAGAGACTTCTTCATAGTAAGTTCAATTTTATACTTTTACAACTTGAATGTGCAAAGAGGGAAAACATAGGGAAAACATGAAGGAAGAAATTTTAGTAGATATTTTCAAGTTTCTTTTTCTCCGACAATTGATTCCGTAGAAAGGGTAATTTGCTTTACAATTTCATTTCAAACCGGAAAATGACTTGGAAATGATCCTAAAACCTGAAAACACTTTGTTTGAGCATATGAAAAGCCAAAGTTTAATTAGCTTCAGCCTTGTTTTGGCTCAAACCTTCATTATTGGACGGTTTTCAATTACAAGACGAAGAGATGATAAAACCTCGTTTGAAACTCCAAAAAACGTCTGCTTCATGAGATAGGCTTAAGGAAAATATATGGAAAAGCTAAAAATTATATTTTCCAATCATGAGTTTAACTAGAGAAAGGCAACTCATTGAAGTGCTTACAATTCAAAAAGAACAAAAAAAAAAGAAAAAAAAAAGAATGTTCGGAGCAATTTGGCATATTTCTAATTTTTCTTTTGAGCTGCCATCTTCAATCTAGTTTGTTGAGAAGCCAAATACGATTTGAAAGGTTGTTGTAGTTAAACATCCTGTTAACGCATGCAAATGTAGTTAACGAAGCAAAATATTCAAATAAGGAACATGCTCATAATCCACTGCTATAAGTTTGAAATTCATTTTTATTCTCCAACGGAGTTTCTCCTTCCCATTGTGCAGCTTTTTCATCTTCAAATTCTTGCTCACTTCAAGTTCTCAGCCTCTCTGAACTCTGAAAGAGAAGGCATTCTGCAAGCAAAAGAAGCTCAAGGAGAGGCAAGAAACTCTATTTCGTATTTTCATTTACGCCTAGAGCAATCTATTCCTTCTTCAGTATTATCGCTCATATTCAGTCATCTATACAGCAGTATTCCTATATATACATATTTATATTTTCAATACAGTATGCTTTGATATTTTCAAAATAATACTACGAGAACAATATGCGAATGGACGTTGCTGATCTTGATCTTAACGACACAGCTTACTGTGTAGGCAAAAGATACCGTACGATTGGCCTCATAATTGGCTTGTTCGATACAGCCTTTCTTACAGTAGCCTTTTTGAAAGCTATCCAATTGTTGCGGGAGTATGGGTAATTGATAGAAATTAGTATCAATATAATATTCTGTCATAGATTTAACTTGTTTGCCACCTCTTCAGTGAGTTGCGTTGGAGCATTATACGTCCTTCATATGTTTTGCATAGTAGCTTCTCTATATGGATTTGCTCGTCAGAAATCAGCTTTCATTGTTCCTAAAATAGTGTTGAAGGTTACTACGGTGATACTATGTCTCATCATAACGGGCATACTTGTATATTTCATTATAACAAGCTCTGAAATGATTGGGAATGTCATAGCAAAAGGCTTCAACATTGATTTCTATGAGCATAAAGCAACCATCAATATGGGAGTATTGGTGCTAGCAGCTATTTCGGCAGCCTTCTCGATCGCGCAAATATGGCTCCTCATACTTCTCTGGTATTGCTTCAAAGATGTGCGGAACAGTGAAATACGCAAGATGCTCAACGTCGCCTTTAAAGACGATAAAACTCAAAATGCTTACACAACATTCATGTGAATACAAAAGCATCTTCATGTTTTACCTCTAGCACTCTTGTTACTTTGACATTCTCTCTGTACATCAATCACACTGAAAGTAATTGAACATTCATCGTCTTCTACTTACGCCAATTCCTACTCTTCTATATTTATAGGCTTATCAAAGGAATCAGTTACTTTGGATCAAATAAATGCTGTTGTTATAACCCATGGTCATCCAGGATTTATGGGAAACATGAATTTCTTTGCTCAAAAACCAATTTTATTCCATTCCTTAGAGTATATTGGAAGACATGTTACTCCAACAGAACTCAGAGATGTAAGCTCCGCTCCATAATCAGTTTTATACTTCATCTATCCGTTTTCAGAGACCATATCGTAAATTGTCTCAAAATATTGAAGTTTGGAAGACTCCAGGACATACTCAACACGATTTAACCGTTCTCATTCATAATGTTGCTGGTTACGGTACGATGGCTGTTGTTGGTGATTTGATTCCAAGTGAAGCACTGATCAGCGAGAAGGTTTGTTTCTTCTGTTCTTCAGCAGCGACAATATTTTTTTCTTGTTCAGAAAGATTTTATGGCTGACGATGGCGTCTGGGATGCAGCAATTAAACGTCAGAATGCCAATCTTATAATTTGTATGGCTGATTGGATTGTACCTGGCCACGGACAACCTTTCAGAGTCCTCGCACATTACAGGTAATTTCCATATTAAACCAGAGTGGAACAAATTAAAAAAAAACAATTGTTTAAGGCAAAAGGCCGGATGTACTCGTCTTCTAGCCCAACGTCACATGCTCAATCAAGCTTTCTAAGCTGAAACAGAAAAAGAATTTAATGAAGATGAAAATGTAAGAAAAAAGTAGTTAATAGTATCAGCACTCAAGGTGTTTTTAAAAATCAAATACGCAAATTGAATATTTCTTATTTCATCATGTTACTAATCAAAGCTCGTATGCTTTATACCGTATGTACTATGTACTTGTTTTTGATCATTTTATGACATTCTGCTCATATGCTGCTAATCCGTCGAAGTATTTGACCCCCACCCCCCATCACTTAATAACAGAAAGCTTCTTTCTCATTATTCACCATATTTGTTTTACTTATAAAAGAAATAGAAAAAGATTTAACAGAATATTTGTTTTTCATTTTGTATATTCTTTTATATAAAATATGTTTTATTATATTAAAGTTTTGAGAATGATGGAAGAGAACTCTTAGTTAATGATGCCATGGCGCTTGATGGAACATCATCTGTCAGCAATTGTGAAGCATTCCATGTTGCCTTAAAAGTTACATTATAATTATAACATATATATTTTATTATATTCAAATATACCACAAAATTCAAGCTGTCCTCAATGGAATGATCTCTGGCATAATTTAGAACAACCTAAATGAAATAATATTATAAACAACCGCTCTTCGCATCAACAATTGCTATGAATGAATGTGTATGACGTCACGTCATCACATACAGACGTTTATGCTAATTAATATATTTATCTTACCTTCGTTCCTTGCGTAGCCACAGGACTTTTCAATGCTATAGTCAAAGCCATCTTCATGACTTGTGAGTAGAGTTCATCTCGGTCCTTTAACACTTTGGACACAAAACCTTAAGAGGCATCAAACATTTATGAAATAAAAAGAAAACTAACCAAATCTCTCAGCTTCTTCAGCTTTGAAAATACGACCCGTGATACATATCTGTTTTAATATGTTAAGAAAAATGAAATATTAAATAGAATACATCTTTGATCCAACTATCGTTTCCGCATATCTTCGGTAATCTATTCAGCGTTCCAACATCAGCAGCCATCCCAATATCAACTTCCTTGAAAATTAGAATGAGCATATTATAGTCAGCATAATATATACTTTGACAGAGAAAACAGCATCTTCACTACAAAATCTGATATCAGCTGCTGAAGTCATATCAATGCCAGCTCCAAAGCAAATTCCATGGATGGCAGCAATCACGGGCTTTGAACACTAAAAATTTCCAAGAAAAAAAATATTTGTTAAGCTTTCCATAAGAGATTGTGTGAATACTTTTTCAATGTTCGTAAAAGCTGCTTGCATCCCAAGTATTTTCTTACGCAAAGTTCTCGCCTTACGAGCCACATCCTGTCCGTCTTCATACTCGGTCAAAAAGCTAAGATCTCCTGAATTTTCAATTTTTTTGCTTTTTGAACTTGAATTTTTGAAGTATTTCAACCTTTTAAATCTAATCCGGCGGTGAAGGCACGTCCTTCTCCACACAAGATAACCACCCGACAATCAGAATCTTCATCTAATTTAATGAAAGCGTCACCAATTTCCCTTCAAAGAGATCAATTTAGAATATCAACTGAAAAGAGAATGAAGAGATTGTCAGAGGGAGAATGAAAGGAGGAGGCTACTCTTGAAAGATAAATGATATTATCGAAAAGAACCACACAACCTATTTATAACTATTCATGCATGAAATACCTGCATTTTCAAAAGTTGGCGAACTTCGGACTCACATTTTCTTTTGCTTTTTAAGAAAACATAAAAATATAATTTATTTCGTTATTTTGCCTCGAACAAAGCATTCTTCTGTCCATTTTAAAGTATTTTCTTAGAAAAGAAGTGTTAAAAAGGAGAAAAGAGAGAGAGAGAGGAAGAGAGAGGAGGAGGGACAAGATCATAGAAACGAACAAGAAATTACTTGGAAGAAACAAAAAAAAAAGAAGATGAAAACTCACTGCCATATTTGATCATTGAGAGCATTAAGTTGTCCGGGACGATTCAAAGAGACTCGAACGATATAATCATTCAGCTTTTCAACTTTCAAATGTTTATATGTGTAAAGCATTGTCTAAAATGAAATAACTGAGTGAATATCAGAATGAATGAACCAATAGCACAATGATAATCAATAGAATGTTCTTATCAACTCACATATGGATTGGAGAAACTGTGTTTTCTGACCTTTTTTGGGCATCGATTGGATTAAACAACAACTTTTTTTGCTGTTCAGAATTTTTCCAACAAAAGAAAAAATATGAATTGGAAGACGTAAACTTCATTTGGGAGATCTTCTTTCAGATTACTTCTCACATATTCCATATCTTACAGCTTCATCCATTATGGCACACAAAAATAATTATTAATTTAGAGGTAATCCAAGAATTTACTTTACGTTATATCCAATTAGAAGCTTCAAGGTAAAAAAATATTTTTTTTTTTTATTTTCAAAGCTTATTTTGTTTGTCAGAACGCAGAAGGTTGTTCCTTGCCATTTTTGGAGAAGAAAAAAAAGAGAAAGACAAACAGCATAGGATGCATTGACACTCCCTCCCTCCTTTTTGAACCAAGTTCGAACATGAATTCCGACCCTTGCTCGCTCTCTTTATATCATTCTCTTTGTCTTCTACATCCTTACTCTCTCTCTATATATATACATCTCTCTCTCTTACTCTCTATTGTTATCTATTTTAACAGTTATGTTAACTATCTATAAATCATTTCTTTAATTTCTTCTCATAACTGTGTAAACTTCCAATTTGCTCTGTTCGATAATAGGTATCTTCTATTATCTTCAGCTTTTCATCATTTATGTTTCGAACGATTAGCAGTTGTTAAAGTGTCCGTCAATCATTATTTCTAATACATTTTTCCTGAAAAATTATGAAAGTTTCGAGGGATAATGCGAAAAACTGATTTTCAATTATCTGTTGGTACTTCACACTCATCTCGCTTATGCTTTTAACGACCACCAATGCTGTAACGTCTTATGTAATGACAAGTTCTCTTATATATTTCTGTTTTATTGAAACAATATCATTTCATATCATTCATCTTATGAGATTCATCTCATAACATCTGCAGATGTAAGACTCTTTCTCTCCTCTTCTTTATTATTTTGCTTATGTATTTCCTTATTTGATCTTCCTTCGCCTTCCAAAACAATAAAAACATTTTTCAATCACGAACATCATTGAAGAGAAAGATGTTCTGAATTCTCAATGAGACTTGTCTGAACACCGTTTTCCCTGAAATATTGAATCCGAAAAGTGAATATCAGCTGTACGTTGATCAGAATAGCACAACTTCATCAGCATTTTGAAGATGAAAAGCTCGATGATCGACCAAGGAGAGAGGTAAGGAGGTCAGGTGAGAAGCTCATAGACCACTAGAATGCGAAAGACGATTATGTGGTTATTTGGACGATTTGAAAACTCATTTGAGCTTTTTCCTTAAACTTCTAAATATGAACGAAGACATTTCAAGACAATTGTACTTTCTCGATGCGCCTGACTGAAGTTCATTTTGAGATTTGCAGTTGAAATGAACGGTTGTTCCTTCATTCGATTTTTTTCAATATTTTAATAAAAATATTCAAAAATTAAGGATTTTTTATTGGATTAAAACAAAATTTTAAAGAGAAATGATGAGAATGAGAGGAAAGGAAGTGAATTTACATTGTTCCGTCTCATCTTCCTCAGAAGAAGCCAGCTGAACTTCGGGAACTTCATCGACTATTTGAAGATTTTGTTGTTTCATTGTTGTTTCATGAGTCGAAGTTTTTGTGAATATGTTCAGAGCTTGTTCAACATCCCTAATTTGGTGTGTTCCAATCGAAACACGATGAAGAAGCACATGACGATGACATTTTGTTTTAAAAATTAAGATTTGATCGCGACCAATGAATGATATAAGCTGCGATGTCCTTTGCTGATGAGGAAATTGAGTTATTTCATTATGATTTCTACTCTCCATCGTCTTTCGTAGAATGAGATTCATTACAAACAGGAACTTATTTATATTTTTAATCATCCGACAGGCTTTTCGAGGATTTCAATGATATGATGAGCTTGTTTCTTTTTCTTTCCTTTTTTTCTTTTGTTTTTTGCAGAAATTTTGGATAACTTTTTTTCTGTTCTACAGCTTCTCCTGCAAATTTTGTTTTTTTTCAATCAATTAACTCTTTCAAAAATTGAATAAGCTGGAAGTCATTTTCTGATCTTTGCTGCTGTTCGTCCTGAGAATGACCTCGCCTTCCTCTAACTATCTCATTCTCTCTCATTCAATACGTGTCCACTACCTTCACTGTAACTATCTCTACAGCTTATTACAGGATTTTTTTATTTATTTAAAATTCATCTTTCAAATGTACATGAACGAATTGAACAAGTTGATCAGATGAACCGAAAAGAATTTTCGAAAATTGGTTAGTCAGATAGAAAGGTTGAAAGGTAAGAAGACGTCAACTACCAATCTCATCAGCAATGTTCTTTGCTATGAGGAAGAGAACGTCGAAATGATGGAAATAGTACAAGTTTAATAAGTAAATTGTGCGTTTTAAAATGCATCCGTTTATTTCTTTGAACATAAAATACACATGTTTATAATAGAAACAAAGCGCTTTTCATCTTTTTTTTTATGGCACAGCTTTCTAACGGAGGAGAAGCATGAGCTGTCAGAACATATGATTTGAGACAACCAAAAAAGGCAAATTTAATAGAAAACTTTTTCAATTAAAACATTTAATTATCAATGTTTTTAAGAAATTAAATGTTAAATTGATGAGAAACATCATTCACAGCTTCAAACGTCATTGCAGCTTCTATTCAACCGTTTGATGTTTGATGAGATAGAGAATAAAAAAAAGTTTTCCTCTTTCCTTTTATTAATGATAAAGAAAGATAAAATCATTTATAACTTGTAAGCTTCCTTCTTGGTTTACTTCTCCTCCTCCTCCTCCTCCTCCGCCTACTACTCCTTCTCAGCTACATCTTCTGCTTCATCTTCCCTCATACTACTCTATTTCCTTTTGCTTTTAGTAGTTTATAGCGGCTATTTATTTATAAATTGCTTCACCTTATAATCCACATCCTGCAATTACAAACTATTCCTTTATTATTTAAAATTGTTCTTTTTCTATTTTTTTTTTGTTTTAAATTTTACCTTTTCACATTCAACATTTGGCTCTTCTTGTATCTCAAATTTGAATAAACAAGCTTATGATTCGAATATTAATTATTCATCTGTTTTACACTTCGTTTATTCAAATTTTGAAACGAAGGTTCACGTGCTAACGTCATTTTCATTTTTGGCTTTTATTTCGTACAAAGCGGTTGTGTTTCTCTCATCTCTCTTTCTTTCCATCTCTTTATCTGGTAGACTTCTGCCAACTCTCTCTCTCCCAGTCTCTCTCTCCCTCTCTCTCTCTCTCACTCCCTTTCTCTCTACTGAGATTTTTCAATTCAACTCTTCTTTTCATATGAGTACCGTTTTTGTTCTCATTTTTTGAACTGAATTTAAAAAAAAAAAAAAAGTTTATGTATTTCAAATTTTGCGTAAACAAAGAGTGAGTGGAAGGGTTTTGATGAGATTACATGTAAGTTCGCCAATGTTGTTGAGAATGCTTTTGAGAGCTTAAAGACTAGCAAAAGACAAAAATTGCCTTCTTCAGTCATTTATTGAACAGGAAGTTGATTAATTAGATGATTAGAGGCTTCTTATTACTGAGTTGCGTGGCTTTAATTCATTTCTTTTCTTTAGAGATATTTGAGGTCATTTGTCCATTTCATTTGAAACAAAAAAAGAAACTGAGAATACTCTCTCTCTCTCTCCTTCTCAATTGCAACGGCATGCTTTTCATGCATTTTCAATGAATCCTTAGATCTTCGTCATCAGAACCTTATGTTTCATAAGCTGTGTTTTATTGTCCAAAGTCTAAAGATAAAGCTTTAGTTCCTCGTAGAATATCTTCATTTACTTAAGGTTATTAAGAAATAAACGACAGATAGATGAGGAAGAGGAAGAAGAACACAAATTCTTTGACTTCCAACCTTCCTCTCTAACTCAATTTCCTTTTTTATTTTTTTTTTTGTTGGTTGAACTCCATCTATTCTTTCTCTCTCTTTTTTTTTCATTTTTTTAAAACTATTATGGATTCCCAGAAAGAGAACTCACTTCTCATTTACCAGCTTTATCTCCTCATCTATAAAAAGTTATTTTTCAGTCCATCTCATCCTCTGCTTATAGCTTAGTGCCTAATGAACGAAAGTCAATGAGTTATGAGAGCATGTCAGGGGTGTGTTATGTTTGAAGCTTATCCAATTTGTTAAATAGCTTTTTCACAACAAGAAAAACCTTTTTATACTCTCTTGAGTATTATTTGTTTTCAACAAATGTTTTCTGATCCAAATACATTTAATTTGTCTCCAAGGTTCAGAATAGCACGTGAACTCACTAATGCTTGTGTCGTTCAGTCTGACACATTCCGTTGAACCAAGCTTCTAAGGTTATTTCAAGCCTATAAATGTAATTTGAAAATTTGTGACAAGCCATTTTGATAATTGGAGACGATTCTTTTCACAATCACATGGATTAATTGTTAAAATTGTTGTCCAATGTGGAGGAACAAATGTGATTTGTGGTAGAAAATCTGATTTTTCCTTATTTCGTCGAACTTTTCAGCCAAGAGGTCAACCAGAGAGACAGTGAGAGAGAGACGTTGAAGTATTCAGTCCAAAGCACTTTTCGCTTCATTCTATTATCCAAATCATACATTTCTTTGTTTCTTCAATAAAGCTCCACCAAAATCATTCTTTGAAGTTCTTAGTTCTTTCAACTTGTTCTTATCATTCCATTCGTCCTAATAGTTTTGAATGAACAAATATATTTTTATATTACATAGAAACAAAGTATTCAACTAGACCTTCAGAACAATAACTTCCGGTCTCTCCCTCCTTCTCTGAATCTCTCAAAACTTCCAAGAACTCAAAAGACTTTCAACATAAGACTTGTCTATATCTCTCAAAATCCTAATTCAAAACATCAAAATATGTGTTCACATGTGTTCTACCATTCACATGCTTCCTCGTTCACATTTTGATCTGCTGAACATTCCATACTTGAACAGCTCAATCTTGGGCTTCCGATGAAAAGCTTCTCTGTTTTCTTTTTCGTCTCATTTCGTTATCTATATATGTATATAAAAAAAGGTTTTTTTTAATTCATTCAAGAATATGTCCGATGCTGAACACCGAAATGGTGAAATTGGCTGATTTTATTGTTCAGTTTATTCTCATTTGAAGCTGAACTCATACAACTTTAGTATCTTATTCAAACTTCACATTAAAACAATTTTTGTTAACATTTTTCTTTTTGCTTCTGTAAATACATACATATCTTCGTCTTGCTTCTCCATTCTGAAGTGCAACCGCTTGTGGAGCGTCCGTGTAATTCCAAATGAGCTGTGCGCGGCTTTTGTTATGCTAATGTCCTGATTTTCTATGAAACTCTGTTAATTAATTAGAATTCCAGCTTGAATAGAATGAAGTTGTTTGACATTAACCTTTTTCTATCAAAAATATATATTCGGAAAAGCAAACTATGCTTTTCAATATGAACTCCACGAAAATCCTTTCAAAAGTCTGTTTTTCGGTTAGCGGACCTCCTTCTTCTATCTGGCAGAAAAGAAAATATTTCATTTGCATCCTCAAATATATCATTTAACTCTTCAATTTACTAAACGAATACGCATTTTTTTCACCAAATTGAAGTACAACAAGTCTATTACATCTTGAATTTCATCGTTGTGCCCTCCAATGCTTCTTCTTCTTCTTCTTCTTCTTCTTCTTCTTCTTCCATCAGAATCTTCTCAACTAGTGTGAGGAGTTGCCTATGAGCTTCCTTCAAACATATTTTAACTACATAACCAATGAAAACAACTGCTTTTTCATTCTTCTTTTTCGAAATTGGAATTGGAAAGAAAAAAAAACTTTTTTTTAACAAATTTTTGAATTTATTGATTGTTATGCCTCTAATTCATAAATGAAATATTTTAATATTTATTCATCTTTTCACTTACCGCTTACCGCCAACTGTTTTTTGCTGCAAAGTTTTTTTCCATTTTTTTGTTCGTTCTTTTTGAGTTTTTACTTGTTTTCAAATAATCTTTGAAGAATCTGTATTCAAAATAGAAAGGTTAAAGTCTTACATTGAATGGATTGTATTTGATGAGTAATTCATATTCTTTACCTTTCAATTTGAATAGAAAACATCCTTCTTAGTGATGATCATCATGAACGATTGGCTTATGCCAAGCAAATGACTTAAAAAGGAAATACAAGCCATCTTATGTTTCACATGAGATGACAACAGAAAGTATGGTAAAACTGCTTATTCTCATATAATCCAAACATCATCTCATGCTCATCCGTTCTGCTTCAGCCTAATAGAATTATTTGTATTCTTTTTTTTACAAATGTTTGACTCACTCACCAAAAAAAGAAAGAGAAAAAGAGAAAGAAAACGAGAAGTGAATGTTTGAGAAGTAAAAATACCACAACGAAATTCGTAATTCATATGTACGGAAAACATAATGGACGATGACGGATACGTTGTCAACTTAAACTTAAATGGAAAGGTTTAAGCTCATAAGTTGATGCATGAACATGTCGCTGCTCTGTCTTGTGAAGTTCAAATTTACCGTGGATAATGTTGTGGCAAATAGCAAAAAAAAACTGAAATGTGAAATAAAAATAAAAAAAAATACAACCGCTCTCCATGTCAACACAAAATGAAATGAAATGAGAATGTTCACGTGGTACACGTGAAGATTTGTCAAAGTTGTTTATGTGTGTATAAGAAGAGAGGATGAAGTAATGTAAAGCAAAGGAATTGAATGTAAAGTTGTGCTTTTCTCCTAAATGAGCGTCCCGAAGGGTGGTGACTCAATGTTTTTTCTCCTTTTATGCTCTGACAAACTATTTAAAGAAACTCTTATAATTCAGTCTTGTCATTTTGTCTTAAAATTATGTTTTCGCTCACCATGTTCAAAGTACGTGAGCGTTAATTCAAAAAGATTTTCTGTTCTTCTCTCCACCTCCTATCAACTGTTTGAAAGTTGATTGATCTACCTTTTTGTGTCTTCCATCCCAAATTTGATCTAAAACAATCAGACTGAAAATTAGTTTTTTTTTGTTTCTTCACAACAAATGGAATCCTTTTGATTGATTTTGTTTCATTTCAACCAAAGTACTTCCTTTTCACTTTTAAACTCTTTTCCAAAGGATTTTCTTCAACTTGGCGAAGAAGTGGAAATCGAAACAGCTATTTCAATTTTTTCTTCTTTCATAATCCGCTTATTACTGAAGAAAAAGCTCAAAAAAAACAAACGAGCCCTGGCGGCACATGACTATCAGTAAGATCTCTGTGCTCTTAGGATATAAAATTTATAAAACAAATTTTTTCATTTGAACTTATTTGAGTTTCATTTCATAATATAAATTTTCAAATTCATTATTTTTTGTCATTTTCGCGTCATATGCAGTTCCGTTAAAGGCAACAATCCCTCCAACACGTGCTAAAAGCACTCAGTAAGTCCATATCTGGACATCTTTTCTTCTCATCAACTCTTTGAGATAGTGAAAGAAGCCCATCGCTTCATTTGCGCAACAGAGTGAAACTAATGAACCTTGGACATTCCAGGGCAGAAAAAAAAGAAAGAAACGGTTTCAATCTTTCTTTCTCTCTACTTTCTCTCTCTCTATACTTCAATCGACTTTATTCCTTAGATGTAATGAAAAGAAATATTGTATATCTTGAAAATAAGTTTGTATTATGATGACGTATCTTATTACATCCTTTAATCGGAAATATTCCTTTGGCACACTGTCGATTTGTTGGTTTCGGTTGAAATGAAGACATCTTCTTCCTTGTAGAATATTTCTTATTTCCTTCTAATCGGAAGTAACCTGAGCAGATACTCAACAAAGAAAACAAGAAGGATCTTATGAGAAAGTTATGGAGATCTCTGGGTGTGTGCAGTTTTTTATTCTCTCACTCCCTCCCTCTCTCGGCTCATTTGTCTTTCTTTATTGTCCTTACCTTCCTTAGTTGGATATGATGTGAAAGCTTCGATTAAAAAGATCGAAAACCAAACAAAACAGAAAAAGAAAATAAAAACAATCTATCAGCTGAAATCCACCCCATGAGACATCTGATGGCAAAATGAACTTTCTGAGTTCATCTTTGATCGTCCACGATTTCTGAATTTGATTAATTTTTCGCGATCTCGTCGTTGGCTGACTGATGAAGCTCTAAGTGACTATCAGTCATCAAAATGACCTTTTCAGTCATTTTATCACACAATTTCTAAATTCCAAATAGTTTCTGGTGGCCCGCAAATACTCAAAAAGGCTTGTAAAGTTCGATGATCACAACACTATGCATTCAGGTAGAATAGCGAAATATTTATAATATCTTCTACAACTATTTTTCTTTTTATTTCCCTTTTTCCAATTATCAAGCTTCTGAAGCGTTCTCTTTTTTTTATTACTTGTTTTTTCTCCAATAAATTCATTAGACTTTTATTAAATTCTGCAATTTATGTTAGCCGGCAGATCAATCAACTTTTTCTTTTTGATTTATAGAGAGAGAGAGAGAGAGAAAAAGGAAAACTATGTTAATCTCTCTCTTTCTCTTCTTCTAAAATATATTCAAGGGGCCATCTAAGAGATCTCTCTCTCTCTCTCTCTCTCTCTTCACCTTTTTCTTTCGCCCTCTGTCTATCTTCCTCAATCACTCTTACTTCACAGAATATTATGCTTCTCTCAAGTGCTTTAACCTGTCTTTAACTCATTGCTGCGAAAATTTCGTTTGCAAAAAAAATAAAAGCCTTCATGACACTTTTTTGTTTCATTCCCTCAACATATAATTAGTTAACCAATCTGTTAAACTCACATTGAAATTTAGTCAGACAAACCATTTATTTAAATGAAATAGAGGAGCTCAAGAACAAGATAAGAGAAATTTAGAGGTTTTTCCACACCCACCATCTTTCTTTCTTTCCTCGCATCTCTTTTTCCTTATTTCCACCATCAACTGAGTATATCAGTTCTCTATTCTCTTACAATCTCATCGCGTTTCTCTAGTATATACATGGGTTAATACTCTTTTACTTTCAATACTCAAAGGTTCACTGACAAGCTTCGGCTCATCTTCATATAGCACTCAACTGCTAACGACAGATTTCATTAAAATGTATTTGAACATTTATATAATTTCTGAACAAAACTCCTGAGTTGCTAGACTAATGAGTCCAACATCCCTTTTTTTGAGGAAAGAAGGTAATAGCAACCGCTCATACTGCCTTATCTGCTCAAAATGAAATATGGTAGCTCATGTCAGCCAAGCGACGAATGTTCTGAATCCAACTTTTTCGAGACCGAAGAAGAATTTTTAATTACTTTTCCTTATTTGAATGCATTTTTTGAACTGCTTCCATGTCGAACCTCTTATTAGGCTCTCATCAAACATCAAATAGGATTGCCGATACAGTACTTTTCGAATTCACATCAATTAAGTATCAAATGTGAAGTGGAACGAGAGAAATCTGAGTATAACACACTTGTAATTGGAGGTTGTAGTTTTAATTTCTCTTTGTATTCACTGAGAAGATGTTCTCGCAGGGAAAAGCAATAAACGAAGGCATTTTAAGGAGATTTTGAAATTCAATAAACATCGTTGTAGCCGAGAACGTTTTGTTCTTCATCGGACGCACCTCGGGATTGGAAGCCTGTCCTCGATTGACCGAATTCAATTGTTTTCTTCACTCTGTTCGATACATATATCATTATCTTTGAACTTCATGGTGATTATATATAGAAAGGCTGACTAGACGAAGAATTTAAATCTCCTTCTACCACCCATTCTTGCTTTGCTTCTCTCACTGTCTCACTCTACGCTTTTTTTTTTTACTTTTTTTTCTCTGATAGTATCTTCTTCTAAGTAATCGTCAATCATTCATATAAGCTTGTTATTTGCGAAGAAGAAGATGAGAAGTTCAACTGTGAGTCGTAGTAAAACCTTTCTAAATTTTCGATTCTTCCGAGTTATAACGTTAGTGGTAGTATTCCTCATAGCCAGAAAGAAAGTTTCAAAAATCCACGAAATAATTCTAAATACTTTAAATAATCTTTTGTAATCGGCCATCTCTGCTCAATAAGATTTGTTTTCTTTTTTTCTCTTTTTCCTCAAAATCGATCGAAAAACAGATTTTTACTCGGAAGTAAAGAGATCGCGCAGGAGTCATTTTTGGCTCTTTTCCAATTTTCTCACAAGGGCCAACGAAAGTCGTGTTAACAACATATGTTGTTAATAACCGGAAATATGATTTCTGAACATTGTTTGTTCATTTGTTTATCATTCTTCATATTCTAAATGTCTGATCATTCGAAAGTAAGCTCATTTGGATTTTCATGTTTTCCCGTCGGACTTACAGCTCATCAAAACCACTTTTCATTGACTCTAACTAGCAATTGAAACAACAGAGAATTATACGCCTACTTCTCACCAATATTTCCTAAAATTAATTCAGAAAGGAAATCCCCTTCCATTACGGAAGAAAAAGAGAAGTTCAATCTGAACCTCTCACTCCATTACGACGCCATGCTCTTTTTAGGTTCTCACAGAGAGCATTAAAATCTTTTTTTCCTATCTCTCATTTGAACTCAAAGGTCTAAGGACATTCATTCAGAAAAAGAGACAAATTACTTCGTTTTTCTTCTATAATTGGATATGATTGAAAAGTTTTTCTGCGAAAAACGAGATCTCCGGCAGCTTTTCGGGTCAGCATTCAGTCCTCATTTCCCTATTATATGCTCCGAACTTGTTGATGATGTTTGAACATTCGTATGTCGTCCTATGAACAACTAATGTGCATGTCCAATATTTCATTTTAAATCCGTCTGATGACTTTTAATTTTCCTCCTTTTTTTGCCATCACATTCTTCTTTCTAATATTTTTTAACACATCCACACACACACATACATCTTGCTCGAGCAGTTTCATTCTTGATCTTTGGATTATCTGTCGTTATCAGAAGCTTCAAAACTGATCAAACTCATGAGATTTTTAATTTCTCACATCTCAATCAAGAATTATGATGTTTTCACTTTTTGACAATAATTGTAAGTTTCATTGAACATGAACAGGCTTCTCTACGATGACAAGTGCAGAAGGTTGCCGAAGGTGTGCGTAGGTGATGATAGCATTACTTATATGTATAGTGACCAAAGTCCTCGAAAGTCTCTAGTGATGTCAGTGTTATGTTATTTCTCACATTTTTTGCATCTGAATCTTCCGTTAAATATTATCGTCGTCAATGATTTGATGCAAAGGACCCAAACAACATCCCACAGCAACCGGAGACTTTCTCGTCTTACGTCTTCCAAAATCCTTAAAGAAGCCACGAAACTATAGAAACCTTTCTTCTGAGCGAGCAGGTTTTTTTACCAAGCCGTGTATGTATATAAAAAGGAATATTTATAAAAGAACTTAACAAAGTTGATCGTTTTTATCTACAAAATGCTTCTTTTTGCTTCGTCGTCTACTATTTTCATTTATTTTTCAAGCTTGCAAAATGTATTTCGTTTTCATCCTTAAATAGAATCTTCTCATTCTCTATGAATAATAAATAAAAAAACTTTTTTTCCTGACAAGATCTTCTCATCTGATTCGTTGTTTCAGTAGATGTCATGCTGCACGACCTTCTGTTTATGCTAGTTATTACTGGACATACGGTTATTTCAACAGAACCTCCGCCTTGCGAATACAATTCTAATCAAAGGAAAAGTATTTTGAGGGTAACACTTTTTCTCTTTTTTCTTTTTTTTTCACTCAAACATTTGTTTGCTAGGAAGAAAACAGATGACCAAAGAGAAATCAACGAAACTTCAAAATCATATTTTCGCCCATCAATTTCAATCCTGATCTACCTTTGTATTATCGATTAAAGAGATTTTTCAAAAAACTAACAGTATAGAGGACAAATCCAAACCATTTGCTAGAAAACGACCAGGAAGTGATAGAGATATAAAAATTTAACATGATGCGTTTTCATTCTATTCTTATAAACATCTGTTTGCAGGATCTCCTTCAGGATTACGATAAGACTGTTGTGCCATCAAACAACTCTGTGAATGTTAATGTGGAATTAACAGTTCAAGTACTGTATTTATCTTCTTAAAGAGATAAACATCTATAATTTAGGATATTTCATCAATATCCGAAATATCAAGCTCTTTCATAGCAGATGTATGGTTTAGTCAGGTGTGGGAAGATCCACGATTAGAATATTGGTAAACATTTTTTCAATATTTTCTCGAATCCTAATCTACGACTATTATGATCGAATTGGAGTTAAATCGAAAAAAATACATTTCATGTACTGACTAGAAACGTTTCTATCAAAACAGCTTCTCACCTTTTCACAACAATCAAGTTCATCATAATATTTTTCAATTTATTTCGAAGCATACACGTTTCGGTCACGTTCAGAAATGATACCTTCATAGACTTCATCGCGATACCCGAATCCATTTTCACGTTTATATCGAACTCACTTTCTCTCTGCGAGTATAGCTATTATTTCACCACAATGACCTAAAGTAGGAAGAAAAATTTCTAAGGAGAACAAGAGTAAATGCAACTCCAGGAAGAAACAAAAAAAATTGAAAACGAATTCCTTTTTCCATCGAATCATCAGCTTACGCACAAGCATCTCGTGTTCGCTTACATTCATCATTAACTGAAATGAACTAGCCCGTCTCACGTGGGTTTTACGTGAGAAAATTAACTTCACTTGTAAACTCTCATCAAAATCTATTATGTGAGCAACTATGTTTCTAAATGACATTTTACAGGAATATATCGTGTAAGTCAAACCTTTCATTGGACAGCTACGTCAGTGAGAGATTATGGACGCCAAACGTCTGCTTTGTGAACAGTAAAAGCACTCAAGTGCACCGTTCTCCTGCTTCTAACATACTTCTCATAATTTATCCAAACGGTGAGTAAAGGCTATAAATTTTCATTTTATTTTCAATAAGCGTGTGAATAGCGAGTCGACTAGGATGCATATATTTTTATTTATAAAATATAGAAGTAATAACTACATTTATAGGGACAGTTTGGCTGAACTATCGAGTTCAAGTGTCTGCTCCTTGTAGCTTCGAGTTATCTCGGTTTCCTATAGATGCTCAAGAATGTACGCTTGTTTTCGAATCCTATTCTTATAACATTGCTGAGGTATTGATCATTTTCTTCTATGCAAATTAGTTTTGTTGTTTAAGGTTCGATTAAATTGGCAGGAATGGGCTCCTGTGACCATGCCTCATCCTGATGACTTTCGACTTCCCGATTTCCAATTTTATAACGTGACATGGGGGAAAACTGTTAATGAATATACAGCTGGAATGTGGGATCAGTTAAAAGTAACCTTTAGGTAAAGTGAACAACGACAGAGAGCAAGAGTAACAGAAAGTCTTTTCAGGTTTAAACGATTATACGGATATTATGTACTACAAATGTATTTACCGACATATTTATCAGTTTTCATATCATGGATAGCGTTTTGGATAGATACAAGAGCCTTACCTGCTCGCATCACACTGGGCGTCTCATCTCTTATGGCTCTTACCTTCCAGTTTGGTAATATTGTAAAAAATCTACCTCGGGTGTCATTTGTTAAGGTATAATACAGAGTATTGCGTTATCAAATACAATGCTTACAGGCTATTGACCTATGGTTCTTCGTTTGTGTCGCTTTCATCTTCTTTTCATTAGTAGAACTTGCTGTTGTTGGATTTGTAGATAAAATTACTGAAATCAAACGAAGAGCAAAGAGAGTACGAGCTCAGAGAGCTCACTTAGCAATTCTTAAAAAGTATTTTTCTTTCAAGCATATTACATTCATAAATCGCATCTTTTAAGGCAATCACGGAACTCATCATCTGTCCGTTACAACATGAATAATAACGAGGATGAGTTCTATATGAAGTATGTGAAAATTTTTCTTTCTGTTAATCTTATTGATGATTCAAAAAATGTTTTCGTCTAGCTATCTTTCCCCCTAACAACAAAAACAAATTGATTATTTATAGTGGAGACAATGGATACAGCAATGGTTATAATTCTGGACCACATCTAGGCAGAGCTTCAAATGAGGACATGGGCGCTCGAGTTGACGCTCTAGCTGCTAAAGCATTCCCAGCCATGTTTGCAGCTTTCAACGGTGGGTTACACATCATAGAATAATCTACTAAACGATTTATATTGTAGTTTTCTACTGGTGGTATTACTTGAGTCGAGAACGTCATGGTGGATGAAACATTTGAACTCAATCCACCGTGATACGCATGTATGAAATCTTCAAAAATTATGGGTACTTCTGATTGAACATATTAATCTTTTCTCATTCCTGCACAATAAACATTTTCATTTCTACTATGAAAACTCCACTATGATAACACAAAAAAAATCTCAGGAACAGAGCGAAAACTTGTGAGCCAAGATGATTCTGGCGTGTTGACTATCACATTCTTGTGACTGTCGTCAAGATGGGCCCAAACCTATTTCTCAGTAAGGAGTATTTCAACCCATAGTAAGAGTAAGAGATGAAGAAACTGGAAAACAAAAATAAATTCAAAAATCCTGAGAATGAACATGAGGTGGATAAAATTCATCTTGAAGTACCTTTTTTATAAACTAGCGTGGTTTGATTATCATGAATCGAAGGGCAAGGAGTAAAAAATTAATTAGAATTATCTAATTAGGATTCAGTTACAGAATATGCTAAATATCAGTTTGAAATTAGCGCCAGGTTTCAGATTTAGCCGTGTTCCATGACATTGGCTGCTTGAGTTGAGTCAGTGTTTTTCTTACATTGTTGTAAACGGTAGGCTTCTGGATTGATTCTCATCCTTTTCGTAGAATTATATTGTTTTATTGGAGGTAATACACCAGACAATTGTTCGAAAATAATATACTGTGTTAATTGATTTTTACACCAGTGTCTTGTTCGATTTCATGGAAAAAATCATCTAAATATGAAGTATTATCATTCATTGCAGAATTAGTCTGAAATTACTTTCATAAATTATCTTTTATAAATATATAGTGATTAGAAGAGAAAAAATAAAGGTCGATACAAGAAGCTTGAATCAGTTGTTGACAGTGGGATAGTGAAGTTCCTGACACCGCCGGAAATCTAGAGTTCTATTGCTATTACTAGCTGGGTGATGCGATTTCAAATAGTCTCAATGCTCAGCATGTATATGTACAACCGGTTCGGGATTACATTTATCTTTGAAAATTTCCAAAGTGAAAGCATACTTAGTTTAAAGTGATTTTTCACTGATGATTAAGATATGTGATGGCTAGAGTAATGCATTAGGGTTGCAACAATTTTTTTCATAAACACTCGAGATAACGAAAGCATTGTAGGGAAGCAGTGTAGATGTGCAATTTTTTCGTTCAAATACGTAATTTGTCGCGAATTCGATAAACTGACAGTTTTAGATATTCAAGATCTTAAATATTTCAGTTAACGGATTAATATAATTTCAATAATGTGCTGTTGCTTATTCCGTTGTTGTTGTTCCACAGGCGATACAACTTACCAAGATATTGTTCTAAATGTTTGTGTTTCTCTTGTTTTGTGTCTAATATTTCATATTTTCAGAAAGGTTATCGAACTTGTACTGACAGTTATTTCCTTTTCTTTTTTTTTCTTTTTTGCTGTGGATTAGTTATAATTTCATTCTTTGGTCTATTTTCTTTTCTCAAATCTTTAGGGCACAACTACTTGGTATGCGTTCGAACATGGGGATCCGTATAGAATTGTCTATGGCTCCGATAGTTTCGGCAATACATGTGGAAGACTCAACAAGCCGGTATACTTGATAGGAAATGAAAGTGATGAGGCCGCCGTTTTCCCATTATCAGGACGAGATATGAGAAAAAGGAAGTGAGTTCAGTATTCAGAATCATGGAGAAGTCATTCTTTTTTTAAAGGTTCATGTTTCCTCTCAATATAACAAGACCGTTAGACACTATGTGGGTCTGCGCTCGGGAATGTCCTAAATCGTTGATTCTTAACAGACAAGGTTCTTGTTTTTCTCTTCAATATAACTCACTATAAATTACAGCTTTACGAGCTGTTGCTCAGAATAACGACAATCCTTTATGTGTGCCTCATGTTTTTAATGGAACGATTGACCTTTTGAACGGAGATGTATGTCCGAAGCTCCCCGTGACCAAGAGGTGATTCTAGCTTTTTCTTAGATTCTATTCCCGTACTTCAGTGTGAGTATACTCAACCGTTGTATTCCGGAAGACATTCTCACCATTAGTGAAGATCTAATCAACAAGGTTTGTTCAGCTAAGCTATTGATTATCATATGTTTCATAGTTCATTGAGTTGGATTTTGTTAGAGGATATCTTTCGGATGCTTTGATATCTTCTCACTTAGTTTTCAAAATGTGTGGAGTTGCTTTCGGTAAGTGATGAAACTTCTTTTTCCAGATCTTTTAGTTTTAGCGTTTTCGTTTATAATGGTGTACATACTAAGATGCGTGGCTAGCATTGTGATTTATTTTGTCTATCTTTCTGTTCTATTCATATTTACAGGTAATCATTTCTAATTGTGAGAGGTAATTTGCTTTTTAGGAATCACAAGTGCGCTCTGGTATTCTACTTATTTGACATATCACAGCTCTCCTATTGCTGAATCAACTATAGATCTATCTTCTACACCTAGTCCTGAGGTTTCAATTCTATTTTTTTTTTTGTTTAATAGCTTTCTTTCTAGGTACAATTGGGTGTTCTCTTCAGAGGGAACGCTTCTAATTTCAAAGATTTGTTCAAATTCGATTATGACAGTCGGCTGACTGTTCTTGGTCTTTCAATAGGGAGTACTGTGATAACGGTAATTTTCGATTTTTTCACACATCTCACCGTTTCTGAAGGGTTTCATAGTCATGACAGTATGGTGTTTACTTCCAAGAGGCCAGAAAATGGTTGTTCTATTCAAGAAAGCATCAAAGGTTCGTTCACAGTTTTGAAATTTTTATAAATTTTATAAGTCAGGCTCTTTGGGCAATGCCTTGCTTGCTTTTCCAACCAATAGTTTCTGCTTTCGCGGTTCTAACAGTTGCGTTATATTCCTTAAGTGTGATTCTAGTACTACTAACATCAGGTTTGCTGATATTATAGGCTTGCCTGACAGTTGTATTGTAGGTGCTCTAGTCAGTCGTGTTGTCGATGATGGACACGGTGCTAATATAACTATAATAGAAAACAATATGACAGAGACGACTAGGTTAGAAATTTTCGATGGTATATAATAACGGAAAATAATTCAAGAGCAATGATTTTATACCAAGCAGTAGGCTTCATCTGGTTGTGCGAGTTTGTATTAGCCTGCCAACGGTTATTTATAGCGGGTGCTGTTAGCATGTGGTATTTCAACAGGTTCGGCTTCACATACATCACATTTTTGAGCTGAGTTTAAGTAAAAGAAACCAGCCAGGGGAAAATAGAACCATCGTTTGTTCGTCGTTGTGGAATCTGTTCCGATATCATTTGGGATCCGCTGCCGTTGGATCATTTATTATCACCATTGTGCGCATTCCGCGCTACATACTTATGTGGATATATGCTAAGTATGTTTTTTTATTTTAAGAAACTCTATAAGCTGTTCAGGATGAGAAATGTGGAGAACCTGGTTTTGAGGCGTCTTTTGGCCTGTTGTATTTTTTTATTGGCTTGCATAGAGAGATGTCTTGATTATATCAATTATAATGCGTTTACCGTAATCGCTTACAGTGGAATGAGCTTCTGTCCTGCAGCCAAAGTGGTAGGAATTGTGTTTGTCTTCAAATCATTTGGAATGTCATTCTGTTTTAGGCAGTTAATATTCTTTTCGACAACGCAATCGATGTAGCTACGATCAATTCGGTTGGAGGAGCTGTACTCTTTCTTGCCAAGTGTATGGTAGCTGCTGGCACTTCAGCCTTGGCTATATTCACTATGGTTTGGTGTTAGAATTGCTCTGGTTAAACTTGTATTCACAGGAAATGTCGACACTCTCACATCCATGGTTTCCCATTCTGTTGATATTTATCTGCTCTTATTTGATTGCTAACTGCTTCTTTTCCGTATATGAAATGACCATTGATTCTCTTTTCCTCTGTTGTGCCGAAGATTTTGAGCTGACAAGAGAGAATCCAGATAACAAATACTCCAATGAAGAGTTCCGAGTTTGTCATGTTTCGCTAACTCTTGACCTGATTAATTATTACAGGAAATTATAGCAGTACCTCCCATGGAAAATGATACCCATAAAGTTCGTCAAGCTCATCAGGAAAATTACTCGATGTCGGAAGTTGAGCACATGGACAATGAACGTTTTTAGATCAGCATGTGAATATTATCATCAATTAATATTCTCGAACCGACTTTTATTGTATATAGGATTTTTGATTTCTCAATCCCAGTTTTCACTCATATGTATTCCAAACCGAAGTTGTTTCCTCGAGTGGTGAACAAGTCTTGTGTTTATTATCTCATCAGCTTAACAATGAACTCACGAGAGGAATTCCGTTTTACTACCTTATTTATTAATTGTATGAAAAAATGAATCATGAGATACAAATAACTCTTTAAAAAAGCGTTGAATCGAAAAACAAATAAAGAAGGCGATCACCAGGCTAAAAACGTTCAGGAAAACTAAAACGTTCTATATGCAAACTTAATTTTTCAACAAGTTTGACGATAACAATATAATCACAGTAGATTTGTTAGCAGAATATTGAAAAATGAGAATTGGCGGATAAGCTTTACTATTCGAATGTTTAAGTTAAATGGGTAACTCACGTCAGTTTGCGTCCAATGGTGATATATTCCAATTTGTGTTTTTCTCATTGAAACGAGCAAAACAGTTACAGTTTAAAATCTTTTCCAACTAATTTGATTTAAATTGAACCCTCTCAAAATTTTTAAATGATTGTTTTTTTCAGAAATGGAGGATATGGAAGTAGACGCATCACCACCTCCTTTCGAGTTAAGCAGAGTTATAAGGGCTCATAAAAGCGATGTTAGATGCTTAACAGTTAACGCTTCGAATGTTTTGATCTCAGGAGGACGAGATAACACTGTGAAGTTCTGGAGCAAGAAGTAATCATTTATGAATAACGCTATTGTTAATAATAATGTTATGTCAGAGGTGGAGAATACAATGAAACGATCTCATATTCTCAGCCAAGTGTTGTCACCTCCGTTGCATATTATGAAGCTGATGGTGATTGGAAGCTTTTCGTTGGTCGAAGAGATGGTTTAGTTGCTGTTTACGGCTCAGGAAGCAAAGATCCACTTCACGTTCTATCATACCATACTGCCAACGGTAGGAAAGGATTAGTTTTCCGGCTTTAAAGCTTTCATTCAAGTTTCTTGTCTGTATGTTGATCAAAAGAAGAAAACATTACTCAGTGGATCATGGGACAATAACGTAGTTATTTGGTCGATACCTTTCTTAGGAAGTGATGAAGCTGTGGTGAGTTATTGGTTGTAGTTTCTGCATACCTATTTTTTTCAGCGATATGTTCTGAAAGGACATACACTATCTATTTGGGCTCTGTGCACCTTGCCGGATGAATCAGGATGTTGTTTGACTGCTAGTGCTGATAAAACTATTAAGCTGTGGAATGGAGAAGAAGCGGTTCAGACATTCCAAGGTACTTATTTAATTAACAATAATAACAGCCCGGATTTCACATTCGAGGTCATACCGATGTTGTTAGAGCACTGTTGTTAGTAAACGAGTCTCAATTCATATCGGCTGCGAACGACTCAAAAATTCGGCTTTGGAGCATTGAGACGTCGTCTTGCTTGGCTGTTTTTTCTTCATTGGTAGATGAGTTCATCTTCAGGTCAGTACTCCTGCTCAATACTGCTAAAGTTGCTATTGTATCCATCTTAGTTTAACAATGGTGGGACCATTCGTTATCTCCTGTGGGGAAGGTGGAGCAATTGAAGTATGGCAGACCGAATTGAAGGAAAATGTTATGAAGTGAGTGTTATATGTATTATGAAGTTAAATGATTGTTTCAGCATGAGTCACAAACAACTGATCAGAACCCCAGCTGTAACAGCATGGAGTTCCGTGGGTTTGAGCAATGGCGACTTCGCCGTTGCTGCAAGGTAATTTTAACTAGATTGTTCGTAAAATAATGAACTTATGTTTAGTGATGGGCGAGTCTATGTATACACTAATAGCGAGGCTCGTAGAGCCAAACCTGAAGTTCTCGAAGAGCTTGATAGTGAAGTACTTTTGAAAAGTTTTCAATTTACTTTGATTGTTTTCTTTTTTTCTAGCTAGCTGCACGTGTTGCTGCTCAGATGGAACGACAGGAACGTTCTACTTCTGATGTAGTCACAATCAAAGTTGCTCTAGATGATGGAGCTGCGAACATGGAGCTAAACTATAAAAAGAATACTGACCCTGTTGTAGCTGCAGAGAACTTCCTGAAGGTAACCTTGTTCAAAAAAAAAACCTGGAAGTAACTCTTCCTTCTTACAGCAATATAACTTACCCATTTCATACTTGACGGAAATAACAGATTATATTTGTGCGAATATTCCTGAAGCTCGTCAGTTTCAAGCGAAAAAAATGAAACCACAGGAGACGCAGCGTGTAGAGTTCGAAGGAGAGGTTGGAGATGGAAAATTTTAAAATTTAACAATTCACCTTCAAGAAGTACGATTCTGCTCTCGAGATAACTCTTGAATCTGGACAGAAGACAACTTTAGCCTACAACTATGACGATGATCCAGATTACACCGCTCAGAAGTTCTGTGAGAAGTACAACCTTCCTATAAAGTTCATTGGCCAGGTTCTTAAACTTCAAATTTTTCTCACTCCCAATGAACAAATAGATTGCTAGTCTTGTTCGCCGAGACAAAACTGGTCAAGGAAAAACCTCTGGACAAGGATATGAGGATCCGTTCACGGGTTAGCATTTATTGGTTAACTCCATTCATCTTAATTACTTAGGAGGAGGAAGATATTGTCCTCAATCGAACAGTGAAGAGAGTTCATCTACGTTTTTGGATCCTTTTACTGGTGGTGGGAGATATATTCCATCAGATGCATCTGATAGTGTTTCAAACTCAGGAGATCCTTACACGAGCGATGGAAGGTTTGGTTTCTAATCAACACTTCCGTTTCATGCTATCTTTTTGTTCAGGTATGTTCCTGGATCTAGCAATGAAGGCGCTATGCCCATTGCCAGTATGGCGAAACGTGATAAGAAGAAACCAATGGGAGAATTGGTCCCCATTTCTGTGTTCTTTTCTTTCGGAGTTGAACAATTGAGTCAGAAGGCTATTATAAAGCTGAGAGAGACCAATGATAAGCAAGATCAGTACAGATTGAACGAAGATCAAGTATATACAATTTTTATCTCTCTTGCACAAATAGGCTTCTAGATGGGAGAGTTGGAGAGACTGATGGGTGCTAAATCAGGAAGCATTGAAATTAAACCCTCTCTGACCACTGCGTTGGACACAGGTTGAAGTTCAGCTACTTTTTTTTATAATGTACTTCATCTCAGCATTATTGTGGTCTATTGAGGATATCGCTCCCGTTTGCGATCTTTTCAGAGTTGCTCTCCTCCACGAAAATCTCAACAGTCTTTTCTGTGATCTTAATGTAACTATCAGTTAAATCAAACTTATATTTATAAATAATTTTTTTGCAGGGTCGAGGACGTAATATTCTTGAACGCTTGACTTCTATCTTGATCAGTGATCCTTCTGATGCAGTTAAAATATTCATTTGTAGAGCATTAGCTAACGCTTTTGCTCATGCGAAAGGAGAACTTTTGCTCCAGCAGGACATTGGAGGACTCATTCCTATTGTGGCTTCTCAATTGACATCTCAGAGAGAACCTTTGCAAGTATCTGCAACAGATTTTTTTCAAAATTATCATCAAAAATATCAGATTGCTGCCGTTTCTGCACTCGCTAACTGGTCATTCTCTATGCTGAAACAGTCTGCGACCGTATCGGAGTTGGGTCCGAGGGAGGATGTTCTACGCCACCTTATCAAGGTTCTGGAGGCATTCCCATCATTCGGTGGATATTCTCAACAGGCGCTCATCCGTTTATTACAAACGATCGTAACTTTGATGTGGGGTGACTCTGAAGTTATCAGCGTAAGTTTGATCGAAATCAAAATAAACAAACCTTTTCTTCATTCAGTTGGCGAAGTCCAGAAGTATCGTCAGCATTGTTAATAAGATAAAAGATGCAGTAACTGATGAGAGAGGAAAACATATTTCACGGGATATTGTCGAAATGACATACGCTGTATAATTATTGTTCTTATCAAATCCGCAAATTACATGTATTTTTGTTATTTAACCCGGTTCCTGAAGAATTCTTCAAACGCAATTTGTTTTAATACGAGGTTACAATAACCTTATCAATATCGAGTATATATCGTATAGATTAAACTGATTCAACCCTTGATAGTCTGATGGATTTTGCTCTACATCTTGATAGTAACAGCGAAGATAAAGCCGTTCGTACTCTGATATCTTTCTTATCTATATGAACTGTTAAGCTCTGTGATCGACTTGTGAAGTCTGCTGGGATAACTTACTCTCAATTTGGTAATATTGCTAAACTTGTCAATAAACGAGAGTTAGGGTTAATTGGAACAAATGATTTCTCCGAAAATACACAACGTCAGGTCCTCTCTATAGTACGTTCATATGTAGTTGGAGATAGAAAACATTCAATTTAAGGACGCTGGATCTCTGAAGCGATTGAGATTTGAGCCCACATCTAAGAGAATATTTATGAATGAGTTTGTTACCAGTAAATGATATTTGCATCCGAATTATACAGTCCCCCAGAACGGCCGTTTGGAACTTTTCCTTGTGTAGCCTTCTCACAATTGAATGAGTCTGTTGAAGCTGCTCGTGAGCGAGGGAGGGAACAAACTAATCCTGGAGCATACCGCTCAGAAGAAGTTGCTTTTCCGAACATCACACGAAGACCAGAAAATATAATGAAAGTTCTGAGATGTGATGATGCTATCAGGGTTCAGGTTGTCAAGTAAACGAAAAATGTTGTTCAATACATAGTTCAGATTATTGATGGAGAGCCCTTTTATAATTTAGTAACGTTAGAGAAAAACGGAAATCTCATTTGTTATGATACTAAAAGTGATTTAAGAGTGAGCCACACGGTAGCTGTTGGAAGATTCAAAGGGTGAGAAAATTTATTTAACAACTCTTACCATTCTGCTTAAGAGACCTTGAGTGGAATATTTATGGAGAAGATTTTTATATATTTGTAGAAACCACGGAAGATAATGCACACAGTTTGCTCATTTATAGTTTCTATCCTTTGAAGTGTAAATATAGAATGAAAGTACCTGTAGGTTTGAAAGCGTTTTCTGAGGTATTTATATCTTTTCAGATCATGCAGAACGTTCGCCACATATCCTTGAACAAAGACATTCTGAAATGCAGCTTATGTAATCGTACTGAGTTCTATTATTTGAAAGATTTGTTAGATCACGTTAGTTTCATACCGTTCTTCTGGTTTATCAATTTTTTCAGCCTATTAAACAGTACTCGAAGAGCAACCCTCATTCGGAGAGCCCTGTCGAGTTCACTCTACCCAATCTAGCGGAACCGTTCTTTTCTCTGAATTGTAAGAATTTATACGCTTCATTTTTCCAATATCTGGTATTTAAGTCAGCTCCTATAACACTGAAGTGAAATTAATCAGCAATCGTTTCCTCTCCATCACTTTTCCATATCACGTGAAGACAGTTTGTTTCCGAGATTTATGCATGGCTAAACAAGTAAGTATTTGTTTCATTGCTAATCTCACAATTTCTTACAGAATTCATCAAATTCGTGTCCTAACACTTTCTATCAGTATGATCAATTATATGTCCCGGAAGAAGAATACAATCGCTTCTATCTAGCCAAAGAAAATTGGATAACTTGCCACAAGTTTTGCCTGTATCTCATTTACTCTCGAGAAAAATCAGAATCTCAGTGTTTCAGACAAGTCACTGAGAAAACAAAGATAGAAACTGTTTGGAAGTTTGATGTTTTTGCGTCCAATAGTGTTCATCCTCTATTCAATCTCAGTAGTTCGAAGAAGAGCAATAAACTTTTCGCCGAAAAAGTCAGTCAGTTATCGGAAGGAAAAGACTTTGTAAGCTTATTTGACTTTATACATCATAAAATGATTCCTCAAGAAATTCCTAAACTTGAGCGGGTTCGAAAACTACTTAATTGCTGCTTGCCATTTCTTGATCTCTCCTCTCAGAGGTGAGTAACCCCTACTGGATTGGGAGTACTACTATATTTTACAGGCTTATATCAATATAAGGATTTCTTGTATCTGTTAGATATCCGTACTGGAAAAGCTCTAGCTATAGCATGTTTGCCGGCTGATACTCACGCAATGGAGAGTATTCAAAACTTGACTGATAATATGCTATACAATCAAGATATGCATCTAGTTAGGCTGGGAAAACCCCAGAGATCTCCTGGAAAGCTCTTATTCTTCTATACTGGAACTAAACATAGAAAAGACTACTGGGAATCAGAGGTTGATATTATTTAAAATATGTTAATAGCAAGCTTTGTTGCAGGAAGGAAAAATGGAACTCTATATTCTATCACAGTTTCGCAGATTGGAACGTTTGCGAGAATTCTGAGGCATAATGCAGTCTTCACGATATCACATGCATGTAAATAGTCCAACATCACAACGTTCTCCACGAAATGAACGATAACAGACAAACTTTGCAACGCCCAAGGCCCCTGCTGTATATGAATAAAATTTCTATTATGTTGTCATGAAGTTGAAAATAAAATTTTTTTTATGTCATACAGTCTTGAATTACTAGATGTAGATGCTCTGATCAGTTATATTTATGCGGCAGTATTCAGTATCATATAGAACATATCATTTCTGAAATGCACTACGACATGCTCAGTAGGTTATCAAGTTTTTTTCGGTGAATAAATGGAAAAGACGGATATCATACAACTCTAAATAATGAGTGAAAGTTCAGATATGTAGATCAACATAGACGGTTTTGCAACTTTCAATTTCTACTTCTTTCGAAGCAACAATTTTTTCGACAAAACTCACTTTTCCAATTACAGATCCCTATGACAGCTTCTCAAATTGAAAAAAAACATTCTTAGAATTCTGGTCTCGAATAAACGCTATACACTAGAAAGAAGAAACGGTAGAAATGTTGGTCTTGAAATGAAAATGCACTCCTAGTACGCTTGTTTGAGAATTTACTTAGTTAGCTTCTATCGGATAATAATATAGAAGTATTAGCAGTTTTTTTTTCACAAATCCACGCATGTTTCAACGAAATTGTATCGTGTAATCTTTCATTCTTTTAGCGGATCACACTATTTTCATTTGTACGTATTCCATCTGCTTTATGATAAGGAAGTCCATTGTTTCGATCCGTGATTTTTACAGTCTAGTGATGCCACAACGTACGACTGCTGCTCTGATAGGTTCTGTGAAATGTTAAGTATAACAGCAACTTTTTCTTTCCTCTTTAAGTGATAGGCGATGAAATATTAAAAGGATCTACAATAGACACGAACTCAGGGTTTCTTGCAAGTAGACTGCATAAAATTGGCGTACAATTGAAAAGAGTTAGAGTACTTATTCCTATATTCATACTGATCTTTCTACAGGTCTCCGTGATCGGCGATGATGTCGAAGATATTAGCGAAGAAATTTCGAGATTCAGTAAGAAGTTTGAGATTGTTTTCACGACTGGTGGTGTTGGGCCGACCCATGACGACAAAACCTATCTAGGTTCTAGTTTTACTTTGTACTTCACCTTTAATTTTTACGTCATCTGTATATCTCTGTATCATGAAATTTCACATTTCACAAGGTTCATGTTTTGAAACAAAATCATCGCATTCCTGTTTCTTCTCGTTCTGTCCCCTTATTTTCTCTTTATAGGCTTGGCGAAAGCTTTCAACGCTGATTTGGAGGCTTCTCCCGATATATTAAATGCAGTAAGCAAGTATATGCATAACACATCAGCTAAAAATGAGAGTTTCGCTTTGAAGCTCAGTAATGTAAGTTGGTTCTACCTAAACAGTTTCAGTTTCGTTGTATTAAGATACCGGTCAACTCCAAACTTCTTTGGGGCTCTCATCCATTAACAGGCGCGAGCTCGCCGTTTCCGATTGTTCGGTTCCACAACGTCATTGCATTTCCGGGTGTTCCTGCTTTCTTCGAAAGAGCTTTTGATTCTTTAAAGGTTGATTATTCTAGATTTTGAAAATATAAATTTCTTCATTGCAGAATGAACTGTTCCCTCCTGAAAAGTATCCAACCCGCTTCAGTGAGACTGTTTATACCTCGTTAGATGAGTTTCAGTAAGGGATAGGATTAACATATAAATAATTGTCTATATGATAGATTTTCCTCATCCTTGGATCGGATAGCTGAAAAGTATGATGGTGTTGTTGAAATCGGCTCTTACCCTGTGATAAAAAATAAGTATGTTATTTCCAATAGCCATGCAATACGAAGTTTTCAGGTATTATAAAACTAAGCTCATAATCGAAAGCGATGAATTGGCATTGGGGCAAGATGTGATAAAGGAGATTCAAGACTTCTTGCATGGTATGAAACTTTCTGCATTTATTCATACTGAAAAAAAATTATCGGGAAAGTGTTTCCGAAATAATGAGCTTGGCTTTGTAGACGCGCAAGTATATTATGATGAAGCTCCCTGGGACAGCACAGTGATCAAAATGGAAACTTTCATCCGAAGGCAGGAAGACGATTTTAGTAATAAGATCAGACAAGCAACCGACATCATCGACAAAATTCTGGACGAATATTCGTACACTTAAAACAGTTTATTCTTCAATTTCTAATGATTATTGTAGACTTGAAGAAATCGCACTCTCGTTCAATGGAGGTAAAGATTGTACTGTCCTACTTCATTTCCTGCGATTAGCTGTCGACAAGTATTTACAAGCACTGCTCATCATTACTCATTTAACAATTCCAGAAAATATGGAGCTGGAAAACAACTACAAGGGTTCCATATTATGTGTGATGATCAGTTTCCAGAAGCTACTCAATTCATAATAGATGCGGCTAGGAAGTATTTCAGTAAAGTTATAACTATCGTGATCCTTATTTTTCAGCTATAACATCATTGTGCATGAACTGCCTGGTCCTTTAAAAGTAGGTCTTGAAAGATTGAAAGTTTTGAAACCAAAGATAACTGCTGTTCTCATGGGAAGTCGATTAACAGATCCAAAGGGAAAATACATGAAGTGAGCATAAGAACACTGCATACTGAAAGTTTGTAATTGAAGATCGCCAACACAGTGGACAGATAATGATTGGCCTACAGTTCTAAGAGTATGCCCTGTCTTATATTGGAGTTATCAGGATGTTTGGAAGGCTTTGCGTGGTTTATGCATACCTTACTGCATTCTCTATGATATGGGATACACCTCACTGGGAGGTCGTGAAAACACGTTTAAGAACCCAAAACTAAAAGTTTCAACGCCAGATGGCAAAGAAAAGTACGCGACGTTTTGAATATATGACAGACTAAAGTTATAATTCAGATATTTGCCAGCTTTCATGCTACAAGAATCTGATTTCGAAAGAAATGGTAGAGAATAGAAGTATCATATATTAAAGTCTTTCTAGAATGAACCAACATAACAGATAAATATTTTTGAAGCTTTTCTTATATCCCACAGCAGTTCATAAAAAAACCTTTATTCTAAACTCTATGACAACATAGAAGAAATCTAATCCATTTACTTCAGAGACTTGAACGCCTTAGGCATGGCCTGAAAAAAAAATGACCAATCGGAACACTTGTTTTTAGCTTACACATTCATCCAAGTGATGAACATAGTCCATCATTTCTTGATGACAAGTTTCCTCGGTTTCGTTCTTGGAGTTAACACGGTCATTGCACTCGTCCAAGACGGCCTGAATTTACTCTATGAACTGGTTGATGGTCAATATTACCTTTAGGTCCGATACATGATCAGCACATCGCTCACGGAATTGAGTAAGCTGATCGGCTTCAGGGTCCAAAGGTTCCTAAATTACGAACAAGAATTAACAAAATCTGTAGTATGTATTACCTCGTTATGAGATGGCATGTTTCAACTCTGAAGATAGCAAATAAGCTTATGGAAACGAGAAAGTAAACAAGAAAACAATAACAAATGGTGTTCGAACCAAGTATATCGAAGAGAAGAAATAAATAATATATCTTTATGATCATATCACAGACTAGCAAAGAACTACCCGAAAAACAAATACCTGTTTTACATCTACTGAAACATCTCAGTCGACGGAACTCATGAGTTTCTTTCAGTTACTATAGGCAAGTAAGCATGGTCAGCTGCAGAAGTAGAGATCAGTCTGGATCGTTGTCCAACTGGAGGGTCAAGCCTCGAATCTAAAGAGCAAAACATTTAAACTATTCCGAAAGCAATACTTACATCTTATGAGGTTCCTTGTAGCTCCACCGCCTTGGATATAACTTGCTACATAGAACAATACGGTTAGTATCAACAGAACTATCATTGTATAGAGAACAAGGCCTGTGTCTCGTTTTCGATCCTTGCGCTCCTCGCATTTCCAAACATCATTCCATAAATGTAGAGTGTCATTCATCTAGAAAAAACAAACTGTTCAACTTAAGCTATATTTCAGTCAGACCGTAGTTTCAATGTCGACACAAAAATCCACACCAGGCTTCACGTATATTCCCCAGTAAAATGCAAAGAGGTCGTTGAATGTTTTATTGCACACTCCACAAATTTCAGAAGAGTTTCCAACGTTCAGCATGTCCTCTTCTCCTGAAGAATGGAAGTTCAAGACCGAAAATCATGTTCATCCTACCATAATCCCAACCAGTGAAATTAACAACACAATCTCTCCATTCAAATAGACGGTTTTGGAAAGCGAGTGTCCTGTTTAAGAATTGAACGTTGTTATCAGCATACGAAAAGTTCCATTTTATGTGAAGACATGCTAAATATGATAATGTACACATATTTGAAATAGCAATATTACATTCGCATCTCGAATTGTCCCAGATCCTTGTTGTAAGAGCATCACTAATATCATAGCTGTATGACAGAAGATAGTTGTCGTATATAACCTGCGAACAAGTTCTGTTATCCAGAGATGTTACGTTATCCTTAAAATGAAAGCGTTAAAGAATGAAACTGTAAATTATATACTAAGTGCTTTGTCTCATACTCCAACTGTTTGAATGTAATGTAATGCTCAAAACAATTGGTACACACTTTAGGTGGAATAGACCAATTGGAAGCACATTGCACCATATCAGCTTGAGCCTTCGCAAATCTCTAAACTATGATCTGAAGCAACAATTTCTCCATTGAAATACTTCTACATATATTTGACATGGTCCATCGACGTCCCATGGATCGTCGTTAAAAGGAACTCCTTCTTCACCTTGAGAGAAAGCAAACGTTGTTAAAAGGATGAGCTTCCACATATCATACCTGGATAAAAGTGAAGAAGTAAAACATTTTAGAGTTTTGAACTAATAACAGTTAAAATATAAAATAGCTACGGAAAAAATCACAATTGTCCGCAACAGTGGTTCTATATTTTTCTGAATGGGCGGAGTGCTGACTGTGTCAATGTTAATATCGTAGGTTAAAATTATGATTAGAGTTGCAGCTAGAAAAACAACCTTATTCGGAATTCCAAGTAAGTGTGAATGAGGAAAATGAGAGGATGAAATCATTAAGTGAAGAAAAATTATATCAATTAGATAATCGTCCTGAAATGCCAAATCTTATGAAAGCTGCTGTGTAAACAGCTTGCAAAATACAAACAACTATGCAGTTCTTGCTATGCTATCCTCTGGCAGAACTTGGTTCCTTGGAAGTGTTGTATCCTTTAATGCGATTTTATGTTTATTTCTGTCAGTATTCGTCAGTCAATCCGTCGTGCTGAAAAATGAATACATTTTTTTTCTATTTTCATCATCATTTGAGTTTTAAGCTTTAGTTTGATTCCGTCATTGTAAAGTGATATTGTTAATGATATCTGTTCAGATGCTTGCACGTACTCAGGCCATCGTCAGAGCTTCTGAAGTTTTTGCCCTCGCCGGCAGAAGTGCTTCTTCTGCCGCTGCAGGCGAAAAGAAGGCTGGGAAAAGAATTAAAACTTTCGAAATCTATCGGTTTAATCCTGAGAAGGCAGGAGCAAAGCCAGAAATGCAGGTTTGCTACTCATCAAGAACAAAAACTATTAAGGAGTAATTTTTAGAAGTTCGATATTGATCTTGATAATTGTGGAAAAATGGTGCTCGATGCTCTGATCAAGATCAAGAATGAAGTTGATCCTACCCTAACGTTCAGAAGAAGTTGTCGTGAAGGAATTTGCGGCTCTTGCTCCATGAACATTGGAGGACAGAACACTTTAGCTTGTATTTGCAAAATTGATGAAGATACAAGCAAAAGTACCAAGATCTACCCTCTTCCCCATATGTTTGTCGTTAAGGTTCACTCAAATCTATTTTTGTATATTAAATTTTGCAATGATTCCAGGATCTTGTTCCCGATATGAACCTTTTCTACGCTCAGTATGCTTCTATCCAACCATGGATCCAAAAGAAGGACTCCATTAATCTGGGAGAGAAACAACTTTATCAAAGCATCGAAGAGAGAGATAAACTTGTGAGTTATCTTACCCTTATCATTTTGAATATATAAAATCATTAGGACGGATTATACGAATGTATCTTGTGTGCTTGTTGCTCCACATCCTGTCCTTCTTATTGGTGGAACGCTGATAAGTACTTGGGACCAGCTGTTCTTATGCAAGCTTACCGGTATATTTTGTTTTTGTAAGTCATGTTACACAATTAACTTTGAGATGGATCATTGATTCACGTGACGACTATGCCGCCGAGCGTCTTCATCGCATGCACGATTCTTTCTCCGCGTTCAAGTGCCACACAATCATGAACTGCAGCAAGACTTGTCCTAAGGTTTATATGAACATATTCAATTTAGCAATCTCTCATTGAAATTTCAGCATCTCAATCCCGCCAAAGCTATTGGAGAAATCAAATCCCTACTTGTTGGAGTTACTTCTAAGCCAGCTCCTGCCCCGACCCCAGCTAACTTTTAGATTGAACCGAGAGATGTAATAGAAACTTCCGACAAGCGTTAGTTGCTAACTATGGATACAATACAATTTTAGAGATTTTATTTTTTTTATGAGCATAGACTTCTCCTGGATAAAATAAATAAACGCTTGCCTACTATTAAAATTCAAGTTGTTCTCAACCATTCTGAGCGTCTTCAATTGTTTTAACAATAAGTTTATTTTTTATACCGAAACAAGGTCCCAAAACATCCAACAGAAAAAAAACAAACAATCTTCGATTTATGGTCTATAAGTTTAATCCTCTTCTGAGTTCTCTCCATCATTTTCATCAGAGTCGTCCTCACTATCGAAGGTTCGTTCTGGTAGGGCGTAAAGCCGAACGACTGGGGATTGAGGGTCTTTCAAGAGAAGATATTTTCCATTAGGTTGACGCATACAGCTGCAATCAAAATTTTATACATCTCTCAATAAGTTCTTATACCTATCAATGATGCAGCGCAACACTCCCCATGCATTATCCATATTCAAAGATATATTTGTGGCAAATTCAGCTGGTCTGTAGCTCTGAGTTCCCAAAATAACGTGTTGAGCGCTGTTTCTAACAGAGAAACGAGATACATAACCAAACTTAATAAACTCAGAGTTTGCGAGCAAAGCCTAAAATTATTATGAAGTATCAAGCACAATATAATAGTTACTTGAATGGTCCATTTAGCCAGTTTGCATGTGTTGTTCTTGATCTCGGTACAGAGTACGGCACCTTTCTGTACATCAAGTTTGGCTCTGAAATCAACACAAGATTATACAATTTGGAACGCGAACAAACCTCCAGTCAACGCCACCGGATTGGGAACTATCCCATTCATTGAAGGCTTTGATAGTGATATGCTGGACTGTACCATTAGGTCCAACCTGTATTAGCAACATTATTAGAATAAGATAAAAATGTATTGATCAACCATGGCTCCGTCCAATTCTGTTCTACAGACAACATCAATCGGCTTCTGGTTTGCACCGCCGGAAAGAGTGAACTTTCGGTATCTTGAACACGTTTATAATAAACATATAGAACTATGAGATGATACTTGTATCCACATCCCGATTCTCCACCTTCTTCCTCGAAAGGAGCGCGCTCCTTGTTTAACTTGAAACCTTCTTCATTTCTACGTAAAACCTGAACAAGCGATTTCATCTCGAAACGAACAATGATAACGTTACTTGACGACGGAAGTTCTGGTTGATGTATAGAGCTTCAGTAGCGAGGTCCTGAGTAAGACATATGTATAAGATAGTAAAGTATAAGGCACCTTAGCATTATTAATTCCTGCTCCTTCCCATGCAGGAGGCTCACTGCTGGTTTCCGAAACGGTGAGAGCATCGACTGGGTTGGAAATGCCACCAGTGTCTCTCTTGTCAAAGAACAATTTATCTCCAACCTTTTGAGCGACAATATCCCACGAGTATACCTATTACAGAACTTAACTCAATAATATTTCCAATTGATAACTACCGAACGAGAAGCAGTCATAAGAGTAGCCAAAATAATATCAGTGGCATAAACATTTCCGATACCCGATTGGGCGATTTGTTCAATAACAGGGTCCTCAGTTGTAGTAACGTTGTAGAAAGACCCTCCACATCTTTGAAGTGGAATAGAATTTTTAACAGTGACTCTGTCAATGCTCTGTACAAATGTCCCTGGTATAACAGCTATGATTCTCGGTTAACTTACAGTATCGTAGAAATGAAGAGATCCATATTGATGCCCATCAATGTCTTGGCCAGCTCCAACGTTAGGAAGACTGAGTTTTGATAGTCTGGGGAAATCCATTTCTTCAATGACTTTCCATTCTGGCCTAACTTGTACAGAAGGTAACCGATCCTAAATACATGTTGATTCCTATTTCACAATATACTGATACCTTAGGTCTTTCTCCTGTAAAACGGTTTCCAATTCCTCTTTGATTCATTCTAGCATTTCCTCCTCGTTTCTGCCACATCTTGAGTTGACGTTGGTGTTCCCTTGGTAAAAAATTTAATCAACGGAGAAAAGGGTATCTCACTTGGCAATGGTCTTCTTTGTTTTGGCATTTTGAGTTTGGTTAGCTTCCCTCTTTTCTTGCTCTCTTTGTAACAACTTTCTGAATTGAACTTGGCGAGTTCGGAAGTTACGTTGAGTGCTGCGTTGCGTTGGCTTGGATGAATCAACCTGAAGAACAAATTAATATCGACTGTTGGAATGATTTTCACCAATTGGAAGTTATTCTCATCGAGACCATGAACATAATCGAATTGGGAGCCTGCATTGGCAGCAGATCCGTACATACGTTCGTTGTAACGATCGTTTCCTCTTCTAAAGAAGCGATCTACACCAATCCAATCAGCGACGCGCCCAATTCTATCAGCCTACAATTAGCTGTTTACGAATAAATATGGCCACCGTCATACTTTGTTGAACTGTTGGAAAGGTCCAGATGTGTCTACTCCAACCGGTACGCTTATTGGACCCCATCCGGTCTTATTATCCGGAATTTCTTGAAGATCAAAAACTGGTAGAGCCATCCTAAAAAACAGATGAACAGCGTGATATGATAATGCTCAGATATATTTGGAAGGGAACCAAGTGTGGATTAGAACAGATACATTTTCTTTGAATAAAAAAACTGTTTTGAACTCTACATATATACATAAGAGAAACAACACTTCTCATAACAATGATCATATAGTTACATACACGTCTATGTTATACCATAGAATAGAAATCTATTTCATGATCTACTGATTACTCCATACAGGTAAATGTTCAGCTGCGACTGATTTTCCTTGGATTATATCGGCAGCTTTCTCAGCCAGCATTATAGTTGGAATGTTCAAATTTCCGCTCACGATTGAAGGCATCACACTTGCGTCCACAACCTGGTAAATATATAGAGAGCACCATGATCTGAAATATTACCTTCAAATTCTGGAGTCCATGAACGTTCATAGTTTTGGGATCTACCACAGCAAACTCGTCGTTTGATGAGCCCATTTTACAAGTACAAGACGGATGATAAGCAGAGGCAGCTTTTTCTCTAAACAATCATCTAATGAACAATCAATCTGACTATATTTCTCACTTTACAAACTTATCTATGTCCGCATCTGACTGCACTTCTTTCCCTGGAGCAGTTTCCTCTCCTCGGAAAGGATCAAAAGAAGGAGTAGCAAAAATTTCACGAGAAATACGGATGCATCGCCTAGAATTAGTGAACTCATACACACAGAACACATGAATCTCCAACCTAAATTCTGTCCAATCATCATCATGGTCCATATAGCGTGGATCAAGCAAAGGATGCCTTCTGGGATCCTTGTGTTGGAGCTTGATTTGCCCCCTGGATTTAGACCTCATCGGACCGACGTGCACCTGATAAAACATTAAAACACAGAGTTTACGGCACTACTACCTGGAAACCGTGTCCTGTTCCATTGGTGCGTCCGTCATCATGGACTGTAGATGGGAGGAAATGGAATTGAATATCGGGATGAGCTACCAGTTTATTTGAACGAGCAAACCCGCCAGTTTCTAAATGACTACTAGCTCCTAGCCCAGTTTTAGAAGAGAACCATTCTGAATAAAGTATTTTTAAAACCAACAACATTCTTGAAGGACATACCCAAGCCCACACGTATCATGTTATGAGGGAACTTCCATGAGCTATGATTGTACAGAGTGATGGGTTGAATACATTTATGTTGAACATAAATTTCAAGATGATCCTATATCAACATTCGTATTTCTCCTTTTCTCTCCACCTTACAAACCTGAAGATTCTGACCGACCCCAGGTAAATCTTTAACAAGGGGAATCTCCAAGCTAGAGAGATGGCTCGAGGGGCCTACACCACTCAGCATAAGTAGCTGTGGAGAATTTATGGCTCCTAAACAACAAGATTTCAAGGATTTCGAATTTTTCTTTTACCGCCAGCAAGAATCACGTCTCCTTCACAATAAATTTTCTCCCGACTATATGAATCAATGTTTTCAGTTCCATAAAAATTAACTTTCCTGAAACTATGAGTAAAGAAAAAAAAAGAAAAATCAACTCAAAATTCAAACATGAAAATGAAAAAACAAAAAACCACTTAAACCAATAATGCAAAACAAAACAGAAAGCCACAATACATACCTAATAAACTCAATACCTACAGCTTTTTTTCCACTGAAAAGTACTTTCGTACATACGATTCCAGAAGATGTGAACAAATTTTTTCTTGATAGTGCTGGGTGGAGGTAAGCCTTCGACGAACTCCATCTGAATTATCATTGTTTTTGGTACTCAAGATAAAGCAACCTCTCTCCTCCATGAATAGTCATATCCATTTTTGTTAACCCTTCTTGTTTTTGACCATTCATATCATTAGTTTTTCCGATAGGATGATGGTTTCCTGCGTCCAAAAATGCCTGATGTAGGAGGTGATCCCCAGGAGCTTGACTAACGAACAACGGTCCTGATGTTCCCCTATACTCACTTTTCTGAAGCGAACATTGGAACTCATAAAAATAATAATCATACCGCTGTTCCATTGTAAGTCTCAGCTTTCTTAAAATAAGGAAGACATTCTGCGTAAGTCCATCCTTCAGCACCCTCTGACGCCCATCTATCGTAGTCCAGTGCATGACCACGGACGGCACACATAGCGTTTAAAGAGGAGCTTCCACCCCAAACCCCAAAATATACAAATTGCATGTTCGAAAAAGATTTCAGCATACCTTCCTCTGGGCCAATAAAACACTCGATCTCCCACATTTTTTTGAGCAACTGTGTGATAAAACCAATTATATCTTGAAATGGACAAAGATGAATAGGCACAAACTTTCGGTTACTTTAGTACTTGTCATGGCATAGGTTGTACATCAGAGCTGCAGGCATATGGATACGCCAATCCCACCAATGGTCTTTTGGACCTGCTTCAATCAGGAGAACGCGATTACTCGGGTCTTCCGTCAAACGATTAGCTATATGAAACAAGGTTACACAGTAAAGAACAAAAATTGAATAATGGTATACCTAGCACACATCCGGCAGATCCAGCTCCGACTATGATATGAGTGGGCTTTTGATCTCCAAGTTCAGGTTGAATAAACCCCTGTTTGTAACTATCTTGCCATTTTGATCGAACTGATGTTACGCTAGTTTTGCAAGGTAGAGCTCTATATGATTTACTCAGCATGAACTTTTCTGAAAAGCTCATGGGATACTTAAATAACCAACGATTGCAAGGAGGCACTAATAGAACGACATGTACGATGTTAATAATATATGATTAGAAGAGTTGGACTGAACATGTTTGTTTTTTTCTGCTTAATTTTTAAACAGCTAGATTGAATTTGATATAACTATCAAGCTTTTACAATAGTCCTGATGAAATCGGAAATTGTTCAAGGGCGGGAATGTTCTGCGCGAGACCTATTCTAAAACTGATTCGGTGTCCGCTGAAGAATATTCTCATTCATAGAACGATCTATAATAAAACGTTTTCGCATATCAAACAATCAGACTGAATGTAGAAGAAAAAAATGTAATAAGCTAAAGAAGTAAAATTTGAAGAAAAAATTAAACTTTAGTTAACTTATACAAAGTACGTGGTCTTTGAGTTCATGTCTAATTCACTTTTCTAAATTCCCTGTTAAGATTATAACCACAGTTAAGAACTCACAAAGAGTTGTCTACCTACTCTATTTTCGTAGAAATCACTAGCGATACCGAAGTGTAATAAGCGTTGAGAAGGATACATCAGAGTTATATTATCAGCGCATAGTTCTAACAACAACAGAAGGGGTCACAGTGCCAAGCCAAGAGTGAAATAGCAATGATAACAAATTTTGATTTAAAAAATATTTAAACAATTATAGGTTCTTATTTACAATACAAACAACAATATTTATACAACAACTTGAAGTATTAGATTTTGTACAATGAAAGTAAGTAGAAGAATCATCAAGTGAACACTGCGGTTTTCAAATTGGTGGACGTTACTTGGAGTTTACGGGCGTCCATCACTTCTCCATCCACTACAATTACTGACTTTTGATCCAGAGTTTCTAGCCGGAAAGCCGATACTTGGATGCACTGAAAATGATTTTCATCCACTCATGTATACTAGAGAACCTAGTACTCACTTTAACGAAACCTAACTCGAGATGCTTAGCAGTTTCAATTGCAGATAACATTTTGAACATATCGAATTTGCCTTTGATGTCTTTCTTCATAACAAAAGTTAAATATATTCTGTCATCATCAAGTTTGGCTAAAGGCATATATGGTCCATCGGTTGCAATATGAGATAGACTCATCTGAAACAGTACTTATTGATGTTTCCCTTTTTTTCTATGAGTTTAAATATACCGCATAGACGCCTATAAACTCATCCTCAATTGAAATCCAATCATCCGGGAGAGTATCTTCCAAATCTGGAACGTTTATCAAGTGTCTCTCTCTCCAAAAGTTGTCTTTTGATCTTCGTTCTGGTGTTTCGCATCTCATTGAATTATCTGTTTCAACTGATAGCTGAACAACAATCCAATTTTTTGTTTCTGCATTTGAGAACAAACCATGTCACATCTTGAAGTACCATAAACTTCGAATGGAGGGGTTTGTGAGAAATTAGCCTTGCCAGCATATGGCTTATAACTGAGACGACCTGGATAGCTTCTCAAGCCTGGAACAAATTCCTGTCGTTAGAAGTTTATGTTTGAAATAACTAACTCAAACAACGAATGATCGCTCCAGCTACGAATCTTTGAGATCCTAATGAAGAACGGAAACGTTCGCTCTCTATATCTGGAAATAGGGAAAATTCACAGAACGCAACCGATCTCTGCGTATTATAACCAGAAATTGAAAAGACAGCGCAGAAGGTGGCAGATTAGTGAAAATTTAATCGATAATCATTTTTAAAATGAACCTATGTCAGCCATTATTCCCCATCCAATGCTTAGAAAAGCTGCGACATTTTTCCTCTCAGTTTGGACATGAAGTAAGTTGACAGGTTGAGCTTCCGGTTTCACACCCGTTGCGACAACAACTGATTGTTTCAAAAAGCCTGGATTTTTTAAAGTCCACCTGAATGAACAGTATATACGGACAAGAGATTCAATTGTTACCCTTTTGTGACAAAAACTGAAGATAACATTCCATTGCCAGATCCGGAAGGAATAATTCCAATAGGCATAGAAGGTACAACTTTGACAGCATCTGACCTTTCCGAAAGACCATTAACTACCTTAAACATTAATCTTCTTTTGGAATAGAAAAAAAAACTGTTCACTTCAAAAACAAGACCGTCACCAGATAAAATAACAATTCCATTGAACTTATGGAGGTTTGCATGTGTAAGAACGACATTTCGTGCATGGTTTGGCCCGTCTAACAAGAGATTTTAGAGGATTAGCTATGTATTTGTCCTTACTTGTTATAATAAGCTCATAAGAAATATTATTCTTTTCAAACTGACTAGCTACCTTCAAAATTAAAAGTTTTTTCTCTTACAATATAATAAATCTCACTCTCTTTTTGAAGATTTTTACTCCTTTCCCTGACCCTGAATTTGGATTGATAAATACTAATAAATGACCAATAGGATCAATATCATGTGCTGAAAGTTTTTTTTATTCATGAGAAAAAAGGAGTTGGTGACAACTTACACCTTGGTATAATTACGGATGTAGTTGGCTCATCATGTACAGTTGCCGGTCGACAACACAGCGAACCCATCTGAGAAGTGAACAGGCTTTTGTGTTGGTCACATACAAATATTGACAGAGGTCCTCACTCAGCTTTCTTTGCAGTTTCTTATTCTTCTTTTTTGTAAATTTCTATTGGAAAACTTTGTTAAAATAATATTTGGCATTCCTATCCATTTATGAAAAAAGTTCAGAACGGGAGTTAAAAAAAGAAATGTTTTAATGTAAGTTTGTAAAATATGTTTCATATAGTCGGAAGTATATTGTGATGAGACTAATAATTGAAAGTTTAAGAATGTTATTGATATCAGAAGACATAGAAAAGAATTATTGATAAGCTTGCAAAGAAGAAAAGTCATTTTTGAACTGTTCAACAGACCCCAATTCAGGAAACGACATTGCTTTCGGGAATGAAAGATGTCTCGTCAATGTAGTATGTTGTGTTAACTTTCACGCAAACTTGTAGTTACGGATTCACACATATACACACATGTTCAAATACTACTAATAGTTTCAAGTTATTTAAACATACAACGTAAAGCAAACTGATACGAAAATTTCCACGTTTATATAATTAAAAACAGTGATTTTCAAAACGAAAATCGAATTCAAAGATACTGTTAGATCATAAAGATTACATCTGCGTTTCATGCGAAAGACATTCTGTTAACTACAACATGTATTGCAGTGTTGTACTTTCAAATAGATCAATATAAGTAACTATTAGCAGCACAAATGACTGTTTGTACGTATGAGAATTAAGAAAAAACGAATAAACGAGGACAGATCATTGAGAGAACTGGATAGCCATATACCGTCGGAACAAGAGTTTGACGGTCAGAAAGAAGGCTCACTCCATCAATGTATTTGTACTATGATGATGATTCTGATTGATTACATCATTCACACTTAATGCCAACAGAAATAATTTGAAGGATAACCTTATAGTTGGAATATAATCTGAATCTGATGATTTTTGATCGTCGATGAATAAGAAGGAAAGATGACACAAAACTGGTAAGGCTGCTTTTGTGTTTGTTTAACAGAAAAAAACAGACTAACTATTCAAATTAGTTTTTTATGAACAGAAATCAATCAATATGATGATACTTATAGTTTGCCATGCAATGAATTACTTATTGATTTTTAGAATTATCACCATTGTTTTGAATCCGTTTTCATGTTCATTGATCATTCAATGTTTTTGAATAAATTTTGTATTAGATGACCAACTGAAATGGTTCAAGTCTGTAGTGATTATCGATTTTATCAGACAGAAATCCAACTGAAGTTATTCAATAGGTTTTGTATTATTGCGTGAAGACACTTCGTTCCTTACAATAACTCCAATAAACACTCTCGAATGAATGTGTTGAAGAATGAAGTGGCAACTTACTTCAGAACTCACGGCTCAATATACGGATACGGTTTTGAACTGTGCTCAAGCTTTTGCCGATTTTCGTTAACAACAGTTCAACAAATGAAAGTGATGAAGGATAACTGGTATAGCATCCGTTCCAAACAATATCACAGCTATGTTAAATTTATTTTGTTTATTGATTTATAGAATCGAAATCCAAAAAATACCAGCTGTAGATAGCTTGGACTCTGGGCTCAAGATCGCGCTCTACCCTCGAACTCATCGATTCGAGCCCAGCTTGACTGAGCATATTCTCCCGGATTCCTATGAATACAAGAACCTTGTGGCATTCCGGAGCTTTGATAAAAAATATTTTTTCATTGTTCAATCGAATTAGGGTTGTTTTGTACTTGTTTTATATGAAAAAAGAGCTTTTTACTGTCGTTTGTGTTCAGAATATGATAGCATATCTTCATTCATCTCGCTGTCATATAACTTCTCCTCTTTCCACTTTAATTGTTGTGTTTATCTCATTCTAATTGATGATTGTCGTCGTTCAATTGACAGCTATGTTTGGGTCAAAAGCGTTAGGCATAATGGCCTTATAAGGGCCTAGTTGGATGTTGTGTAAAAAATTTGGCAGATGATAGAGGAAAAGACGACATTTTCCAGACAATTATCAGGTTTCTGAACGGTAGATTGTCGTTCATTTTTTGAATTTTTTACTTTTTAAGCTATGTCGTCTTCATCGTCATCTGATTCTGATCTTAAACGCCGAAATCGAACAACATTCACTGCATGGCAGTTAGCCGTATTGGAAGCAGAGTTTCAAAAACAACAATACTTGGTAGGAAGTGACAGAGAGAGACTCGCGCATCAGCTTCAGATTGGAATTTCGCAGGTAACTTAGCTAGAATTGTATAAATACACATTTATTATGTTCAGATCAAGGTTTGGTTTCAAAATAGACGGATTAGATGGAGAAAGGAGCAACGAAAGCTCGCGGTGCTGCTCTCTGATGCTCTCAAGCCGTCGTAGTGACGATCAGATGAATCTCTATAATAAGCTTATTGTATGCTAATGAACATTCTGTACAGAATGATATACGCTTTCTCGTAGAAAATAGTAACTGAATTAGATAAGAAGAAGTTGAAGGATAACAGTGCTAACTTCCATTGTGGAATCGAAGTTAAATGAAACGGTTTCCTTCTTTTAAAGTTGTGGATCAGTCAGCACTTATCTTCCCATCTTTGTTCTTTAGCTGTCATACATTAAACGTAATTGAATGAATTTCTGTTCTGACTCATATCGAATTGTCCGAATGTTTCTATTAAGACGAAATTTTTCTGAATATCTCATAATTCAATACATTTTCGAGAAGGTCTTTAATGTTTCTCTCATTCTCGTTGAAACTTCATACAAATCAGAGTTTCTCTCAAAATCTCAATGATCCCAAAATGGACAAGGCAGTCAGCCCGTTTTCTAGTAGACTGTCAGTCTCGTTTTCACCTTCATCTTCAAGCCTTGTTCTAAGTTTGCATTATGTTGAATCGGTCATTTCTTTTATCTCTTTCACTTGTAATTCCAACAATTATATTAGCCGATGTTGATTATGTAAGTTCGTGTTATCGAGTATATGACTTAAAGTAAAGTTTTTTTTATTCTAGGCTCTCGAATGTAACAAAGGATATCGAGTATCAGCTATTCGAAGAGCAAAAACTCATTATAGCACTCTGGGTTCTCTTACAATTGAATGTGAACAAATAGCTTTACCAGAAGAAACAACATGTTCACATCAACAGAACATTCCCAAATGCACCGGACTGTTGGAAGGTCTGTTTATCCCTTATCACCAGACAGAAATTAATCAAATTCAGGCTGTACGGGAAACAGTTTCTTAGGAGGCTTCCATGCATTTCTGCTCGAGAACATTACTCAAGCTGTTGTGTGAGTAGAAAAGAAAACGTTTTTTTCTTCACTTTCAATAAAATCCAGTCTAGACCCAATCTGCTGTTCAGCACCGTCAGTTTCAATAGATTCTAATGGTTGTATTCATGACCAGTTAAACAACGCTAAAGAAGATTTTTCTCATTCATTAGTCTCGGATTTGGTATATAAACATGACTAATACTTATAAATACAAATCGTTCTCAGCTATACCGCGGAATTCAATGTTGGCATCAATATGGACAAAACCATACTTTGGTCGATCTGTTATGGAAAACGGAGATTTGTCCATTTGATTCGAGCACTTTCCCCCTCGTTGCTGTCGATCGTATGTTTTTCTTTCAACCAAACAGTATGAGATATGTGAATTAAAGCTGATTGTGAAGACTGTGATTGTCCATGTGGAATTGAGCAATGCACAAATGGTGTAGAACCTGTGCGTATTGTTCATAAGAAACGGATAGGAAAGTGCGGCTGTGATTGTTCATGTACCTTCAAGTGTATTGACTATTCTTAATTATAATAATAATTTGTTTATATATGATGTAAAAACAATAAATTAGTTAAAAAATATGAATAAATATATTAAGAAAGGTATGAGTATCGAATATGAAATGGATGTTCCATCAGGTTCTTCTTTTTCTTTGACCATAGTTGTACTTGGTTCCTCAGATGTCGTATCTGGAGCTTTTGTCGTTGAAATTTCAAATGGCTTCTGCTTTGGATGACCTCAAATACACAAAATGAAGCGATTTGAGTCGTAAAAGAGAATTAGAACCTTGTGCTATATGAACACCAAAAGCTGCATCATCCGGTTTAGGATATTTGGCTGGAGGAATTGTAAAATCAAGTGGATGAACGCCACGATTTTGATCTTTAAGAAAGGATTGGATAAAGCTCCAGAATATAGAACTTACTTCCATGATATTTTAAAATGTCGTCGGCATAAAAATCTTCATTACTGTGTTTTCCATCCAAACCAGATGGAGCTCCATGACTATACGCTCCTTGTGCTTGACCTTTAGCCCAAATCACAAACTGTCGTCCTGGCCCCAATGGATGATCAGTAGGCTCAATTTCTAAGTAACACAGACTTTTCAAGGATATTCTTTAGTGTTTTATAACCTTGCATCCACCTACGGAACATTATAACCGTTCGACCATCTATTTCCGCTCCATAAGCAGCCAAGAAAGATAATTCGCCTTCATACCTATTCAGAAAAAGAAATTGATAACTGTTTAAGGGTAACGAACCAGAAGTCATTAAGAGGAGTTGACCTATCTCTTGAATACATATCGTTAATTTTTAATCTCCCATCCTTAACTGCTCCGACGACCATATCAACGCAATCCATAGCATGTAAGGGAGCCTCTAATGCTGTCTTCACTAAAAGAATGCAATTATTACTTTTCAAAGCAGTTTCTAAATTTCATACTTAATCCATTGTTTTTTGGCATTTTCGGACGAGGACCTTCTTGGGCAACACGGAGAGGTGGTGGATCATCGTTTCGTAATACTGTTGGAGGTGCTTCGTCCTTAAATGTTTCAAGAAAATTCGGTAATTTTAGGAAGATTATTTCTCACATTATTGAAAACAATCGGAGGAGCATCGAATTGGGATCGCTTAGATCTTACGCCTGTAAAATGAACATAAAAAGCTCATAATTAGTACTGAAAGCGTATAGATGTTGTAAACAAGCTAATAAAACAACAAAGATTAGATGAAAGTGTTATTTTCTTCAAAACATTCGAGCCGATATTATCTTTGACAGCATAGATTTTAGAAAAAAAACCTTCTAAATCAGGAAAGAGGCGACATGATGGATCCAAGCCTTCTGGTCGCCAACCCAAAGATAGCCAGGATGTTGATTGAAAATCCAAAATAATTTCAATGTCGCTCTTAAAAGACGAATCATTATGAACGGTAGAATATGAAAATGACAATTACTTTTACTTTTCGAAAGTAAATAAAATCTTTTTCATTAAAAGATTCTTTATTATAACAGTTTTCGCTGAACATTCCATATTTGTCAAAGGATGTTTCATCCTTATTTGCATAAGCGAAACAAGCATCATTCTGTCTATTAAAATCTGGAAAAAAAAATTCTCGCTCATTATTTTATTATTTTTTGTGTCTCAAAACTTGTTATCTATTTACTTACTTTGATCACAATTTTTTCCAAAATATCCATAAGCACAATAACATGTCTTAGATACTAAGGAGTTAGCTTCTGAGACACACTTTCCTTCGTTCAAACAATCGGAATCTCTTTCACAGTCGGCTGAAACAAAACTATATTCGTTAAAAATTATTGTCAGAGACGTTGTTCTAGTTCTTATATGCTCACGAGAACATTCTCGTGGCGGGAATCGAACTTTTTTATTTTTTATTTTTCATCAATACTCAAAATGAGAACGGTCGCATTCAATTCATTGAGAGGTCCAACCTAGATATTGGCAAATATCTCCTGTATAACCACTCTCGCATACACACTGGCCGTCCTGCATCGTTCCTCGACCATTACAAACTGAGTCCGCTTGAAAAAAATGGTTTACAAAAAGACATTATCGTGATAGACCTGAAGCTGCTTGTAGAATATTAACATCGGCACAACTTCGGAAACGGTATGACTTTCCCCATTCCAATGCTTGTCGCTCCAAAACGACTGTACATTCCATGCAACTCTTGGTGAAGCGAATTTGTTCATTTTGAATTCTGAAGTTAAGAATTCTTCTAAGTTTCTGAAACACAAAGCAATTCTAACGTTGCATCTTCTGATCCCTTGAATTCTAAACCATTCATTGGAGCCAAGCTCTCTATTATTTCTCCGGAAGGGCCTAGCAGAACAAGACGGTATCCACCCTACATACCATCAATAAGGAAACATTAATTATAAATAATTACCTGATGAGGATATTGCATTCTCCATGTAAAATTATAGGTTGTTCCAACTATTAAATTTGTGTAATAGGCTAAATATATGACTTGAGGAAATATTACAAAACCAGTTATAGCTAACGATTTCTTGGCTTTGGCACACCGCAAGGTTCCATAGTTCTTGATGTGTCCAAAAAATCCAAAGGAGGGAAACGTGCCTCAGGAAATGTTAAAGCGATATTGCATTCTCCAAATGAGATAAAGAACGAAACGAAAATAGGGACCAGGCCCCGCATACTATGCAATTGGTGATGGAGAGAAGGTTCGGCACGAAATCTGAAAGAAATGATCTAAGTCAATGAAGAGCAGCTGTGAAAGAAGGTTGTTCAAGAAACTAAGAAAAAAAAAGAAGAATTTCTATAAAAATTAGGTTTAGCTAAGCAGGAGATGGCCATAATGCCGTCAAAATGTGACAGAGGACCAATTAGGTATGACAGACCTGTTGCATTCTGTATCATTTTGGGTTGGAAGTTGTCGGAAACACATTTTAAGCCATTTTGCAAGTCTATGGTAATCTTTTGTACATTTTTTGTTGTCTTTTTAATGGACTTTGAGGAATGAAATTTTAGACAAGCATAAGTACAAGATAAGACATGCTTCAGCTGAACCTAACTGGATTGACTAATGGAACAGGAAACATTCTGATTGGTATTCTTGTAGCTTAGCAGAAGCCATTGATAGTATCAATCTGGCGTAGGAGAAGCATCCAAAAAATACAAAAAGAAGATTTTTTTGTTCCTAAAGCAGTTCTTGGAACAAACCGTTCACTCAATCATTTAAGAATTTATATATGAAACGTGTTTCTATCCAAGATAATCGGGATATTGTTTTACTTACCAGCAGCAGTAGAGACTATAAAAGTTACAATAGAAAGCTAAGTTTAAAAATGGTTATTTCCGAGAAAAGTAAATGAAAGCTTTCCAGTAAAGGATTGACGAATTTTGAGGCCGAAATAAATCCTCACGGCTGTCGTCAATTTAGAGGGATGAGTTTCATGAAAAAGAGACTATGAAGGAGAACAAGGAGTAGAACGGAATCAGTTGTTCTCTGACAGGTTTAAGAATGGAACAAAAAAGGAGGTCAGAGAGCATTCGAAGATTAGGAGAGACAGACATTGAAGAAAGAGAAAGAGAGAATGAAAAAATGAGGAAATCTTGAGGAAGATTGGAGAATGCATAATATAATAGTCAAAAACGAACTGTTAAATAACAAAAGAAGTTAGAAATCATTTATGGAGATGAGCCTGAAGGCTTTTATAAGAATTAGGGTAGTTCATTCACATTTACATATGGAACAGTGAAAGAATGGAAAAACTGGATCACATAAAACATCAAAAGTGGCAAAGACGTTTGTTGAATAAATTTTGAACAAAAAAATTATCATAAAGTTTTCCTTTCGTTCATCAACCGTAATGGCGAAGAGCAATCTCTTGGCGAGGAAATTGGTTGCAAAGACACCACCGATAGTTTGTGAGAGGAGAGGAGAAATGAAAGTATGAATATGAACCCGAGAAAACAGAAAAAACGATGATCATTGTAAGAATGATGATTAACAGAGCAACATATAAGAGATTTATAAAAAAGTGAAAGTGTGTCTTCATAAGTTTCAGTTCTTCAGAAACATTGGAAGAATCACAATATTCAGAAGAACAGCGTAGATGGAGGAGAAGAAGAAGAAGAAGAAGAGAATTCAAATGGATGAATCGGCTTGTCTGTTCTTCAAATGAACTGGTTGGTCAAGCGTCTATCTAAAGAAATATGAAGGACATAAATGAAACATCAAATATTGTAATCATTTTTTTTTAGGAAACACAAAATATTTCAAAGAAACAGAGGAACAATCGTCTTAGCATGGATATACCAACCTAGCCGGTATCTTTCGAACAAAAACCTCGTAGATTCTGAATTTTGATAAGAGAGAGAGAGAGATTCCAAAAAAAGATATCTTAAAATAATTATTTTCTTAGCTAATCAATAGATTTTCATAATCTTTTGGTTTTTGAAATGTGTTTTGACACATGCAGAGTTTTCAAACAGTTTCTACGTCTATGCTAATTTCTTTTTACTCATGTTCCGCTTTCGTGATCTCAATCTTTGCTCTCATCTCCACACTTTTTGTTCAAATGGGATCAAGGTATGAAAGATGACGTCATTCACGTGGGTCTCACGTAAATGTTCATTTTAGTTACAAACGCCAAGAATCAATTTAAACTGAAAGAATGAATACCGTGTTGAGGTTAAAACACTTTTGGAAGCTATTTTTCAAGTTTGTTTCAGCAATGAACTCATTCGTTCACTAAGAGATGTTCCGTGGCAGATCGAAAACTTGTATATCCTCGTTGTTGTATGCGAAAAGATTACCCAAAACATCTAATTTTGATTGTCCTTTGTTCTTTTGCAGTTTATAGCCATTGGAGTTCTTCTAGTTGTTATTCTACAGGTTCTTAACTTGTTCAGCTCCAGAATAACAGAAAAAAAAGTTTTTTCTTTGTCAAATTTTGGGATTATTAATGAGTTTAGGATTTTGAGCCGACTTCAGTTATTATCAAACCGCCTCATGCTATACATGCATCTTGTCAACGTAATAAGAAAATTATGTAAGGATGTTTTTATTTTTATTCGCTCATCAATATTCAGGAAGAAGCCACAAGTAAGAACATTTCGAAGCAACAGTGGTCTCAGAATCCCTATAGAAATTAACGCTAGAACTCCGAGGCTCGTAAATAATGTGAGATTCATAGATTTGACCAGTTCACTAATAATTCAAAAACATTAAGCTTGTTCCTCTGAACCGTCTAGCTCCTTTAAGTAATACAGACACGGGAGATAATACATGTGTAGTACTGAAAGCCGACAACATCTCAGATAGTGATAAACTTAATTCCTCTGGTATACTGAAATTGTGTTACATCATGAAATTTCTTGATCAGTTAAAACTACGTCGTCTCAATCAAGTATCACCAGTGATATCCGTAACTCCAAGCCTCCAGTATTACCGAGAGCTGTAGTTGCGTTATTTTTTCTAATTTCAGGCAGTCGTGATGATGAAGGGACCAATGACTTCTACCAAACGGGAAAACGATACAAACTCAGAAGGTTTTATAGAAAAAGTTGATGAAAATCGAATTAGGAAAGAGAATAATTGGATATTTTAGAGATTAAAAGATAATCAGACGAAAGCTTTGAATGTATAATTAATGGAGAGTAAACGATTGATAAGAGAGTCTTTATTTCAGGCAACTCAATCGATCTCAGCAGAATCATCAGTATGATTAAGAGTTTATGAAAAACAATATTTAATGATTAAGGATAATGAAGACAGTTCTGAAAATCAAGAAGATCCTTCTGTTAGTGAAATTTACATAATTCGTTATAATTACCAATATCATTAAGGGTCTAACCTCTGCAGTAACAGATGAAACTTCAAGAAGGGTCGAATGACATTGTTTCATACAATTTCTGAATTTTCTTTCTTATTTAGGTGACTGAAGTATAGCATCAACTATCAAGCAATTAATGCCTTCCGTATGCGTAATGCTTGCACTACTTATCCATTTCTGAGCTCTTCTGGACGAGCGACCGGTTGTTCCAATTCATCCCGAAAAATCAAAAAAAAAGTTTTTTTATCAGAATTTTCACAAATTTTATAAACTTTTTGTTTGTCCATTTGACGTTTTTCTTTGATCAAACACAGTGCAGAGAATGGATAGCTTAAACGATTTTGATTTTAAAATAGTTTCGAATTTTCGTTTGTTTTACTTTCTATTCATAGGGATATTTCCTTTCATAATTACTTATTGTTATAATAATCATCTCATTCACCTCGTCATCGATGAATCATCTGTTTTCTCTCTCAGTCTCTGTGTTCCCTCTATTGAAACTCTTTATACTTCAATACGATTTCCTCATCTCATAACCTGATGTTGTTCATTCACAATTTCCTGACCGTTTCATAGAACTTTCACATTCACACAGGTTCCACACCTCTCTTCGATCTCTTTCTTACCTCTCTTTATCTCCCAGTATTTCTCTCTCAACATACCTACTTATTCTTTTTCATTGTCCTCTTTACCCTTATACGATCTCTTAAGTCATGTTCTTCATACTTCCTACTTATTCCGTCTCTTCTTCACCATCGCCGTTCTCTTCATAAATTTCTTTCCTCATCTTTCCTTTCCTCATCATCTTCATCTAATTTCCATCGATCGATATGTTGGCATCCGGCAGACAATGGCCTTCAATTCTAGTCAATCGAACAAGGCCTTCCTACTACATATGAAGGTAGTATTAGAAGAAGGCACATGAGAGTAACAGGTGATGTCGTCGTCGACGCTTCAGATGGTTGAGGTCAACCAAACACTTCTCTGAGCATCTTCTTAAATTTCTATTGGCTTTTCCATACTTACTCATACTCACCTGACATAACCAATATGATGAACGCTTCGCTTTTGTATTCCTTGCATAATTTTGTTTTTAATCTTTAATTCTTTAAATTCTAATCTGACATTAACCGACACCTGTTAATTTCTGGATGACTGACTCGCAAAGTCGAGATCAACCCAAAATGGGACAAGCGACATGCAGTTACTGTGCTATTTTCTTCTTGTCCTTTCATTTATATTTTTCTGTTTCAAACATAACTAACTGAATATCAAACTAGTAGTATTAGCTATAAGATATGAAAATAAAACAAAAAAAACATTTTCATATAACTATGTGTTCATACGAGATGATCGTTCTAACGGCATAAACGAACTGGTTCAGTTTGAATGGCTGTTCGGATTTCATGAAGAAGCGACCAATCTGTTGAACCAGAATTTCATTTTTGTTTGCAAAAAAATGGTTTTTTTCTCATTTTATTTAATTCATATTTTTGTGGATGGGATTGTCTCATCCCATACATGCAATGACAGAACCAAATGACAAATGGCAGACTATAATTGAGAATAAATCCGGTCTCAATTAGTTGTTGGCCTCTTTATATTTGAATTTTCAATATTTCTCTTCTTTTCTGCAGAAAAAAAATTAATTCTTTAATTTCACGACAATTTTGTTATTTTGCGACTCTCTTAACAAAGGTTCGTTCATATTCCGTCTTCCTCCTCTCCCATCAATCGTTCAACTGCTTAGGACAGTAAAAGTTGTGAAATTAGGTTGCGATCAGCATGTTGACAACAACTGAATCTACTTTTAAATACTTTTTTCTCTCTTTTTATTCGCTCAATGTTTCTTTTTATTTCTGATTCTCTACATGTAAGGCATCTAAGAATTGCAAATGATTATTAAACATTTGGAATTAGAAGCTTGAAAATCGAAAAGAAATTCATCTGTTAATTCGATAAAACGATTTTTTTCAGTTTCTTTTGGTTTTTCATTACAAATATCTTACCAAATAAGGATAAGAGAGAATGATATCCATCTGTATATTATTCTTTTGAAGATTTTCTTCTTTTTTTTGTTATTCAAATGTATTTAGCAATCAATAAACGATTAGATGTCTTACAAGTTCTTTGAAAGGTTAACGTCTCTCATCAAACTCTCACCAGGGGGCAAAGTCTCGAAATCATTTATATTTATATGGAAATGTATGTAAATGAGGTTAACTATAAAGGGTCATATAGTTAACGCTCTTCCATTTTTTTGAAACCTTTTTTTCTCTTATAAAAATGGACGAACATTAGACAGTTTATGTTTCTTAATTACTTCAAACAAACTTTTTTGTGCTTGTTGATCAAAAAACTTGTATTATCTCTCCATTTCTTTATACTCTTTATATCTTTCCATTTATGGACAAATTCTACCAACATTTTCTAAAACTGGATCTTATTAGTTGTGTGCTTCAGACGATTCATTGGTCGTCTCATCTTCATCTGAAGGCTTTCCAATTTTAGAAACTAAACTATTCTAACCAACTACATTTGAAAGAAAGAGAGTGAAGTCGGTCTTTTACGAGAAATTACAAAAAGTCAATTAGACCTCAATGTATGAGGGGATGAATGAGATAGAAAGAAAATGAAGACCTGAAAGGTAACATGACCGAACATCTAATTTGCAGTCCAAGCCTTCAGGCTATTCTTTGTAACATTTCCCATTTAAGAAATCCATTACGCATTTTTCTAGCAGAAAGCTCTTCAGCTATATCTGTATGCTATGCTCACGGAAATGCTCTTTTGATTGGCGAATGAAAGGTATACTTTATTTAGATAAGACGACTCATTATAACGAATCTCGTTTACTTATCGAATAGACGATAATCTCTTCTTCCTTCTTCTTCTCTTCGACACTCACTCTCTCTCCCTGTCTTTCTCTTTCTTACCGTTCCTTCACCTTTCCTTATTCTACCTTTCCCTCAAATTTCTTCGAAAGCTCCATCAGAATAGAGTCAATAGTCCATTTACAGACGCCTGACGTTTCATTTGCTTTTAACTTGAGCTTGAAACTAACTTCACGTTCAACTTCTTGATTAGAAGATCGTTCGCCTTCTACATTCTCTTTCATAACCCAAGCCGTTTGAATCCTTAAGCCAGTGTAATCTCATCCGAATTTATTTATAAAATGTTCGATTCCATTTTCTTCTTTACCTAACTGACATAGATATGTTAATTATTCACGTGAGTCACGTGACTCACGAATGTTGAAACCATATTTCAACATTCATCTCGTACTGAACGGTTGTCTTTTCCATTCTTTTTTTCTCATCTCATTCTCTCTCTTTTTTTTCTCCAAAACTATTTTCAAATTTCTATGATCAGCACACGTCCATCTATCGCAAGACAGGTCTTTTGATGTAAACTGAAGATATAATCATTCATAGCTATCTTTATGTTCTCAACTTCTCAAGATTTCACGGAAATTATGCAAATTCCATAAATATCTTCCAACCTTTCATTTGGAAATAAAAATGATTTTTCTTTCTTTTTCCCCTCTCGTATTTGTATTGCAGCTTATCCGTATGTGTTTTTTTCTTTAAAAATTTCTTACCATGACCTTGCGAATTGTCACTTTGAAGAAAATTTTAAAAATTTCAAACAACTCTATGAGTCAATGTTAGGAATATGAAGTTGAGATGGAAATACTCTGAAAAGAAAGGCAATTCTGTTATCAAGTTCTTGCATTTTTAGTATTTTCTTGTTCGTCTCATCCCTGTTACCCTTTGAGTAATGATCTAGAGCGTGTCCAATTATGAATAAAACAGGTAGAAATTGAAAGAAAAGATCATTATAATCCTTATTTGGACAAATATAACTTTTACTTTTCTTCATTCAAAGCATTAAATTCTCATTAAATTTTTATATTTTATGGAAATCATTGTACATTAAAGCATCTGTGATCATTAAGCATAACGTTCATTTAGGCAATTAGGATATGAGAAAGAGAGGAGGACAAGTTTGTCAGACATTCTTCTAAAAAAGGACAATTTTTGTTTCTACCAAGTTTAATAAGTCTTCCTACTCTTCTTTCTCTCTTTCTCCCTATCTCTTGCCTCCTCTCTCATTGACTCTCTTCACTACAGCATGTTTCTTGCTGTTCTATGATTATAGTTTCTTTAGTTGTTCAAATATAACAATACAAAGGAACTATATTTGGAAATACATGTGTTCCTCTCTCAATTCCCATGTCCCTTCGGCTATTCATTTCAATACTTTCAATGAACAACACATTGGATTAAAAATAATCTTGTTTTTCTTCAGAATCATACGTTGATCCTTTGATTGTTCAAAATTTTTCTGAACAAGGTCGCTTTTTTTTGAGTTTGAAACATTAGAATTTCGTTTATGTTTCTTTTGCTGAAATTATAAATGATTTCTCGGTATGGTTGATTTGTTCGAAATTATTTCCCAAATTTAGTTTTGACAGATTTGTCCCGATTCATCTTAGTTGTCGTGGTGTGTATCGTCAAATTTTGTTTGTTGAACGGTGAGCTTTGAGGCATTCGGCTAAAAGCAAAAGTTAGATCTATGAAGATGGTGCTGATTTTCAGCCTCCATGTTGAATATTCACAAAAAGTTAAGAGGGAGAGTGTGTGAGCGAGAAAGAAGAGATGAGTTAAGAGACAAGCATGATCGGAGATGGTTAAGTATGAGAAGAGACTTACGAGAGGAACGGCTTGAGTTGCAATAGCTTTGAAGCAAAAACATTGAAGAAGCATGAGACTTTCATAAAAGAAATTCAGATGAAGTCAAAGACAAACGACAAGCACTTAAAATGAACTTCAAAGCATTTCGATGGTTGTTCACATGAGGCAGAAACTGACCAAAGTCATTTCTATTGTTAAAACATCTTTTTTCATCTTCCTTCCCTCCTTAACTTCTGAATATGGTTGAAACGAGTTGAAGTTTTAACCAATTAAGATATATAAGACTTTCTTTTAAACAAAAAAATTTCATATTTCACACCTAATGAACACTCTTACCTTTGAACAAACATTTACATGATTACCTCCACTGGAGATATAATTCTTCCTCTTTCTGAGTATTTGCTCGAATATTATTGTAAAAGATGTTTAAGTGTTTATTCATTTTCGTCCATAAAAATATTTTTATTGATCATTTTCTTATATAGAAACTGCTATAGATGACCATCATCAGATGTCTCCGCCGTCTGTCCTCGTGCTTCATCTGTTTCTTCTTTTTCATCTTCTATTTCATTCGTTAATTAAGTGTACCTTTACCTATCTCTCTTCATTTTTCTGATGAACCATGCTTTTCTCTCACAATTTATTGGTTTTATTCAAAAATCTCCCTCTTTCTCTCCTTCTTTCTCACTCTCTACTTTCTATCTCCCACACATAGTCTGTTTACTCATTCAATAACGTCGTATACAGTCCAACGACAACTAGAGGATCCATTTCACGCATTTTGTCGGCTTTTCGGACCATACGTGAACCGACTATCTCATGATTCACAGTGTCATTTACCTCCAGCTGTTCTCCATTTTCTAATGTTTCATTGTTTTCTCTCTTTTTCCCTCTCTCTCTCCTCTGCTCTCGTTCGCTCTCAACCTGTTCATTAACCTGAAGATCGTAAGAATTGATTTTCCATTTCTATTCAGACGAATATCCATCTCATGTCTGTTTATTTTTCTTTTTTCTTATTCTCAATGTTCCTAATGGATTATTGTTTGCAAATACAAAGACTCATCACCTAAACCTATGAAAGACCTTAACTTCCTAGAACGTTTCTTATGCTTTCCTCATTTCCCCTACCTTTTCAGTGTGTCAACACCTTTTTATTGGTTGAATCATCTTAAAACATACAACTTCAACTTGGATTTTTTTTTACAAAACTTCCTTTTAACTCGTTTTCCGAAACACATCAAAGCCCCCTTTGAGTCATGTTTTCACATTTTTCCAGCCCAAACCTTCCTCCATATAAGCTGATTTTTGTGTCATTTTGTACGTTTTTTTTCCGGTTTTTCTTGTACTTTTCATTCCTAAAAACATCTATGAATATCTTTTTGTATCGTTTTTCACTTTATAAATGAATGGTCTATTCACAGAGATACAACTCTTTTTGCAGATTTATTTCAACTCTGAAGTCGTGAAAGGAACGATAAAAGCAAGAGATCCCATCCGGAGGGATGACGAAACTTCATTGTAACCGTTGTAAAAAGCAAGTTTATCCAACTGATAAAGTCGGACCATTGAAAGATTCAACATTCTTTCATCAAGGTGAGTGAAGGTACATCGAAGCAAACAGTTAACTCTCGACTCAGGATGCTTCAAATGCTACATTTGTGGAACAAGATTGGCTCTGAAAACATATTGTAATAATCGTAATGACATTAATGATAAAGTAAACTTTTCCTCATAATTTTATAGTTAATGTTTTTGTTTAGGAAGTTTATTGCGCCAATCATGTGCCAATTGCCGGACCTCATGATCTTGTCCCATTAAAAGCTGAAACTGGATCACCGGATAGTTCTCAACACAATCGCTCGATGAATTATCGAAGGTATGCGGATACTAATATTTGTAACTTATTATCACATACTTGACATTGTAGAGATGCTGGGTTGGCAGACATGAAGATTGCTCACGCTATCAAAGCTACGCAAGTTGCTAAGCCGTATCCCAAAATTGAACACAAGGGAGCCATGTATATGATCGTGAGTGAATAGTTTTTATTTATAACTGAACTGAAGCAATAACCAATCAAACGAAACACTTTTTGAACAATTAATGGAATATCATTCCATAACATTTTATATTTCTTCTTCTTCAGGATTATGATGCTCAGACACGCTTGGAACTGTTGCATAGAAGCGATGAAGACCGCTTGTACGAAGAGTTCCATGACCAGCGGACCAAAGAATCTGCTCAGTTCGAGCATGAAACAAAGGTATGAAAAAGTAAAATCACTTGAATATAGTAATGCGTCGTTTTAAGGAAGAGTGGGAGCAGGCTTTAGCTGAATTCGCTCGAAAGTTCGAGAAAGGTCAAGCCAACTCCAAGAATAAAGATGATTTAATCCGACAGCTTACAATCAAAAGAGAGAAAAAGCTTGAAACCTTACATTCCAAGAGACGCGTAAGTTGTATGTTCAGTTTTCGTTCAATCATATGATCTTTCTAGGAGAGGGAACGTCATAAAACAGCAGAGCTCGTTGATAAGCAAGCTAAGGAAATGTTAGATTTATTCAAAACACAAAGATCTGTATGATAAACTTTGCCATGTATAAGATGATCATTTAACTTTTTCAGGAATACAGTCAGAATGATTATCCCACAACACCGCCACCCCCTTTCCCTCCAAGCTGTAGTAAAAGAGATATATATACTTCTACAGAATTCTTTTCGGTGATTATAGCAGCCTTTCAGAATAAGTAACCTCAATATAATTGCAGTCGATCGACGAAATAGCTATGTATTGTGCCCGTAGTGAAGTTACTTCGTTCACTGACCTAATCAGGGCTCTCACTCAAGGAGCTCGCAGTGACGTCGATATAGCTCGAGCCATTTATCGATGGATAACTATCAAAAACTTGAACACTATGATTTTCGATGATAGTGTTCAAAATGACACCCCCATGGGTCTACTTCGAGGAATCAAATATGGCACTGAAAGCTATCACGTCCTATTTAAACGTTTATGCAGGTTGGTTCAATTTCATTTTCCCTCATTTTATAAAAGAAACGGTTGCATATTTTATTTCTAGTTGTTGTATCATCAATTAATTATTGAGTTTCAGTTATGCAGGCCTTCATTGTGTAGTCATCAAAGGCTTCTCCAAATCAGCTGGTTACCAGCCCGGATATTCATTCGATGACCATAGATTCAGGTGAGTCACTTACAGTCACTGCTAGTAAGACATTTGTTCAGGAACACGTGGAATGCAGTTTATTTGGATGGTTCATGGCGATTTGTTCAGTGTAACTGGGGAGCCAGACATTTAGTGTAAGTGTACAGAAACTAATCTTTCTTTAAAATGAATTCTTAAAGAAACGCTAAAGACACCTCTCTTGACAATCGCAATGATGGAAACCTTCGATATGAATATGATGACCATTATTTCATGACAGATCCTGAAGTATTCACTCTAAATCATCTCAGAAATTTTTTTTTCTATTTTTCAGGAGTTCATTTACGAGTTTTTCCCACAAGAAAATCAGTGGCAATTGTTGCCGCGACCTATCACTCTTGATGAGTTTGAACGAATTCCATTCGTGAGAAGTCTTTTCTTCAAATACGGACTGTCATTCGTAGATCCACAATTAGAAAGTACAGTATATGTAATATATTTCTTTCAATATGAGTATCATGAAAAACTTTACAGACTGATAGAACAGGTGCTGCCTCTGTCGGAATAAGACTTCCATACAAAGGCGGAGATTCATTAATATTCCATTATAATTTGAAAATGTTTGATTCGGATGATACTACCATCAATGGTTTATCTCTCAAACGATTCGTTATGCAGTCAGTTAGCGATGGAGTAAGTTCGTATTTCAGTATCTGAAACTCATCCTTTTCCTTAAGGTTGTCACTTTCCGAGTTCATGCACCATCAACGCGTCCGCTTTTGTTAGATATTTTTGCGAATAGTGTTTCTTCAGGACATTACTTAACAGGGCAACCAATAAAATTCAAGAGTGTTTGCAAATTTAAGGTAAAAATTTTGAATGTTTCCAGCATGCAACATATTTTTTCCAGATAATTTGCGAATCATTACAAGTCATCATGGTTCCATTGCCAGAATGTGCTTCAGGCGAATGGGGACCAGCGAAAGCTGAGCGTCTTTTCGGACTTCTTCCAATAACTCACACAGATGCCATTATAAATGCCGGACGATACACAGAAATACGATTCAGGTACTGTGCATATCATTCTTGACACTCCCCAATTTTCCAGGATGACTCGGCCATTAACAGAGTTCGTCGCCGCTCTTCATCGAAATCGAACAGAGGACAGATCTCTTCAGAATTGTACAAAATCTGTAATTAAAGGAGATCAGGTATTCTAAGAGAAAATGACATCAAGTTATATGATCTTAAGGTATCAATCTACATTGATTTTCCGGAAGATGGCCAATATGGTTTGGATATTTATACAAGACAAAACGACCAGCTTATCAATGGAAAACAGCTTCTAACTCACTGTTGTAAATATCTCATTCATTCAAGAAACTGCTAATTTCCTTAATCAGAGTTACTCAGATATTCTATTGGTTGTCTTCATATCAAAACTAAATATTAGTCCTTCCATCCATTATTGTAACAATACCAATTCAGTTCAAAACTATTATCACTAAATTCATCTGAAATGTTCTTACATTCTAACTTTGTTAATTACTTGTTCTCGGTGTATATTCCACGCTTTTGTTGTCTTAGCCATAGTAAATCTCTCACTTTGAACTTGGTTGCTAAAGAAATACTCTCAGACATAACTGGTTACTGTCTTCTAAAGGCAAACTGAAGTTCTTGCTTTGTTTTCAATTTCTTATTTTCAAATCGAAGTCTACTTAACTTTTAAAAATCAAGAAAGGCTAAACGATAATACTTAATAGTCAAAACACGAGCTTAACGATAATTCGCAAGCCCAATCAAACATGTATTTATATTATAAGGGGTAGAATTACTAAGAGTCCAGGCCCGCTTAGACCATAACGCGCTCTAATGACAACGCTGACAAATACGCGGGATCATTTATATTTCAAATACGCGCTACCTCCTTTGTTCATCATCTCAATATTTAAGTTAATTTTAGCTTTTCGTACATTTTTTCATATAAAAAAGAAATTAATCTACATTGACTCACAGTTTCTTCTTAGAAAATGTCCCAGAACCTCCCCACAGGAAAAAAACCAAAACGGCGTGATTCGGTAAAACCTCAAAGCACTGTTGAACTATTAGTATATGCCTTCAGATATTGAAAACTAGGCCATCTAATATAGGTCTGGATGATAATGCAGAACTACCAAAAATCCAAATGAAACGTCGAGTAAGCTTTCATAACGTGAAAACTGTACAGTATGTGAGAGAAGATTTCATCGTATCTCAATCTCATTTAGAAATTTCGCAGTGAATGATCAGTCTTTACTTGATGGACCTCCAGTGAAACAAAAAATAAACGAAACCATGGGCTCAGACGGTGTACTAACGTATCATTTAATTCACGTTTAAATACAATTCATGAATTTATTTCAGCCCTGGTAGAAGTCATTCTAAGTTAGGATTAGAAAATCAACCTACCGGTGATTCTTGTCTAGTACAACAGCAGTTACAAATTTTTTTAGCATATCAAGTTTGTCATTCCACCACAACACATACCGTTATGGATATGTCTCTTGCCGATTCAACTTTTCATAAAGAAACCACAGGTAGGCTAACTTTAAATGTTTAGTATTTTTTTCCCAAATTATCTGTAGAAGTAAATAACACTATGGCACTTTTCATGGCTCCTCCTACGGAAGTTGATTCCACTATGTCTATGTTTTCTAAAAGCTCTCGTAATCTAGGTGATCTCAATTTATTCATTTTTCTTTTCACATCTGACTTCCAGATTTTGCGGACGAAAACTCGAATGAGTTCAGACCTGTGAAGTTTGATTTAGATTCAACAAGATTAGATATAGTTGATATGTCTATGGACAGTTCATCTGTAACTCTGGGAGGACCCTGTGATAATACAGTAAGAACGGTTTCGTTTTTGTTTATTATTATCATTGTTAAGATGGCAATGTTCGGTAAAAACAACACAACGTTCAGTAATAGGAAGGACAAAACAATGAACAGTACCATGAACGAGAATACGGTGGCGAGATAAAAAATTTTTCTTACTGATTGAAATTTCAGGCTCTTATTTTCAAAACAGTGGAAACAGATAAAGATAGAATTGCTGAAGTATGTTTTTGAGCAATTTCAACATCATGTCGTATTTATCATCAGGTTCCAACATCTAATATTTCTGTCATGGAAGAGAACACTATGCACATGTTTCCAAAAGTAAATTATGAACCAACTGAAAGTTTATAACTCGGTTTCAATGATCAGAAGATGGAGAATATTGCGGAAAACACAATGGCTATGTTTGGGTCTGATGCTGGACAGGAAAATACTATGGCAATATTCGACTCAAACAATCAGAGCGAAAACACAATGAAAATTTTTGCTTCCAAAGTTTGTAGAACATATGTGCAACAACTATTTGGCTTTCAGAGTTTCAATGGCCAGAACGGAGATTGTGATATGGACATAACTGTACAAGGAGGGAATGATACGGTACTAATTCGTTTTGAGAGTTATCTTCCAGTTTATTCCTCAGAGTCTTATAAAAACCAATGAGTTAGTATCTCTTCCCAATGTCTCACCTTCATCTGATAAAAATGCTAGTACAAGCTACGTTGATATGGACATATCCGATATGAATTGTGTAAAGGCAGCCACAGCAAAAGCAGTATGTAAATAAAATTGGAGACTGATACAGTTAATCTTTTTAAGGATATCAGTAAAGATGATATGAATGTTGAAAATGACACTTTTGCCGTTTTCGTAAGTTTCCTCACAACGGAGATCGCGAATGTGACCATTTTTTTCAGAATTTCAACAATAGCACATTCGTTGAAAAAAAGGGTGAGCAAATGGAGGAACCTCGGTTTTCAAGATGCAACACAACAATTGTCACTCCTGCTATTAATCAGGTAATTATAAATACAAAAAAGTTCTACTTCTATTGTATGCTTGTAGACTCTCGCTATTGAACGCGACGAAGTCGAGAAAGACAGTCCTCTGAATATTTCTACTATTATGGAGGTGATTACTGTGTTTACGCTAAGATATATACTAAATGGCTCTTTCAGGCTAAAACGCAACCAGACATGAGCTACTCAATGGATATATCAAGTGTAAGCGTTGAGACATCTGTTTAATCTTTTATTTATTGTTATTCCAGAGAAGAGGAAGACTTTCTATGAATAACACAACCTTACAGGAACAACTTGATGCACCCAGAGATGTGTCAATTATTCAAGTTGTTTCCTTAGAAAACTTAGTTCCATTTCTTTTGTTCAGGTTGCCAGCTTGGCTGATATCTCCCAGGATAGTTCAATGGCTAGCATTTCTGAAAAATTAACATCTTATTTCCAAAACCTCCGTTATCATCCGCATACACTCAAAGTACGTATGAGCAAACAGTCACGAACTCATAAAGTTATAGGTGACATATTTGGAGCCATTGGTTGGGGAACATACATCAGTATCAGATTTTCGCATTTCTTATATTGAAAAACTAAACAAACTTCTGCAGGATGAAAGAAAAAAGTAGAATACACTTTATAACAATATGACCTAATTTATCTTATTTAGAAGTTCAGAGGAGTTAGTAGAAACTCTCGAAAATCTCAAAACGATCAATCCAGCATATGTGGATGCGATCAAGAATCTGAATGGCAGAAAGGTGAGAGTGATCTGAAAGTCCGTGTTGTATCCTTACTTGCAGCTTAATGCTTTGGAGAGAGACGCTTTAAAAGCAGCTATATCGTTAGCGGAAGCCGAGTGGTTTAAAAATCGTAAACTCGTGGCTGAAAGTCTACATAAAGTTATCCAAGTAATATTATGCTTATTTTGTATGTATTTCTATGGTTTTACAGGATAAGAACGCCCAACTGATTCCTCTAATGGAGAAGAAAAAGGAGGAAATCGCTTTCTGTGATAGTCTTAGGGAATTAGAGCTTGGTTTAGCTTGTGGTTCGAACTCTTATGTAACAAGATTATTCTAGAAAATAATGAATTGGAACAAAAGCTGAACGAATTTGAAGGATTGGACGTCGACAGAATAGCGACCATTCGCGAAGAGTGTTCGAAGTCCGTAAAAGAAGTAAGAAGATTAAAGGATGAACTCCATAAAGTTCAAATGAAGGTATGTGATCCTATAAAACATTCATTGATGCTCCGTTTCAAGGCTTTCATGAAACAACAGGAAAACATGCAAAAAACCAATGATTTGGTTAAGGAGACATCCAAATTCGTTCTAACAAAAATAAGTGCAAAACAAGACGCTAAGAAAAGAATCGCAGAAAAAGTTCAGCTCCTTAAGGAGGAAATGTGTATCTGATCTACTGAATATCTCGAGTTATAAGATGACTCAAGTTTGTAAATAATATGTTTTGTTTATATTACTAACAATAAACTATTTCAAACTTAAGCTTCGAATTGTGAAATTGAGTTTCCGTATTCCTCTGCATGATGACTTCAATGCTTTATTCGTAAGTTCATATTGCTTTCAAAGTATCGAGAATGATGTAATAGAACAGCAATGAAATCATTTTCTAGACGTTTGTAGCTTCCCCATATCTAATTTGAACCATGTTCTTCTATACATATCTGCTGATAACATAGAAAAAGGTGTGGCATCCATAAGCTGGACAATATAAGAGAATTTATCATCTAAAATGGCGGAGCACTTGTCAGGCAAATTGTTTGGACGAACGGATTTATAGGCTCCTTGCGGTATTTAAAAGGTAGAGAGACTTGTCACCATAACTTCCTCTATTGAAATTAGAAAGAGGTTTGAAAGTATTTTTTTACAATTTGTTAGCCAATCGTGATAACACCTTGTAAGAAGGGCGTTTGCTCAGTATTACTAATAGCAGACAAGGTCTTGCTCATTTCTTCTATAACGTTTAAGACTCAAATAAAAGACTCATAATCAAATGAAATATATTTCAGTTTTGAACCAGAAAGGTGTCAGCTATGCTTAAGCAATTTATTATATTCACAGTTTTGGTCTTCTCTGTTTTAAGTGTAAGTGAACTGTTAACTTCTTTTCTATTCTATTCTACTAATCACCAAGATAGTTTCGGTACATGTCTAGTCTAACTATCCTATTGGTGCACCCAAAAAGGCAAACAATCTTTGATGTGTCTCACATTGATATAATGATTTCTACTTCATGTTTTAAAAATACCATTACTACTTGGACTATTCCAGGCTCCTTTCGATTTGACTGAGTGCGGAGTTACGAAAGGCTGTTATATTCCGAAAGAACAGGAGTGTTATAATGGCTGCAATGAGATGGGTTTCACCTACAAATTCCTTGATCCTACGCACATGAGGGTACTGTCTACCCATATGCTACGGTGCTAATATTTGCAATTGTAGATGGAAATATTTGGAAAAGCTAATTCACTACAAGGCTTTTATTATGCTGTTGGCTTCTCCTATGACGAGTTTATGGTAAGAACAGAAATATAAACTTATATTGCAAAATTAAGAGGGCTTTCGTTTTTCGTCTTTTGTCGATGAACTAACCTATCAGCGCTTATGATGACTTAAAGATAGCACTATCACTATATTCTTTTCATAGATTTTGACTTTCTATCAAATACACGTGCTGATGTTTACACAGCATTCACCAAAGAATATAGAATACCTAATTCATTTTTAATGTTCATATCAGACACTAATGGAGAAATGTTTTTTAGGGAGATGATTATGTTATTGAATGTTCATCTCTTGGGAAGCAGGCTATCAGCATGAAGTATTCTTACAACATACAAGTAGATAAAAACCCTCCAACTAACATAAGAGTTCAAAACGAAGTTAGATGTGAATGAGAATTCAGTTTTTCATATGATTTCATTAAGGCTAAGTATTCGAGTAACTTCCAAAACAGATCTGTTTCAACCACAGACGGTTATGTATACTGCGCGGCTGACATAGATATTAGTGGCAGCGCAGATAATAGCCAGATATTCAAGTTCAACTCATCTATACTATATTATCTTTTCATGGCGAATGGGCCTACGAATGAAACAGGTATTAACACATTAAAATCTTAGTTAATAAGTTCTATTTGTTTAGGATTGCTTCATCATGTTCATGACGCGACGTCAGTCCCTACTAATCTCGAAGATGTATCAATTTTTGTGCTGATATTGCAGATTATAGAAAAAATTGCAGGTCCGACCTAACTTCGATACAAATAGCTGCGGAACTTATAAAAGATGTTTCATTCCAAAAGAAGATAAAGAGTGCAGTAATGGCAACCCAGGGTTAATGATTTCATATAAGTACGGAAGAAATAATTAAACTCAATAAAACTCTGAGTTTAGCTTATTGGATAACGAACATCTTCAAGTGGAAATAGTCGCAACATCCGCTAGCAATCTCAATCATTACGTAGCTGTTGGGTTTTCTGATAACCCGCAATCAGTAATAAATGCTGTTTCTCATGCCACTCGCTCATTTTTTCTAGGGACAGGAAGCAGTAATCGAATGCTCTTCAATAGGAGGAAACCCCCTCTCTATGAAGTTTTCAAAAACTGTGAACGGAGTTAACAGTAGAATTCCAAATGAAGAAGTCCGTTGTTTTCTTCCTCATTCTGTAATATTCTGTAATTTTTCAGAAACTTCGATCTCAATTCTTAGATTCTAAGAGTGTTTACCAAGAGGGAAATCTATTCTGTACGGGTACTATCTTGTTAACAAATAATACGGTATTCTTTGATAATCATCCTTAACATATTGGCTTATTTTAAGTTATTCGATGTTAACCTGAATACTCCATACTTCACTGCTGGCACATTTGGCAGTACCTCAGCAACAGGTGAAAAGAGACACGTATGAGGTTAACAAATTCATATGGTTTTCAGGTCTCACCAAGTATGATACCAGATGTGTTCCTGTATACGCTGCTAAGCTTTCTCAGAACAACGTTAGTTTTATCATGATTTTTGTGATTCCTATATTTCTTTTACAGGCAAACGAAAACAGAGACAAATGTGGTGTTGATAAAGGTTGTTTCGTACCTCAATGCTATGAAGGATGCAATGGAATGTCTTTCAATTATAAAGTTTTGGACGATAACACTACTATGATCGTTGAATTAACGAGAGCTGGAAATTCTCCCAACACATATGTGGCTGTAGGCTTTTCTCTTGATGTTATGATGGTAGTTTATAATCTAAATGCTTCTCACATATAATACTTTAGGGTGACGAAAGTGTTATTGAGTGTTCTGATATGGGTGATGGGTATTCCGTAAAATTCTCGTACAACGAAGGATCATCTCCTCCAAAAAATGTTCGAATCGCGTCTGAAGAAGTCTACACTGCTATCGTATATCTTTTAAAAACTTTTTTTAAAGAAATATCGCGCTGCACTGATTTCCCAACAGGTGCAAATTCAATCTGACGGAACTCTATATTGTTCGGCTACAGTGTCCCTTAAAGGAGATTCCAATGAACCCAGGGTTAGTAATCAAAACTTTAAGTTTGAAATCCTTGACATTTATAGGTTTTCAAATACGATCCAACCCAAGCTTATTATTTCTTATTGGCTAGTGGAGAAACAAAACAAGGAGGTATATCATCAATATTCTATTTTCAACTTAATTTTTCATTTCAGTTCTGCGAGTTCATGACCATACGGCTGTTGCTGATCAATCTGTGCTTCTAACACAGAAGATGACTATTGTGAGTTTCATTTTCACCGTTCCAAGTGACTTTTCGGTTGTTCTCCCATAACAATGATCGAATTAAGACACCGGAGGCCTTCGACTGTTCCAGCTGTGGAGTCACGAAAGGATGTTATTTCCCCGAAGGAAACGGAAACGACTGTAATGGACATGGTTTCAGCTACTCGGTATCTTATTTAACATATTTTTTTCAAATATGATTTGATCTATCAGTGGATTAACAACAGTCACCTAATGGACGTAGAGCTTGTTTTGACTCCAGCTACAGGTTTCGGATACGTTGCGATTGGGTTTTCTGACGATGGAGCAATGGTTCATTTGGATCTTTTCATGTATCATTAAATTACTCTTGATCTTAAAGGGAAACGAATCTGTGATCGAATGCTCACAACTACCTGGTCAAACTTATTCTATGAAGTTTTCATATAATAATGAACAACGTAAGAATGTCCGAATCAACGGAGAAGAGGTTTCAAATACTTTTTTTTCTTCATCAGTCCTTGTTTTTTTTTTTTAGAAAATACGAGCTACTTATATAACTTCAACCTCGTACAGCGAGAGAGATGGGTATGTTTACTGCAAAGGACAAGTCAGAGTTGATGGCAACCAAAATAAAGAAGTTGGTTATTTCTGCAAACTACATTCAATCTTACTGTTTCCAGATATTCCAATATAACCCCAGCCAACCCTATTACTTATTATTAGCACGAGGAGTAACTTCGGACAGTGGTGAACAATTTTGTGTTAAATAATATTGAACACTTTTTCGAATTCAGGGTTGACTTATCACACTCGTGCAGGACGATTTGTGACTGATCAAGCTCGTAATCTACAAAACTATACAGTACCTGCTTCTCCAACGGTTCGTTCTAAACTTCATAAGAACTAGTATGAACTATGCTTTTTTTCAGAATCCACCTGCTCCTTCTGGAATTAATTGTGGTGAATGTACCAAAAGCTATGGATGTTATTTCCCTGATGATTCTAACGGCTGTACTGGAAAAGGAATCACATACAAGGTTGCTTTTTCCAAGCTGAAGTGATAAACTGGTGGTTTTAAGTTGATCAATGATAGTTATTTGCATCTTCAAATGGTTGCTCCTTCCTCATTCAAATATATCGCTCTAGGATTTTCCGATGATGATAAGATGGTATTGTTTTCCCTGCTTCTCATCTGAACACTTACTCTAGGGAGACGATAATGTTATTGAATGTTCATCTATAGGATCAGCAGGTTATTCTATGAAGTTCTCTTACAACCAGAAATCTGCCAAGTATAATATACGTATCGACAACGAAGAGGTTCGGTGTTTAAATAGTTTCTTCATGAGTTTATCGTTTGAGACTATTGAGTCCACATACTTCACAGACGTTGTAACTAAGAATGAGGATGGAATCCTCTACTGTTCTGGAACTGTTCGAATCAATGGATGGGATAAGGACTCAAGAGTTGGTTTTTGAGAAATAAAGTGAAAGCTATCCGACTCTTTCTAAGGTGTTCCACTATACTCATGGTGCCAAGTATCATTTACTGCTGGCTGCCGGTCCAACAACATCACAAGGTGAACTTTCTTCCTCTCACGTTAACCAATATATGCATTTTAGGCTTGGCAAGTCATTCAAACAACAAAGCTGTAAGTGGTATAGTAGATATATCAAGCACAGCGAAAATCAAGGGAATGTCTGAAAAAACTAAACATAGCCTAATATTAGCTCATGGTTTATCCTTTTCTGCTTCAATACATTTTTTACCCATTTTCTAGCCATGCTCATGATCCTCTCTTGGTGCTGCTTTGTTCCTACAGCTTTGGTATTTGCTAGGTTCCTCAGAAATTCATGGCCTTTAGTTAAACCAGGAGGACTATTAATATGGTTCCATGTATGTTTGAACCTCTAAGTTATTAAAATCAATCAGAGCTTCAGGTTCACAGAACTGCCAATTTGTTAGGAATTCTTTGTATGATAGCGTCTTTTGCGTGCATCTTAACAGCAAACAGCTGGAAATGGACTGGACCAGGTTACTAGTTAAGATGAGAAACATGCCTCAAATATCTTTATTCAGGATCCTCTTCAAGTAAATGGGGACAAGCGCATACGATGACTGGCTTGCTCGCTTTGATTCTAGCTTGGATGCAACCTTTCATCAGTACAATGAGGTGATTGAAAACATTTTGAACTAATCAAACCAAACAATTTTTTAGATGCTCTCCCAGTACCCCTAACAGATACATATTCAACTGGATTCATAGAGGAATAGGAGTCTTGTCTTACACGTTGGCTAGTAAGTTTTATTTTGGTTTGAAGTCTAGAAAACAAAGCCTTCGCATATCAAAAATTATTAAAATGAAAAAGTACTGGTAGCTCAAAATCTGAAATCATTTCAGCTACCGCCTTGTCAATCGCTGCTTTCCATTTCACATCGCTATGGACCAACACAGCGCTTCAACTGTCTCTCTCCCTAATTCCTCTATTCCTCATATTAGTTTTATGTGTTATCATGCCAGTCATTGCATCGAACCTCAGTGAAGAAGCTGTAAGTCATCATTAATTATGGAAATATCCTGTAATCTTTCTTTTCAGATCCAGAAATGGCGTGAGAGAATAGTCTTCGTCTTTTTAGCTTTAACAGTGGCAGTATCAATAACTTTATGTATTTTAGTAGGAGTAAACTGATACTCTGCCACAGGCTCCTTTCGGTCGACCATGAGCTTTCTCTGAATAATTTCAATTCTAACCGTGAACATTTAATTTATTGTTTAAGACCTAATTGAACTATAGTCGAATACTGTTTTTGTTCGGAAAAATGAAAGTTCAAATATATCAAATGCTTTTTCTATGTTTCTTAACCAAATAATGATGAGATACACAATGAACAAAGACCAAGAATGATTCTGGTTTATACTGGAGGTACTTCGTTCTAAGTAATTCGTCAATCACTTCTATAGCATTACAACTTTTTCTGGTAGAAGCGTCCTAACGGAATATTCTGACCATCTGCATGTAATTTTCATTCAAAATGTCTGTGTTTTGCAGATTTATGCATTCTCTCGCTTTCGAGTATCGATATGATCAACTGTCAACCAAGTCTTATCACAAGCTTGAATTCAACTGTTATCTCTGAACTTTGATATGTTAACGTGCCGTTGGACAAAAATGGGTAAAAGCTGAATGGATATTTCCGTATTTGCAGCACCTTGTCGTACACTTTATAAGGCCCAATCAAAGTCTTTGAAGTGATATGGAAAAAAACAATGAAGAGATCGCGCGTCTTTTTGTCCATTCATCAACATCCTCGTTTTTCTCTTTGTCTCTTGCTCCTTCTCCACTCAAACCTCTTTTATCCTTTTCCCAGAGATTGTTCATAAAGGAACTTAAATTTCTGAACAAAAGGGTCACAGTATCATTGACCAGCAACTGTATCTCTTACTCACTCAGTCCCACATTTCCATAATCTTCTTTCAGCCATTATTTTACTTTTGTCATTGTGTTCTATTTGTATTTTGTAGTAAACGGAAGCAAAAGCTTTCATTTGATGTTTCGTCTCAAAACAAAGCGTCTTCAGAAAGTTTTCGTTTCCTTCTCATCTAAAAATCAGAAATGTGATACACACACATACATACATCGCTTTTTTTTGTGTGTGAAGACTATCTGCCGATCTCAAAACGATTGAATGATTCACTCAGCCTATTATTAGATTTCAACATTTTCTTTATTTAGGAAACAGTTGCAAGTGGACATATTCACAATGAAAACAGGAATTCTTCTCTCAATCTTCCTAATTTTACCTTTCCTGCTCAATGCTGTAAGTTTTTGGAAGTTATTTATAGATGGCTTCAAAACTTCTAATCATTTTGTTGCTACCTACAGTTGAAGTTAAAAATACCTTCCTTATCAGTTTTTGGGTAAAACAAACGCAAAGAATGTCGCGAAGCTTGAATATCTACAAAAGTTGTACTGAACACAGTAAGGTTGGAATGAGATTAATAAATAGAGAGAATGAGAGAGAGAGAAAGAGGGAGAGGGAGTGAAATAATATGAAAAGAATTAGCAGGATGGAAGAGAGAGAAATGGAGTGACGAGAACATTGTAGATCTGTCTTTCGAACGCTTCTACATGAAAACAATCATAGTTCATTTCTAGATCATCGGTACTTTCCGGCTACAGTTAGAGTTGATCTTAAAAAAATTCTTTACAAAAAGATTTCCAGATCTTAAATTTGTTCTGAAATGCAATGTTTTTTTTTTTGCGAGATCGCTCTTACCGTATGTCTGAAGAAACATCAGAAACTGTAATTGTTGTAATTTAAACATACAGAATAAAAAAAATATTTTTTGAAATCCACATTGAAAACAAATAATTTTTTAAGGAAACTGTTGTTGAAGAAAAAAATGTGACAACAGTTTTTCATGCGCCTGCTTACACCTACACTCTGCCCCTCGATACTCGTCATACTTTGAACAAAATTCATGGTGCGTTATATGAGAAGAAAAACATGATTAGGAGGCAACTATTTTAGGAATTCTTATGGTTTTGTCATGGATTTTCTTCATTCCATCGGCTTTTCTTTTTGCTCGTATGCTTCGAGATTCGTTTGCTGACAAGAAACCGTTTGGACTTGCCATATGGTTCCATGTAAGTTTCAATGTAGCTCAGCCGCAGTTGAATGTGAAACAATATGTGTATTCAAAAAAGTTTTTCCATAACCCCAGTTTGTCTTCTTTAACTATTCGACAAGGTTTTGAAGACCATGAAGTGTCGTCACATATGAAGGTCTTTCCTCCTTTCTTCCTTTCTCTTTTCCACTTTATATTTCTTTTTTTACTCTCATTTCGCATCCATTCTTTCGCTACCGCATTCGAGAACTGGCATTGTGACCGGATGATGATCGCACAAATACCAAAAAGAAAAAAAAATTGAAGACACACCCATGTCAACGGTCATGTGCCGCCGTAATTGGAATGAAATAGAAAGTTTCACTGAGATTTGGTTGAAATTGTGAGGAAAAGGGAATAAACAATGAGCTTTGTGTTTACAGGTTCATCGCACGTTTAACTATATAGGACTATTCCTTATGGTTGCCTCTATTCTAGTAATTTTCATTTCGAAAGATTGGCGATGGATGGGACCAGGTAGGGAACAACATGAATCATTTTGAAATAAAATTCATAACAAGCTTATATTACAAGTTTTCATTGATGTGATTTATAGGTTCACATGCATCATCAGCAAAACAAGTGCACACGATTACCGGAGTGATCTCAACCGCTTTGGCCGTTGCCCAACCTATTCTGTCCTTATTTAGGTAAAAAAATGTGCTTAAACACATTAGAAAATAAGTTTATTTTCTAATCTATCAAAACATGGGAGAATTAAATAATTGTCCTTCTAGATGTCCTGCCAACCATAGCCAAAGATCTCTGTTCAATTGGTCTCATCGCCTTATCGGTATTATATCATTTATCCTAGCTAGTGAGTTTCATTTTCCAATTGGAAAACTCCAGTCCCCCATTTTCTTTTACACATCTACTAACCCTGTGGCAACGGTTAACTGAAAATGATACCAAAGATTTCTTTTCAAGAGTACATATAATCAAGAGACTGTAATTATTTAATGAAGTGACGATGTAAAAAAGTGACACCACGCGACACTTTTGGCAATGTAGAGAAAATAGAATAAAGAGAGAAATATAGAGTGAGAGACAGTAATAGAGTGAGAGGAATAGGAAGAGATTGAGAGAGGTTGAGAGACGAGTATGCAACTGTTCTTTGCTTAATCATACATTGAAATGATTCGCATAACGTAAGCTGCACGTAACCTCCACGTGAAATAGGAATGCGATAATAAATTATGCTAATGACCCCGCATTCAAGAATGACCGACTCATCGGTTGTATGGTTAATTCAAGTATAAGAAAAGGAAAGCTAAATGGCTAGTTTTTCTTTCAGTTCTTTCTCATCATTCTTATCGCATTGAATAGGAGAAAAAAGCAACAAGTGATTCACTAGTCTTCGGTCATCCAGCTGAATGGCAGTTCGATCCTAATCGATCACTTCATAAACTTTAAAGTTATTTCACCCAACTTTCGATTCTACTTCTATACCAGCTGTTGAAATGAGAAGATTATTCCTTTTTAACTGTTTTGCACATTTCAACTGCGGCCCATATGACTTCGAAAAAAGATGAAGTCAAGAAAAAAAATGTGGCCTCGAGGTCATACATGATCCAGAAGAGCAACAGAATTGTTGAGCCTTTGGTGAAATATCGAACGAGGACGTCGAACCGAATTAGGCAACTGGTATGACGAGAATCACGAGTCCAATAATTCGTTGGAACATTTGAATTCGAAAGTATTTTGTGAACTTGCTAGAACGATGGAATGTTATGGAATTTTGAGCCATAGTTTTATTATCTTTTTTTTGACACCATAAAAAGAGATTAAGCAATCACCACGTGTAACAATAAAATGGGTTATGTAGCTTGAAGAAATGCAGGTTGCGAGGACATGTTGTAAATATGTTGCAGCTGCTAACTGTTACCAATCGCAGAAAGGAAGAACAATAGTCTTTAGGGGGTCACGTATGTTAAAGACTATTGAAATTCATGACTAGAGATTGAGAGAAAATGCGAAAGTGTAAAGTGGACCGTAAATGGCATTATCCGAAACAGACCTGTACAAAGAGAGAGAAAGAAACAAAAGCGAAGAGAGAAAGCCCGCGTACCAACAATGTTTGAAGCATGTAAGCGAACAGTAAAATTTCAAATGCAAAATCAGACAAAAGACTACTGCAAAACAGTATTGCCGCAGGCGGGTTCAATTCATTTTCCCTCAAGGCCATTTGGTACAAACTTATATGTGAAAAAAATGACCTTTGAAGAATAAAATAAATTCATTTTTTTCTTTCTAGCTGTTGCCCTCGTTATTGCCGCTCTGGATTTCAAAATGTGGAAGAATCGTGCGCTTCAAGGAATTCTCATGATTGCTCCGACAGCACTACTGATTGTACTGTCAGTAGCTTCCGTTATGTTCCGCAAGTCCAGTAACGCTAGCAAACAAGAATCTGTTAGTGCAATGATATAGTAACAGTTGAAGCTGATATTTTACAGAGATACTCCCTCAGAGTTTCATTGGCTAGCTGGGGCATGGGAATACTGTTGGCTAACACAATTGTTCTTTGCATTTTAATTGGCCAAGGATACGCAAAGCCATAAAACTAGAGAAGAAAGAACTAGTGACAAATGATCTGAACATAAGAAAGCGAAAATCTCATTGTATAAACTTTATATCATTAATACTAATATAATACATCACACACTCGTGTTATAAGAAAAGGCAGAAATGATATGAGCAGAATGCCAACATAAGTGAACAATTATTAAGTAAAATTAAAGCACCCTTTTTACAATTAACAATCATACGAGAGATATCGACCGGTTAATTAAAGATAAACTCTCTTACTTCTCATGAGAATGAAACCAGGAGTTTGGACTCCGCTAAACAAACTACAATGCAACTACTTTAGCTAGTAAGCTTTCTTTTCAAAGGATAATATGTGAAACGATCAAGCAAAGTCACGATAAGTAAAACTTGTCTTATACCAGATCAAATGATAGGTGTGAAGAAAACGGCCTGATCAAGAGATCAGAGAACCTGAGTTAAGATTTGTAATAAAAGTAAGTCAAGTTGTATAACAAAATAACTAACTAACTATATAAACGTTATAAAAATAAGTTTACTTGACTCCAGCAGCTTTCATATTATTCATGTCAATGACATATTTCCACACAGCTTGGATATCGGCTGGATTTAAAGCTGTCATCTGATTTTTTGTGTTTTCCATATTTCTTAAACTGCTTAGTGACTTCTCGGCATATCTATAATCACGATATAAGCTAACTCATACACGTTTTGCCTACTTCATCATAGTGTTTAAGACTGTCACAAAAGCCGGAGTGCCGAAGCCATGAGTACACAAAGAGAAATGTGTTAAGCCATCTTGCACTCTCTCTGGCAGAATGGGGAGAAGGCTGTTCAAAAAAACTGGAGCACGATCTTGTCGCAGAGTTGAGAGCAAGTTACTTAAGACTCTCCTGAAAAAACCATATATTGAAAAAACATTTGTATGTTACAATAACTAACACTGTGCCTTCAAGATCCCTTTTATTTCTTTCTGCATCTTCAGTCTCTTTTTGTTGAACATATTCTGATAATATGTCAACTGGGAACTCAGTTTCGCAGAGGAAATCAAAATCTTTAGCCAGGTGCGTAGCTTCTCCTAGAAAAAATAAAATAGAACCCCGAAATACAGTGTTGATGAGGTACTGGAGAGGCTAGGACGAGGTTATGAGATGAAAGACATTTTTTTTGCGGAAGAAGACAAACATCTTGCACACACATACTCAGAGCAGAGGGTGACAATGATAAAGAGAAGAAAAGATGGTAGTAGTGTCAACATACCTTCAACCATTGCTGTGAATAACGTCATGTGAAAAGCTTTCCGTTTGCCTGCAGGCAGATCAAGACCAATTTGCTCCAACTGATCACGAAGTTCTTTCCCACCATTTTTCGACTTGGCTCGTCGTAAAACACCACCCAATATGGAGGCATTTAACCGTTCGGGATTACCTAGTCTTCGCCGGATCTGAAACATGAAAATAACTAGAAATCCTTTTAAAAACATCATGTAATCATCCGTATAAGATACCAAATGCTCCCCCACCAACCCTGATCATTCCTCTTAACCTCTCACTAACTTAACCCATCATGATTTACCACGAATGCCTGCTGTGGTCTCTATTCTACTCCTCTTTTTTCAACAGTCTCTCCAATTTTCGTCTCTCTCTCAGGCAAAATATGGCTGCTACGCGACCTCTGCGGCCATACAAAAACAAAGAGAAAGGGGCAACGGCTGAGTGAGAGACAGAAGGAAATACAGATACAGAGAAGAACAGACCTCTCTATGACTGTTCCTTCTATCATCGTCTCTTTTCTCTCGTGACCCTCTCCCCGCAGGCACAATACCGATCGTCCTTCCTAGCGGCATGCCAAGCACACATTGCCTATTGATTAGTCAAACAACCAGTTGATGATGAGAACACAACTTCAAGAAACTTTACCATCCGAAAGTCGAGAGCGTAGGATAACTAGAACTGAACCTAGTCTATTCAAGCTCTTTGAATTCAAAAATTTTGAAAACGCCCATTAAATATGAGAAAAAAACTAACCTCATTAATCGTTACAGGATACTTGCTATTATTGTTTAATAGCGCCAAACGTCCGGGAACTTGACAGAAAATAGATTCATCTCTTACAGAAAAAACAGGAGAGGGCTCTGCTGTGCTCAGAGCACTTAAACTTAACATAGAGTCCTCTGTTTCAGTGGCTATCGAAAAGGAATCTTCGTTTTCAGTTTTGATGGAGAGTGAAGACTAAAAAGGGAAACATGATAAACATTATACGGTAAACAATAAAAACAGAAAGTTTTCTTCTACGAACCTCTGGTGATAAACGCGCCCGTTTTGGTTGTGTCTCTTCCGGTGAAGCTGGTCTTTTTCCGGGTACAGAAGCCGGTGTTGGGTTTAGTGGAAAATGGGAACTCAAAAGAAGATTAAGAGCATCGCTTGATAACGGAACTCTGTCAGCTTTTGGAAGCGATCCTTGGCTGATCATTTTTCCGTTCAATGTCTCTTTGAGTAACAATGACTTGAGATCAGTGACTGTTTTAGATGACTCAATAGGAGTTGATCTTCCAGAACTTCCATTTGAAACCATTGAAGTAGTAGTTGCACAAGGAATAGCTGGCGATGGGATAGATGAGGAAAGAGCAGACGAAGATATTACAGTGGGACTATGTGTTCCAGTCTTAACTACATGCCCTTCTGCGGCTGCTCTTTCAGCAAGTTGCACGCTGATGCGGTCGATCAGCGACAATTTGCTCGCCATTATTAAGGTTCAGACTGAAAGAAAATAAGAGAGTGCAAAATTGAAACTTATAAACTGTAAACTTCACAAAGAGAAAGCAGAATTAAGAAAACAATGATAAAAAGATAAAAGCAAAAGAACACAACCAAAGAAAACTGTAAAACGTGACGATGAGAGGGAGAGAAAGAGAGAATTGGAATGACAAAAAGAGAAAACGAATAGTACATCATGAAGACACAGGTACAAGCACTGTTTCAAAAGACTTTAAAAAGACGCTGCAAACAATGAAGTTGATATGTATGCCTCTAGGAAGAAAGATTGGTAGAAAACTTGGAAGATTAGGGGAAGGGAGACGAGCAACTTCCAAGTTTCTTCATTTTTTTGCCGCATCTATCTTCCGGTATGAGATTTCAAAATAGAGAAAATGAAAAGTCATAGATCGGAAATAACTGTGCTAACGTTATATCAGGAGATAAGATGGAAAAAAAATCAGAGATGACGAGTTGGATACAATTTAAAAAATAAAATCGTTTGAAGCCGATATCTTTAAAAAATAGCTCCAAGATAGTATGCATGCAAGTCAATGAGCGTCGTCTGCTGTGTGCCAGAGTGAGAGTGATGGTGGCAATGCCCTCGAACGGTAATGCCGACAGTGCCCGCGAGGCAAGAGACAGAGTACACACAACAAGAAAATCCCGAAAAGACTGTTACAGGTCATGAGTCGCAGACAGAGGTCGGAGGGCGTACAGTTAGGGACGCAGGGTCGGCCCGAGGGAGACACTGTCAGACCGACCGAATAATTAGCCCTGCCCCCTTGCGCCTCGTCGCTTCTGTCGACCATTACCTCGGTTCTTTTCCTTTTTTAGTTCCTTCAAGGCAGCACAAGATAGTAGATGGGGCAAATGAAAAACGGAGGCCATCACATAACTGAGATCATGCCTCAGTATATCGATTGATTGAATGGTAACCGCAGGATATGCTCATGAACGCCTAAGGCGATTTGCACATATTTTTTTTAGATAATCGTTCCATATAGAACAAAAAGTTCTCTATCATTGTCAAAGTTCGCCATTCTAATATTCACATCTCTCTCTCTCTCCCTTTCTCTCTGTTAGGTACATGATAGATGAAGTAAAAAATGAGAGCGATGTGAAGGAAGAACCTACAGAGATGATCACATAAGAACCGGAATTTGAAAATTCTTTGAAAAATTGCGTATACAATTCATTTGGCGCCGTTTCCCACAAGTCATGAGGAGAGCTTAAGAGTTATTTCCGGATCAAAAAGCTAACCTTTTTTAGAAACATCTTTGGTTCAGTTTGATTGAAAATCTCAGCGAAATGCAACTGAACTGTTATACTTCAGTATATAAAGCAGATGTGTGAACGAAAAAAGAAATTTGAAAAATAAAAACGGAGCAAAATTCCATCAGATTTTTTTTAAAGTTAAGTTGTAGCCTATGCGTGCCTTGTTTGTAAGGTCAACAATTGCTGACCTTTGTCTAGCTGCATAGTTTATCTGATTTACTTTCCTGAGTGCCATAGGAAGTGAAAAAAATGAGGATAGGCATAGAATAAGAAGAGTTCTAAGAGAAAAGAGAAATATCTGAAGGGAGAAAAGAAAATTACCCGGCGCATATGGTGCGACTATTTTCAATTCACGTTATTGTTTTACAGTTTAGAGATCTAACCCGACCATATTTATGAGATAATCGCTAAACGGCTGAAAGAGGGAAGTTTCAAGAAATCATAAGATAGTTTCTGCCATCACTGAATGTTTACCATATTCTGTTAACTAGATGACCGAATTCAGAAAACTGATTTGAAATCTAATGTCTGATCGCTCAATTTTACTATTTTTTCAGAATCTCTCTCTCTCTGTCTATATCTGTGATAAACAATAACAAAAGGATCCGCGCATCTACATAGAGCATGAACTTGCTGGTTTCGTGAAGTAAGAAGTGTGAATGACCTTTCATAACCACAGGACCCTTTATCAAGTAATTTTCACATTCGAAGTTCCAAACTGTTTTCTTGTTCCTCAAAAAAGCGTAACTAGAATATTTACAGTAAAAGGTAATTCTATTGATATGAACCAAAATTCCTTGTGACCCAGAGTTCTCTAACATCGATCTCTCTTGACCTTTTTGTTTCCGTGCCCTCCTTGTAACCCGTAATCGTCCTCACCCTCTCTCTCCCTCAACAAAAAAAAGCTGCCAATAACCGGAAATTAAGAGGTAACTGAAACATTTAATAAGTTACCAGATGAATTTGTTATGATTCATTTTAATAATTAAGTATATCAGAATCATAAAAAGCCGATTTGTCACGTCGAATCGCTTACATATTCCACCCGACTATGCCCTAAGGTAATTTGTATTTCTCGAAGAAATAAATATTTAAATTCTTTTTTTTTTGTTGAAAAGAATGAATTAGTTGGTTAAATGGACTCACCGCACTCCAGATTGACGGTTAGTTCTTTCAATTCTTCAACTCTAATTATAGATGTTGTTCCGAAACTTAAATTATATGGAAGTATGCTTTGTTCGAGCAAAAAGGAGAAGCCCTTATGATTTTACCTACAAGGAAGTTGTTATTTTTAATTAATTTTTCTCTGTTACAAACATAAAGCCGATCTTGATTGGATACTGCATATGATTTCGAATGAAAATATCTTAACAAAGATCAAATTTTAAAATGAATATCATAATTAAACAATGATTGATCAATGGTGTTATGTTCAAATGAAATCTTACTTGCTGAATTCCAATCATGTTTGCTAATCTTTCATTTGATTCCCTTTTTTATTTTTCTCAAATATTAGAAATAAGAGAAACTTATGAACATTTGTAGTTAAATGAAATTAACCCAATGGTTATGATGCCACGTCAGTTCACGCGTCATTTGCATATCTCACGTACCAGCTATAACGTGAGAAGTCTTCGAAGCTTACGCTTTCACATGTCCAACTTCTAATTCACGCGGAACTCAGAACTTTGATCTTTTTTTTTCTCTTTTTTTTCTGTTCTATTCTTCGTGGATAATCCATAGGCTCGTCTCATGCTTCAGATTCCCATGTAATAATTAAAGTTCCTTCGACCATATCATATATGGTCTGCCCAAAAGTATTTTTAGACTTTGATTCTTCTTTTTACCGACCACATAATGAAGATAATATTTGTTTATAATCATTATAATTATGGATAAATAACGTCATTGACACGGTTTTTCATCTGCTGTTGCCAAAATGAGATTTCAAACGGAACACTCAACTGACAATTAATTCAAACAAAAATATTTTTCTATTTTTATCATCTGAGACATGAGAGGTGAATTTAAATTAATTTTTTATTATAACATACACAGACACAAAAAAGAAATAATTAACGAAAATATGGCAACAACAACAAGTATGAGGAGAAAGTGAGAGAAAGAGAGAGAGCGTTGACACGTGAGAAGAGTTCCCCCCATCCCTTCGTCTTGCCTGAGGGCAAAGTTCAATAAATTGGAAAATTATATATAAATATAAAGTATATGTATATATATCTATATGTATTTGAATGATTAATAACATTAAGATATGCAAATGAAGGCATTCTTTTGATAATCCATATCCACTTGTGTGATATGAATTCATCATGAATCGCCTTATTATTAAAAATAGATTTATTAAATAATAAATAATAAGTATAACTCATGATCAACATGACCATTCAGTATGAACATATATGAAAGTTAGATGTTAACTTCATTCATAATATATCAAAAAACATCTGCTAATTAAGCTTTTTTTTATTTTATTAATTTAAAAACTTTTTTTTTTGCAAATTTAAAATGAATTATTGACATTTCTTTCATTTTACAAATCATTCAAGCAATGATCTCAAAATGTATTTGTAATTCCTCATTCTCTCTCTCTCTCTCTCTCTCTCTCTCTCTCTCTCTCTCTCTTCATTCTTCTTTACCACCAGTTTGCCTCTAATTCAGATAAACGGTTGATGATTTTGCAAGCCGAAGCATTCAGAGCATCATTTGCTGTATAAAATTAAAATTTATTTGTCTTTTTTCTCCTTCCTACTCAAAACTAACAAAAAGAGAATACTCTTTCTTTTAAAAAGACTTTTCTGCTATTCTAAAGCTTGTTGTTTAGTTTATAACTCGTGCTTTTACTTATTTCTTACGTTTCTTTCCCAATCTTTTCTATTTATTTATCCTGTATAAAGAGTTCTCCATACATTAGCTTCTTCTCAGCTTTTCCGAATAACTTATGAGAATTCAGAGACCAAAAACGGATTCTCTCTATTGAACTTACATGTTTAAAAAATGAAATCTGATGACTATTCTAAAAAAAGAAAAACTTTTTTTGAAAAAACCAATGAGTTAGGCAAAAGAATATGTCACCGACATCGTCTTCTTCTCGGAAATGAAACTCATCGGGAAATAGATGAACGATGGCAAAGCAAGCGATCCGCTCCGTATCAAATTCCGAAATCTGATTTACGTGGAGGTTCACGTGAAAGACATGTATGAAAGATGACGATGCGTACCCTTTTCATCAGGATTATCTCAAAAATTCACAAACACTCTTCTTACATCGCAAATTTCTAAGCAAAAGCTGTCAAAATGGGTGAAGATCTCATATGAAATTCAGCTCGTCTGCGAAACTTCTATTGGAGACTTCCTTTCCAGCCTTAACAACGTGAATTTGTCTCAGAATATGTCATTGGGCGGGTCAAAAATTAGCATTTTCCAGACCGATTTCATTTTTTCTGCTCTTCACGTTAGATATGGTAATGACGCTTCATTTACGTAAATGAACGATGTGAATATTTCAAGAAAAAGCCCACAAAAATCTCTTGAAATCACTTGGAAAACGATGTTGTTCATTGGCGAGTAGAGAGTTGCCATTTGGTTTATTTACGATTAATTATGTGCTTTCTCTACTACAAAGAAGCATAAGCGACATCAAAAGAGAAGACATAGATATGGAGGAGCAAAGTGAGAGAGAGAGACAGACAGACTAAGATGAGAAGGTGGAGAGTGGAAGAGAGAGAAAGAGAAAGAGAAAGAAGATGGAAAGCTTTTATTATTCGAAAACTAGTCATTCCTGAGATTATTTATTCATATTTCATTTTGTTAAGGGAAGTATAAAGAGATATCTATTTCACACCAATCCCATTACATGTATTGTATGTTGAAATATAAAAAAGAGCTGAACGAAGATATCTGAAAGCTCTCTTGACCAACAAGCTTCTATAGCTTCTCATTATTCACATCAGAAGGCTTCATTTTTCTTATTCAAAACTTCCCAAAGTATCTGCCAATATTTCTTTTCGTTTATCATCTATTTGAGCAGCTTGCTAATGAGCAAGATGTCCTCCATTCATGCTCATCCGACATCAGGATGTACTTTTCTCTACAGCTTCTCAAGCTGTTCTTACCTAATCAGTGGTTTGTCTCTTCTTCAAATATTTTCAAAAGGAAATTATCAGACGCTTCGGTTGGATTCATAAGAATTGCAATGTAATCAGGGCATATGCCCTCTGTGAAACGGCAAGGAAACAGAAAGACAATCTGATCGGAACAATAAAACTTCATCAAATATTCGTCTTAACTATTATATTTAAAGTGAATAAAGTGAAGGAGGCAAATGGGAGAATACAAGTGATTATAAATTAAAAAAGCTCTGAAACTACTAAATTGGAAAAAAAACAGTGAAAAGTTGGTGTGTGGGATGTGGGTCTTCTGACATCATGAAACATCCTATAGTTTTCTATTTTCTCTCGAAATGTTTATATCTTTCGCTCTATTCTTTAGTTGTTTGCAAAAATTGAAAATTAGATTTTAATTTTAATTATACAAGTGCCGATGATCTTCGGGAAGTTAACTTCAATTGCTTATACCATTGCTACAATTTGCTTCCCTTCAGAACGACTTCTTCTATTGTCATCATCATCATGTTCTTCTCTCTTTTTTCTCAAAAGGTGTAGGCATGGAGGAAAGACTCTTTCAAGCATTTTTAGTTTGTAATTACGTATAAATCATTTGGTTTCATATTCTTTTCCAATCTTCTTTATAATAATCTTGGATATTTTCCTGTCTGGGTGTTGTATAGCTCCTCATTAGGCGAACGCTTAGTCCATCTATGAATCTTTCATCTCTAATTCTTCTTCTTCTCTCTTTCTCTCCTATTCTCTTCCTTTCTCTCTCTCTTTCAATTTCTCTTTTTACAATTGGGAGAAGCGAATATTCATTTCCTACATGAGCTATATGCATAAAGATAATAGTTCAACTATCATGAAGATGAACGATGAAGAGTTTTCCGATTTTCTCGAAGCATGCGAAACCCAGACAGCTTCTGAACGTATGACTCTCGTGATTTCTCCCCATGCAAAGAAAACATTCAATTAGAATAAAATGAAAAGAGAGAGAGAAATATGTATATAAAGATGTATGATGCCTCCTTAGCATAATGAAGCCAAATGGCTATTGAGTAACAAACCTTATGATAAGACTAAGATGAACGTTTCCATCTCTGCCTGGTGATTCGCCCCCCAACACTTCTGATGCACTCTTCATGAATTAGAAAATCTGATGTCTTCATTCATCTCTGTTTTACCCACCATCCATTCTATATATGTATCTGAGAAATTTCAAAAATCGTTTTCTATTCCGATTCATGAAACTGAGATTGGCTTGTCACTTACATGTGGCTTCTTCTTCTTCTTCTGCTCCTTGTTTGCATGAAATCCCTCATAATGACTTATCAGATGATCAGTTTCGTTCTCATTCAAACATTTTTGAGGTTTCAGATGAGCAAAAAAGATCTCAACAGGAAAGAAGCGATTTGAGCTAGAGCAGGAACTTTTTACGTAAAAAATAAATAATTTCTCAAACGTTTTGTGCAGAAGTGAGAAAGTCCATTTGAAAGTTCATCATAATTCTCCATTTTTTATATCTTTAATTATGAAAGGTTTTTGATTTGTTTCCAAACTCTGTCAACAACGAAAAAATAAGTTTGGAAAAAAGAAAATTGACGAGAAGCGGATGAAAATTATAATTTTAAATTTGCTTTTTAAAGCTAACGAGAGAAAATTTGAAACATTAATTAGATGATGCATATTAAGAAAGAAAAATCTCAAATATCTTTTTTTTACAAAAATGTAAGAAGATATATGTCCTAATAAAGTTTATTTTTAAATAACGAAAGAAGAGACAGCTAGTACACAGTTGCTCTTCATCGTCTTCCTCTTGCATGGATAGTCAGATAGAATGGGATGCACGCACACACACACATACACACACATACATTCCCATATAGATAGATATAAACTTAATATTAATTGATGAAAGTAATTGTATTAGTACATGTTTTATCCATTGATTCCTTAGCATTATCATCATTCAAATCATCATCAACAAAGATCTTTAAAATGCTTCTGACGTCATTCTGTTTCCTATGAAAAGGCTGTCAAACAAGCTTTACCAAATTATCTTCAAGTTATAGATACCTCTTCTTTTTTTTTCTTCTGTGAATTGACGTCATTCTTGTGCTTCTCATCTTCTTAACGTCGTCTTCTTCTCCTTCTGAAAATTTATTTGAAACATCATGGAAGCCACTTGAGATGTTTAAGATTTCAAATAATTTTTAACCTCTCTGCCAATGACTAACAGGCTTCTCTTTTTTTAAAAATGTTCAAAGGACAAATGAAGCCATGTATAATTAGAATTTTGTTCAAAATATACTTTCGTACCTAATTCGTACTGCTTTTATCATCCATATCCGCTAGTTAATCATAAAAGAATCTTATTTGATGCAAACAAAAGGAGTAGTTCAATGAAGAAGGCAAAATTCTGAATTAAAAAAGGAAGTCGCGTCAAAGAGAGAGAGGGAGCAAGAGGTTGCAATGAGATGTTAAGAGGGAGAAGAAGGAGACGAAGAAGCAGAAAAAAAGAGAGAAGGAAATACATTTCAATCCAAAAGCATTCTTCTCATACCGTCATCCGATTACGTCCACAATAGAATTTCCTTCTTCTATTTTAATAATACATCCAAAATTAGTTGATGGAAGTCAGTATATAATTACCACATACGTTTTTCTTTTTCTTTTTTTTCTTAGGAATGATCGAAATTCCTTGAAATAACTTTTTGTTTTACGTTTTTCCTTCTTCGTCATCATTCCCGAACCCGTCATCAAATATATTTTTTTTAATTATTAACTATTCAATATTTCAGTAGCTCACCTGAACTACGATCTGGCTGTCCTTTATCCATACGTTATTCCTCAAGTACTACGCTGTTCCGGCTGTCTAGTTGGCTCCCATCGGGTAGTGGCCTTGAAACTCCGCCCATTTTTTAGCCTTATAAGTCGAAGCTACTGCTTCACACCTCTGTATTCTACTGCCCGCCCCAAGAGCTTTCAGGCAACAACCGTCCAGATTTATTGTATTCACTGCAATAAACGAACGTCCAGTTGCTCTGAATATTCTGCTGGTACCTAGAAAGCAACATCAAAAATGAGTTTCCATCATTTTTCTTCCTTTATTATTTCATTTCAACTTGCTCTTGTTGTTCTCATAATTCCTACTTCGTCCATGACAGGCTATGTCGAGCCAGAAGAAAATGAAACGCCTGGTGTCTTTGGATATGAAGATGCTTCGCAAGATGATCATTTTCTTATAAATCCATATCCCCAAGATGCAAACCTTCATGATCAATTCGACGGTGATAAACTTACTGATGAGGAAATAGATAGTGAAGCCCAATTCCTTGCTAAACTTCACAAATATGCTGCTGAAAACGGCCATCTTTATTCTTCTGATGATCAGAGCGTTGACATGAGCCATCATTTCTTTGATCGTGTTCGCCGAAGAAAACAAAGAATTTGTGGAGAAATGATTCTGAAAATTCTAAACCAACGTTGTGGAGGATGCTTCAGACCCGCCGATAGCAAAGTCGTCAAGGTAGACCGTAAACGAGGTAATTCTTGCATTCTTCCCATTCATTAAATTAAAATTTTAAATTACAAATTGCTAATCACCAGCGTAATTCGAGCAAAACTTAATTATTTTGCTTAAAAAGTACTTGAGAAAGAGAATTACGTGTCATTTGACTCAATTCCAATTATTAAAGATCCATGTGAGACTGGATACTACTTCTCTTATTCTAATTATCAATGATCACATCACACATTTCCAACTTGAAAAAAAGCATCAGCGTTCATGGCCAGCAAATCATTTCGAAATAGAATGCAACCGCTCCCCCACACATTTTGATTCGAAAATGAAAAATTTCAAAAAACACATAAAAGGTTACGTGAAGTGTAAACGGTAACTTATGCTAATCTCTCTTAACTTTACGTAGCGAAATGTTCAAAAAACGATTTGCATATGAATAGCTTCACTAAACACCCACCTATAGTACTTCATCAAGAAAACAATTTGCTTACGTTATAGTCTCGCTCTTTCTATCTCTCTCTCTCTCTCTCTTTCTATCTCACCCTATTTCTCTATCTCTGTCTCACTTTTTTTTCTAAAATATTATTCTTCTCGTCATGACAACAATTGAAAAGCTTAGACATACTCTTTTTACTTTTGAAAGTTTGTCCTCTGAATTCCCCTGAGTCCATTCGGGTCATTAATGATCTGTTTTGTATTTCATCTTCGCAAATACAAAACATAAGTTTTCATAATTAAAATAAATTATCATCAAAATATTGAATCTCGGAAAATAATATCGAAAATAGACAGAAGAAACGTTTTTCATTATTTATTATAGATCTTACAGCCAGCAAGCGTCCTTCAATCACGGAAATCTGCTGTCACCAAGCCAACTGTACTGATGAGATCTTACAAGAGTTCTGCTGTGGTGGTCAAAGCTAGACTGATGGTTTTTATGTAAAAAAAACTTTTACAAGACTGATAGACACTGGAAGAAATCAAATAAGCCATGTGCCTTTATAGGTCATATATGCAACATTCAAAAAATGCAATCTTTTGATTAAATTAATCGAAAATTCAAATGTCCTAATCATTTGCATCTTTTGAGCAATCCTAGATTACTTAGACTTTATAAATATTATAATTATTAAGAATACTAATAAGCTGTAAATATTATATATGATATATATAATTAACCTTTAGAATTTACTTTCTCCAGCACATAACCACCTTTCTTTCTGATCTTATCAGTCTCTGTCAAAAGTTTGTGTTTGATTTCATAAAATGACAAAAAAAAACAAAACAATGTGTGTCTCTCCATCTAATACACCTACGGTTCTCCGGAACTGAACTCATTCACTCGTATGTATTCATTTATTATTTGAACTGTTGTTTTCTCTCAGCTTTTCCTTTTCTCCAACAACAAGTAAGCTATGTCGTTTATCCGAAGTGAAGTAGATGAATTACAAAATGATACTTGGATCCTGAACAAAGCAAGCTGTTCCAACACTCTCAACTCTCATCATCTTCTTTCTCTTTTCGCTGTAGACAAAAAAAATCTTCCTTCAACCTAATTATTCTTCTTTACTTCAAGTTGATCACATCCAGTACTTACACAGTTTGCTTTTAGTTCCTCGGCTTCATCTAGACGTTTTGTACATTTTTATTCTGTTGTGTCTCCTATTATGAGATCTTTGTGTTCAATGAGACGAATAAAGTTAATCTTATCTGTTACGTAAGAAGTTATTTCTCAGATTACACATGGCATACCAACACTCACTTTCACATGCATCTCAATAATTTCTTTTTACTATTTATAGAAATGTGTTCTGTTCAATCCATGAGATCGTTTTGTTGGTTATACAGATCAACTATCATACTCTTGTATTCTTAACAAATCTCTGATTGAACTACAACATATGAAAGTTTTCTGATGCTCTATTTGTTTCCGGTTGTACTATGTGCAAGAAGATAATTCCATCAACGGCTGTCAGCGGATCTTCTTCGGTTTTTATTCGAAGGGGATATCCCAAGCGAACTTCTGATGCTTGGACTGGAAGAAAAAAAAACAGAAAACTTTATGTGTCGTCCTCGAAAAGATGAAGCTTTTTACGATGACAATCAAACGTTCAGCTGCACTCCTACTGCTCAACATGGAGAATTAGCTTAATGGTGCTGACCATATTCGTATAAATCCGTGTTAATGCTCTTGTACAACTTTATTTTTGAGATTTTGATGAATAAAGATAATTTTCTGTCTAAGAGAAAGTACAAGCGACAGCTTCTTATTATCAAAGGCATGAATGAGAAGCCTTCTCGATTTGTATTCATAAATTTTAATAACACTTCCATAATTGGTCATCTACGCTGACAACTCTGAACGTCACAAGTTGTTTGAAATTTTGTGAGAAATGCACAATTATCGGGTATTGCTTGAGATCTTTAGTTTTGTTTTCAATTCATCCAACCAGATTTGATAATTTGAGGTAATTCACGTAGGGAGAGAGGATGTTGGTTCAGTTTGCAACTTTCAGGTGATGACAATGTGGGAATCTCTCTCGAAAATTCAGAAATTGAAAGAAAAAAGTAAAACTTTCATGTCTTTTCTTAAACTTTGAGCAAAACACAATCAGCTTTAAACGTGTTGTTCTTTTCATTCTGTCATTACTCTAGTCAAAGGAAGTTTTTCTATCATGGCTTAAACTTCACATTTTGTTGTTTCAGAAATTTAGTAAAATCGCTGAAATAATTAGTGAGAAGGAGAGGGGAGAAGAAAAATGTTTTCAGAAATCCCTTGAGGTGAGCAGACTGCTGCACTGATAACAATGACCAAACACATATACACAAACTTCCATCTATGTTTTTTGGAGCTTAAGCAGAAGGAAATTTCGAAGAAACGTATCACAGAGAAAGAGTTGACTTTTGAGAGAGAAACGTTACTTCCTTGATATGATGTTGAGTTGTTTCTACGGTAACAGCTGATATGTCTCATACTACACAAGCATCCTAAAATTCTCTAAATATCACATTTGTTCACTGTTTCCACGTAGTTCACACAGGTTTGCTCTTTGGTATATCTACTTCATGAAAATGGTTGATTGAGTATCAGTATTCATTATTCACACGGTGTTCATGTAGAAAGCACCCCACGATTCTCAACCAAGTATGGAAGGTAAAATGAGTAGAGGAAATACGTGGTCTCCCCTCGATCTCAACAGATTCCTGTTCACATCAGAGAACAGAGGCGGTAGTTTTTGAATGACCTCTGTAATCAATACAGCTAATCGTAATCTGAAACAAGAGCATGGGAAGACCAAGAAAAGTTGAAGTTAAAGTACTTGTGTCCGGTTTTCTTTTCTACTCACAGAAGTTTCTTCCCATACGGAACTATGCGAGTAAGAGAGCTGAGTGAAACAACAGATACTTCCCAAAAATTTCTCTTCTCAGAACCTCTCTTCAGAAAGACATAATGTATAGCACAGAAAAATCATCAATCTATGTTGAATTGAGTTCAGCTTTCATTCGAATCATTCGTTCATCTATTAATAAGCCTTCTACGTAATTAAGAGCACACATTTCCGTTTTCACCATCGTATTCACTTTCTCGAAGTCGATAATAATTTCATAGTTACTTGTTTATTTGAAAGAGACTAAGAAAACTATAAAAACACTTTTGCGAGCCAACTTGGTTTCAACTCGGAGAAGAGGTACAAATTTTTATAATCGGTTACAGGAACACTGATTGCGGAGATAAATTAAACAACGAGACCATCAAAATAGGAAAAGAATCAAACGTAACAAATCCAACTCAAACAACTTAGCTATTCATCCGTTTCCATTTCTTCAGTTTCCGGTTGGAACCTTGAAAATAAACATTACTTGTTATAGTAATACTTCTGACTTACTCTCCCTCTTTCACCGTGTTCTGTACGAGATCAAGAGCACGATTCCAACCCTTTTCTGGCACTTTTCCTGAGGAAAGGATAGAGTTTAAGTATTCCACTTCTTGAAGAGATTTAGCATTGGCTATAGCATCTTGAATCTTCTTCCGCTCTTCATCAGAGAGATTGATCATCTTGCTTCGTGGAGCTCCATTCTCCTTCTCATTATAATTTTCCTCAACATTAGGAGCAGCGGAACGATTGATAGCACTGAGGTTCTTCTCACCCTTCTTACCCTTAAACAATTTCTTAGCAGCTTGTCTTTCCTGAAATAAGAATGGTGAAATGCAAGGAGAAGAACAAGACAACTCACAGCCAATCGAACTCTTTTGTAGTCGATGACTCGAACTCTGGGCAATTTGTAAATGACATATTCACGATAATTCTGCTTGTGGATTATGGGATTTCCAATAAACCTGAATGGAAAGTCTTGAACAGTCGAAAAAGAGAGGAACTAACGTGACATATTCCAGCTTCGTACACCCTGCTAAAGCATCGATATCTCCTAATTCACACAAATTGTTATTTGTCAAAGCTAACGTTTTCAGATTTGGAATAGATTTTCCTATTTCAGGTTGAATGTACCTGAAAATGCGACAAGTTAAACTAGAGATAGAACCTATGAAACATACTGAACTCGATTGTTGTGCAGGTACAAAGTAGTTAAACGCTTCAAAAGAGGAAAATTATCGAGCTTCTTGATGTCATTATCGGTCAAATCGATAACATCAAATTGATCCTAAATGAAGTTAAGAGCTTTAAATTTAAAAAAATATATAAATTACTCGAGTCACACCCATATTTTCAATAACTGGAAGTTTGCAACCCCTCAAGTTCAGCTCCCTATCCTTGATGGTATTAATGAATTGCTGAGCTTCATCAATCAACTCTGCCGAAAGACGTACCATCTGAAACAATCATAAGTGTAACATACAATAGAATGCATTCTGAAGATATGTAATGCAGTTGGAAACTGCTTCGAATCGAATATGCTTAGAAATTAATAATTTAATTGAATATTTAAATATTTACAATCGAAGCCCATGATTATACAAAAAGCTTCTCGATTAAATTGGCACAAACTTCATACTAAGATTCAATTTGAAGTCAACAGATTAAACTATACAGAGGTGAATAAGTTATGAATAATAGTCATTTTCATACTTAAGAACTAACATAGCTTGGACTTTTTCCAATTTGTAGCGAAATTAACCGCACGCGTATCGCCCGCGACGCGTACAGCTAGCATTTTAGCACATTTACATGATTTGAGCATTGAGATTTCAATAGTATTACATATAATTGTGCTTCTCAGTAGGAATGAAGCGATAACATTCGAACAGAGAGGTGAAAATCAGCCAAGTTTAGCTAACAAGACAATTATCAGAAAAATGCCGCCAAGAACAAGAAGAGGTCCCCACTGTTTCAGGAAGCCTTGAGTTCTAAACAAGAAGGATTACGAGGAGACAGTTTCACGCTTCCGCACCCGATGTATTTCCCATGAACGGTTATATACCAAGCGAGATTGACCATATTCCAATTTGTTTTTCCGTCGTATTTCATATTATTCAAAGCCAATGCCACATGTGAATGGCAATTATCACAGAAGATATTATGCTGCAAGGAAGATAAGTAATTATGACAAAAAAGTTGAGTGAGTCTATATTTTGCAAAAAAAAGTGATCGTATAACCAGGAAGTATGAACGTACCATGTGGGAACGATACTCATCAGAAGCTTCTTTAACAGCTTTATCATAAACTTCATCCCCTCCAATGACTTTCGATACGTCCAATTGCCATGTTTTTGTTGGCCAACCAAAAGTCATCTTATCATCCTAATTATATATCTTTTGTAAAAAAAAGACTTTTAAGAAACGAAGAAAACTTACAGCAACATAATAACTCCCCCCGAAATCTCTTACAACTCCTCTGCTGGTTGAAATACCCAAATGCCCAATTACGGGAAAAAACCAACTTGAAGAAAAGAAATTATTCATTGTTGGCAAAGTAAAAAACAAACGATATCAAAGGTAGAGGAGTCCACACAACACAATATGGATAGCGATGGTTTTTGGCATTGATTTCCAGCGACTTCTCAGAGAATGGTGTTGCGGAATTTTCTATGCTGTTTTCAAACATGTCTGAATTCAGAAGATATAATCTTGAGAAACAACGTTTTTTATGAACTTGGAAACATGAAACGACAAGAGAATTAGCAAAGGCTTCATGCTTTTCACACCCAAGCCATGAAGTCGAGACAAAAGCCCTGCAAATACATGCCTCTGTAAACAGCGTGCGTTGTTGTTACAGTACCTTAACTGAAACGGTTTGTTATTCTGAAATAACTGGCTTATCTATAAATCCTTGTATAAAATCATAATATAAGTTTCCAATTCCACAATTATACTATTTTATTGAAATTTATAATTAGCTCACTGACGTGGTCCGTTTGAGACATTCTGTAGTCGTAATGAGGTTTTTGCAGTCATCGATGACGACTTTTATGTTCTGATTATGGTATGAGAAAATTATAGTTCCAAGATATCTTTTTATAATCAAATTAATTGCAAAGAAATTAAAAATTCATTCGTAAAACAACAATGAGTGAACCAGTTATCACTTAGAAAAAAAAGTTCGATATTAAGCAAGCTAATTGCTAACCCGTTGTAACTTAAATCACACTACATTATTATAGGAAATACACATATTCTCCTCGAGTCTCAAGAGACAGCGTCACTATTTTTAGAACAAAATATAAATATTGCATTTTTTGTGTGAGAAAAGTTAGAATTAAAACCTATTCAATTGATCTACATTGGGAAAGACACTTTCAAGTTTTTCCTTTGAGCAAGCTCATTCAGTACCTGGAAATGTGTTTTTTTATTTTTTCATTCTTATTTACTGTCTTTACCTCGTTAACAGTTTTTCTACTGGTCTCCGGGCACATGTACCAGATTAATACCATGAAAATTGCTGTCGGTACCATAAACATAAGCAGAGATGAGGCCCCAATCTGTAAAAAATTTGCATAAAATGACTTATATCATTACCATCACGTCATTTTTACGCATCGAAGGTTGACAACAAACACGTCATTTTAAATGATATCAAAACAGAGAGCGGTTGCTTCGTGTTCTTCGATGTTTGATACGAGTTTTTTTAATAATGAAATCAATGAGCTTACCACATTTGCTAAAGGATAGAAAGCGAATTCCGCTCCAATTTTCGTTAAAGCTTCAAACATGGCTAAAGTTGACACAGACGATAATAAAAGATTTCGAGGTACAAGCTAGAAAAACGAAATATTGATATCAAATTATCATAGACATACCTCAGCTGAGTAGAACCGAGAAACTGATCCGATTCCACAAGCATTTATCAATAGAAGGACTGACAAACCAACTAATGTTGCAATCTGTATGAGAGAGTACTGTATAACAATAATTTCTTTAATGCTTTACCTTCCATTGTCCGCCCAAATCAATACCTAACATCATGCCGGCAAGACATAAGAATGAAATTATTGTGGAGTATATTAAAAGAGGTCTTCTTCCGATTCTGTCTACAAGAAAGACTGGCACAAGAGTAACTGGCAGCCGAATGAGACCTTGATGGAGTATGATAGACTACAAATCAAAATAATTTACTTACCAACAATGAAAGAGCATAATCTTGCATCTTCGTATGTCCATCCACTCATTCCATGGAGAATGAAGGTACTGTAGGATCTCAGACTACGTGCTCCTGTGAATACATAAGCAATCTGTAATTTCAAGACGATATAGAAATGTATGAACTCTCATCGAAACTACCTTGACCATTACTCCTAACCAAGCAGCATATCGAATAAGCTGGGAAACGGGATCTTTGGAGATCCAAGGCTTGAAAAGAATTGTTGCACCACTATGCTCAACTTGTACTCCAGCCTGTTCAGATATATTTGAGTACACTAACAACAAAATGTTAAATCTTACATTCTTAACTGTTTTCTTGTCTCTTTTCTTAACAGCTTCTTCACAAATTCTCATTTCAGCTTCAACTGACTGATGATCTGATGACACACCATGGTATGAAGCGAGAGCTTTACGTGCCTACAATATAATTCTTTCATTAAATAATATATTTCCTTGTTTACTTTCTCCTCATCCCCAAACTTTTCCATAATGAATTGAGGTGATTCATAAACGAAAATGAACATTCCAAGTGACACGATGACAACAGCCAAGTTAGGTAGGAAAACCAATGGCCATGTATTTTCTGATGAAAAAGGAACACCAATAGCTTGGGTCATAAGAGATCCTGGAAAGGAACATTAGTGTTTGATGAAAAGAGTTGAACACTTGTGATGAAAGCTATTCAGATTTTTTTCTACTAACCTAAAGCCATAAAGAATTCCTGCATAGCTGCCATTCGACCCCGGATCCTGGGTGGTGCGCACTCGACAATCCATACAGTAGCATTTACAGTATTAATACCGTTGGCCATAGACCTATGAAGTAGAAATTTGAATATGTGCAACTGATACAATAATCACCATATAATTCTTCCGACGAAAAGAAGTTCAAAATAATTTCCTGTCCATTTGGAAGCACAACATATTAATGTTCCAGGAATATATAAAGCTGAAGCGATCAGCGCTGTTTTCTTTCTTCCAAGTGTTTTACACATATAAGCAGCAAGAAATTGACCTGAAGTTGAACTGATCAGGCTTGTTTTGCCTTCGAACATACCAAATATAGTAGCAATCGGGAAGGTCACATTAAGTAATGACCAGAGAAAGTCCTAAAAATAACACAGTAATACTTGTTTCAAGATGGGCAACTGACAATTGTGCGATCAGAGAGAGGATTTCCAGTTCTTTCAATCCAAGACTCATTCATATATCGTTCAATTTGGATATAAGGTTGGTTCAGGACAGAAGCAATGTAACCTTGTTGAAAACCTGATGACATGCAGAGGGCTATTGATAGCACATGAATAGATATGGAAGGCATTTCTGAAATGAATTGTTTTAGCAAAACAACGAAAAGAAATGATTGTCCAGATGAAAGAGGCATGTCAAGACATCAAATTGTAAAACATCAACGTCATCTTTCTATTAAGTTAAATAAATCTTTAGTTTTTCATTAACTATCTTATATCATTGAAAATATGATACAAAAAACAGGTTAAGAGCTGCTTTTCGTGGACATGTTTTACAGAAATGGACGAAGAGTGTAAGTGCATGAACTGGAAATTATTATTTTTGGCTCATCGTATGGACAACATAGATGTTATAAGAAATGTATTGAAGAGTTGAGTATTTATACTCAGTTGTTATTTAACAAGATAATTATAGGATTAAATAGTATGAGAAAAGACCATTCATATGATGAATCATTCGCATTATAGTGAGTTAGTATAATGAAACTGTACGAGACAGTAGAGGAAGCAAGCTTTCTCATGAGAAATTATATTCAAAAAGCTATTTGACTGAAGTCAGATCTGTGCAATTTCATGTAGAAGAGCTTCCTCTTTTGGATTTGACGAGAGAATCACGAGAAGTTCATATTTGTTTTAAATCATCTTTTTGGTTTTATTCTGATCGAGTTTTCACATTAAGACAAATAAATTAAATGACGTTCACATATCTTTGTCTTCTTATTTAAAAAATAAAAAAAATGAATGTAGAAGAATGTAAAGAAGGCAATTGAAGTTGCTTTTCTATAGTGCAGGTCATTGATGGCCATTTGTGTTGAAAGTTAAAGACAAACTTCTATTGACACATCACGAAAGCAAAACAAATGGGTGAAGAAGGGAATTTTTCGTTTAAAAAGCAGCAAGTTTTGGTCAAATGATCTTCATTGAAAAATGGTATTTGGGAAATCGCTGGTGTTCTTGATTTTTGTTTCCTTAACTTCCATTAATGGTTATCATGTGATGAGGAGTTGTATACTCGTTATTTTCAAAAGTTTTTTCACCACATTTCAATTTTAACGTAATTATGATTCCTCAGAAGGGATGTGTAACAAGATGAGAGAGCAAACGTTGGAGAGGTTGAGAGACATTTTAAAACTGTAAAAAAAGATAGAGCAATAACATAGAGGAGTGTAGAGAACTATGGGAGGAGAATATCTTTTAAGGTCATGAATATGATTATATATTCTGATATGAGATGTCTATTATGATCTTTATAAAGCATGATGTTTCTCATAACTATCTTATCAACCAGGTCACAGTGAAATTTCCTAAACAAGAGAATGAAAGGTCAAAGCCGGTCCGTCGATGATGTCGACTGGAGCTGGGCACTGATAACAATGTGGATGAACTTATTCGGAAGCAAAACAAGAAGTTAGTTTGAATATTTATGTTTACAACCCTTTTAGCTTAAATACTTGTATACGAAGGAGTAATGAGGGAATGTGTCAAACGTATATATGCTTTCGAAGGGTATTACTTTCATTATAATGATATGAATGAATCAGATAAGAAAGATAAAAAGGGAAATATTTGAATAATCCTTCATATAAGCAAACAGTCTGTCGTAACTTTCGGGGAAAGAATTGAGCAGGAGCTTTCCAAATAGGGAAGCCACAACTGATTGCACTCATCGGTCAAAAAATCAGATTTGGTTCGGAACACTAGCGTCTTAGTTGAATATAAGCAACATTGTGCTGAATACTTGACTGTGAACAAAAAGAGAGAGAAGAGAATAGAAACAAGAAGAGAGTGATAATGAGAAAGAAAAAGGAGAAGAGAAAGAAGTTTCCTCCAGGGTAGCATCTGTTCTTTGATGTTATTTTCTAAAATTTCAATAAACGCCTGCATAACCTACACCTTAAAAACTGATTTCAAATGAGAAAACGAGAATATTCCTCATTTGAGCACTAAAAGGATGATAGAATGGTTCACTCAGAGTGAGCCGTCTCGGAACAGTCTTCCATATCCCTTATATAGAGAAACAAGATACGGAGGTGTCCCTAATGCCTTGTGTGATTCATTTAATCCAACTGCGTGCATAATAGACTGTAAGATCACACAATGACCAAATTAAGTTTGCACGTTTTATTTTTAACTATTAAACAGTCTAGTTAACTTTTCAATGTAATACATAGTAGATACTCCTAATGGTATAGTTAATGACTCACTACCGTATCCGAAAGCTTACTGATGACGTCGACAGGAAAACATGGATGGTTACGAATTTTCAAAATACCAACAGATTTCAAAAAGAAAAACATCCGTTTAATAAAGTTTTTTGAAAAATCGAACGATTGTTTTTCTTCAGAAATCTCACAAAGCTCGACCTTGGTCGGTGTAATAAGTGAGATCCCGCATTCTGTCATCCTAGATAACTTTGACAACTGCTATGCTTGTTCAATCATCAAATTGTTTTTCACTTAACTTCAATGAACTTGTGACCGCACAGAAGAAATCGAGTGAACTTTTTGAGTTTCTTATACGCCATCGATTGATCGGACTATTCGTTTAACTCATTCCGTTTATCCCTCGTTTCCGTACAACAACCGTATGCTTTTATGTTCTTTCAACCCATTTGGGGTTGGCGTGAAGTCAACTAGTTCTTTCGAATGCATAGATTGCCGTTTGGTTTTCTGACATAATATAGTAAGAATGCTTCAAAAATTGCTTTATTTTTTCTCAATCCCTGTTATAGAAGGTGAGTAATAGTAATTCAAAATACTTCTCACTACCACCTCGAATGTCTAGTCTATATGCTCATACTCTTGTGTTTCGTGTTTCATCTCGTTTCTTTAATTCTCTCGAGGTTCTTGATTTCGCTTTTTAATTGTCATACTATTTGGCTCGAGAAACTGATTTGTCGTGATACCGTAAGATCAGAGCGTTTGCCTGTACTGTCATGAAGAAGTGAATACGAAGAGACCAAGTTTTATTTTGCTTCGACCAGTATACTAAGAATCAATCACAGTTTCGGAATGTTTGTGCTTCCAGATCTAACTAACGAAGAAATTAGAAGAGTCCAATAGAAGTCTATCAACATGAAGCTACTTCTATTCTTCATAGAGGTAGAATAATCACTAAAAAACCTTTGAGTATCGACTTTGCAACAGTTTAACTAGCTAACCTTTGTTGCGAAAAGAATTTTACTATTTTGCAAATTAGTCACATGGTTTTGTCTAGTTAATTATGAATTCTGTTTACGTTCAGATGATGAAACTAATCATAAAATCCTTTTTCAAATAATTCAACTAAGTAACAGGGACTATGTTAGTAGACACAGTACGAGCAACATGGCAGAGAAAACAGAGCATAATGTACAAAGCATACAAGAGTACAGTATAATCACTTATGGAAGCACGGCAAACTGAGCAGAGGCGTTTTTGAAAAAGAGCACGGAACAAGGATTATATCAAAGCTGGACAGGCTTGTTCCGCCATTTAAACTTCTACAGTAACCTGAAAAACTGCTAGAGACCTCCTTTTCCCGTTTTCCTGCATGTTGATATTTCCGGCCCAGGGACTCGGAACTATAAAATTTCTATTTTGCATTGGAAACGATTCGTTGTTTGAACATTACTGTCTCTAATTTGAGCCCATGTATTCTCATCTCTTTCTGGGAAATCTTTGTATTGTAAGTCTATGAGGAAGCCGAAAACCTGATACATACATGTAAGCAGTGCTTTACGATGATGCTTGATGCCGATGAAATTTCTTTGAGTAACTCCATGAATAAGAAGTAAAGGGAGTTAGAGAATTATGAATGTTGGTTACAATGTAATTATCATATCCTTAATTAGTATGTAAAGCATTGCTTCTGTTGAAATTGGAGCCAGAAAAAAAAAGAAATGACAGACTCTTTCAAGTTTCATTGCAACCACAGACATATGCACAAGTTAGCGGTCGGTCGTTTTTGATCCCTGAAATGGAGATTGTTCCGGGAAAATAAAGGAAGCACAAGATTGAATGTAGATATAGAAGACATAATTAAAAGATTTCGTCTGATATATTATTGCAATTCATGATAGTGAATGATGTTTTCTGATAAGAACACCTATCTCTACGTCGCAGTTCCTTTATCTGAGTTCATTGTGGCCTACGTTGTGCTCGCGAAAACTGAAAAGTAGAGGATTTCTCATTGTAAACAGAAGAGAACATCTGAAATCGGAAATAAATACTTTTTTGGACTTATGCTAATTTCCATATTAGATAAGACTTGTTTGAATTTCATTCTTTCATTTCATTAACATTGACCGTAAGAGTAAGAATAACTTTCATTTCCAGATATGAGAAAGTTTGAGCACATCTGATAACTTTGATCCTGTTTCTATTTCCTTTTTTGAACAGTTTTTACTCCACTTTTTGATAATCGTGCAATGATTTCAACCTTGCTATCTGTCTTCTAAGCGCTTCATCCTAGTCTTACGGTCTTCACTTCCTCTATAAATAGTGATAAGAACACGAGACTAATTATCTGATTTAGTAGTCGTCTCCTGTCTTCATTTTCAATTTTCGAATCTTACAAGCTCGTTTCCGTTACGTTTTCTATAAAAATGTTCATTTTTGTTCATTGAATCATTGCTTCCGCCTTTCACTCCAAATAGTTTGCATTGTTTCCAGGCAAGATGGTTATCAAATCTCCATACACCTCCGTACCTGAGCCCACACTCCCTTTCCATGAAATTGTCCTCGAAAGAGTGAGAAGACATGCTTTAGAAGGCAAAAACAAAATCGCTTTCGTAAGTCTTCTAACGCATTTGGAACAAATATATTAATACTTCTAGATTGATGGTCATAACTCGCGAGATCAACTCACTTATAAGCAACTCTATGAATATTCTCTTTCTTTGGCTACTTTTCTGCGTCAGCAAGGATTCGAAGTATAACATACAGTAAAAGAAGTCTTGTGAATTGGCTCTCAATTACAGAAAGACGTATGCTGCTTTGTTCTACCAAATATGTGGCAATATGCCGTCGGCTTCCTCGGAGTAACCAGGGCCGGTGGTGTTGTTTCTGGGGCTAGTGCTCTATTTACCGATCGTAAAACACATTCTTGAAAAAATTGTACAATATTTGATTCCAGATGAGCTTCAACGTCAATTTGTAGACTCTAGAGCCAAAGCAGTGTTCACCACCGAAGCTTTGCTTCCCAAAGTTCTTAAAGCAGTTAAGGAGAGTCCAAACGTTAAGGTTCTTTCATCATCTTTATCAAACTGTTGATCAATCTGAACCTTGTAGACAATCATTGTTGTACCCAAGCCCAAAGACTCAAGTTTGCCCTCTGAGGTTTTCAACTTCAATGATATCATCAAGAAGCCGGCTGATCCTAATCTCCCAAAGTCGAAGATTGACATCAAAAAAGATTTAGTTATGCTTCCTTACTCTAGGTACTTGCTCAAAACATATATCTTTCACATTTTTCTTTTAGCGGTACCACCGGACCTCCAAAAGGAGTGATGCTCACTCATCTCAATTATTCAATGATGCTCAACATTTATACTTCGTAAGCTTTTCTAAGTTTCAAAGTTATCAAGAAGCATAGCAACTTATCTTCATATTATTTACTTTTCCTTATCTTTTTTTTCTATTTTCTCGTGATTACATCAAGTACATTGCAACCATTTTCTCTCCTTACAAGCTTTTTTTGAATTTTACATCATTCAGCCACGACGCTAAGTACAACACACCAATTTTGGATTCCAACTGGGACTATGAAAGAGAAACTTTCATTCTTCTTCTTCCATTTTATCATGTCTACGGATTTGGTAACGAAAAGTAAAGTGTTTGAATTAATTATAAGATAATACAGGTCTCTTGACTGTAAATTTACTTATGGGAAGTTGTGGAATCATCTTCAGTCATTTCGACCCAGTATCTTTCTGTACTGCAATTCAAGACCACAGAGTACATCATTGTCTTTTTTCTTTTTTTCAATTATTCCTTGCAGGTTCGCATGCTCCCATTAGTGCCACCCATTATGGTATTCTTGGCCAAAAGCCCATTATGCAACAATTATGACTTATCATCCGTGGAGTTTGTGATTTGTGGTGCAGCACCAGCTGGAAGAGATCTTTGTGAAGAGCTTTCCGCTAAATACAAGAACATAAAATATATTCAACAAGGTTTCTTATGACTTTCATGATCATATACTGTGATCTTCCTAGGCTATGGAATGACAGAAAGCTCCATGGCTTCTCATATACCTGATCTGAAAGGCGGACAACCCTTCGGTAGTGTCGGAAAATTAGCTTCAAATCTGGAGATGAAGGTAAAAAAAGAAAATTTAACCATTCACTATGAGTTTAGATCACAAATGTGGAATCTGGAAAAGAAGTGAAGTTAGGAGAGAGGGGAGAAATTTGTATACGAGGACCTACTGTGATGGCTGGTTACCTAGGACGCCCTGATGCTACCAAGAGTACTGTTATTGACAATTGGCTTCACACAGGTATATTTAATAAGAAATTAGTTCTCAATAAGATTATACTCATAGGTGATATTGGCTACGTTGATAACGATGGTAATCTCTTCATCGTTGATAGACTGAAAGAACTGATTAAAGTGAAAGGCCTCCAAGTGAGCGAAACACACTATTAGCTCTAGATCATGCAATGAATAATAGGTTGCTCCAGCAGAGTTGGAAGATCTTCTTTTGTCCCATCCAAGAATTCGTGATGCCGCTGTAATCGGCGTGCCTGATGCTAAAGCTGGAGAACTCCCAAGAGCTTACGTTGTAAGAGCTGATGATAAACTAACACAAGATGAAGTGAAAGAATTCGTTAAAAGTAAGATTTCGGAATTTACTGATACTCAAAAATTCTCTGTTTCTTAGGTAAAGTGTCTCATTATAAACAGCTGGCTGGAGGAGTAGAGTTCCTTGACGAAATTCCAAAGTCAGCAGCTGGAAAGATTTTGCGCCGATTGCTCAAAGATAAGGCCGTAAAATCAAAATTGTAATTACTGTTATGATTATTCGAGAAAGCAAACTCTTATTGTGCAAAAAAAACTATTAATAATAAATTTGTTCGAAACTAATTTGATTGCTCTTGTATCATTGCCAACTTCCGCGAGATCTAACATTCCATCTTCAAGAAGGAAATGCTGCGTCATTACTGTTTTGGACTTACCCAGCTTTATAATTCATTTAAACTGAAATTTTTGTGAGATCATCTTTATGACCTCCCAATGAATAATCTCGGATGATATGATCTCACGACATAGCTCTCTCTATATATACTGCAGCGAATAATAATGCAAAGGTGCTCCATCGTCAATCCCTCTATTCCACTTTGTTACGGTGGTTTCTAATTTGAACAGTTCATGTTTGATGTAAATTAATTAGTTTTTTTATTGATTCAATTACCCAGTTAATATAATCTCTTCATTTGTTCATTTTTCTCAACAACACGCATACACGATTCTACATTTCAATGTTGTTTGGGCTATCAAGTTGTTCTTCAATATTGCTCTCCTGTATTAGATCCTTCCAATGTCGCCTTTTGATTGATTGTATAATAGCTTGCGAGATACTCATGTTTAATTCAGTTGGGACAGTGAGATCTATATAATTCTTATATTAGCTATTATTGGAATGACTTCTGGCTCTGTAAATCTCTGAGTTTATTAGGATTATGAAGTGTGCCAGTTGTAGTGAATATTGTTATTCTTCTTTTTGGCATCATTTCATAATATTGTGTTTTTTTTTTACTTGAAAGATACGTTTATGTTATCTTTGTCAGATTATTCCTTGCTCTTGTTTTAAAAGTAAGTTAAGTGGCTCGGTGAATCATCTACGCGATGCATGTTGTTACCTTTGAACTACGAATGATTCTAGATGCGAAAATATCTTTTTCTTATTCAGTTTTTCCATTTAAAAAAAAACAATGATCTTGCTCATGATCGCTGAAAAGTTCATTTGCATTGCTGAAGTCATGCAAGTTTACAGTTGCTCGCAATGACGACAATCAAACTGACAAAATAAAAATGGTGACACATTCCGTTTTTTTGAGAAAAAAGTAATTTTCGGTTGAGCATCAGTTTCATTCCTCGGTCGGAGGTTTCAGAATGACTGGTCGTGCCGTGTGCATATACACGTACGCTTGATTTGGAGCAGCTTTGATTCTAACTATATCAAATCTTGACATGTTTTCTTGCCTTCTCTTTTATTTCACTTTAAACATCTGCTTCTAGTTATCATTATTAGCTGTTTGTTTCGTCCTTTCTGTATTAGAATAAGGGTGTTGAACGTTCTTGCTCTATCTGTACCGCATATGATGTCCTAATTGTCTCAGTCGTGTGTTCGGTTGAAGAGTGGTTGTGTGAGTTGTTAGTGTCTGTAGGATTCACAGTATTTTTTCACCCGTCATGTGTCTAAGTTTCGAGTTTGACAACAATTTTATTACGTTTGCTTTGATTAACCTTCGACTGTTCGGTTCGTGCTCGGATCTACTGCTCATCTTTTCTGATTAAGAACAGCTCAGATAGCTACTGTTCATGAAAGGTTGAGGTTTGGGAACTCACACTGCTGTACTCACTGTGCCAAACACCAAAAACACGGAATGACATCGTTCTAGAAATTCAGACATTGAAATAACATGAATGTGAGATATAGGACTCTGCCTTTTTCTGAATAAAAAAAATTTTTCGGCAAAAACTAACTAAATAAGTTTTTTTTTTCGACCATCTGAAGTTTGTATGGGGCGGGTGAAGCATTTGTTATTCTTCTTTCCTATTATTGTTTCTATGTTTTCTTATTTTTATAATTGATTAACCTTCCATAAAACTGTTTCATAAATAATTAAAAGATCTTTTTAATCAATAATGTACTGTTGTTCGCTGTTCCCAACTCTTAGGAGAAATAGGTGATCCATGAAGTTTCGTCGACTGCATTCGTTCTACCTGTAACCTGTACCGGCATTTTTTCCTGCATACCTGTAGTTTCACTTTGTTTTTGAAGAAAATTTGACTCTAAACTTCCTTAAAACCCTTTTAACTATGATTTGAAGGCTCTAAATAGAATAAAACGTTATTATACCATATATGCACGAACTACAAAACGTACGATGTACGGGGCGGAAGTCTATATGTACGTCAGGTTTCACGTGATTAATAGGCCCGACGGGTCACCTCCCAGGCGGGAGGCGAATCTATGACACTCGTAATCGCATTTTTTTGAATTTTCCAGCTTTCCCTCCTTCAAAATTTCGTGTCAGGGCCAATAAAAATTCAAAAGTTCGATGTTTTTTTCATTTTTTTGCAACTTTATTTGTTTTTTTTTTATTTCTGTATAATTTATGTGTTTTGACATTTTCCTTCTTTTTTGTCTTTTTTTTCATGGAAATGGAAGCATAGATGTTCACATTCTCCTAGTCTGCGTGATTATTCCAATTTTGATTGTAAAAACACTTCTCAAACATGAGATTTGAGACAGAATAGTTTATAGCACCACTTAGCACTTTAGAATTTATGAAGATCAAGATTGAAACAAGGAATTGATCTCTTTTCGTGTGACTGATACTTGGGCTGAATTCATGCGAAGTTGGAAAAATGCTCCTCTGGTTTCATGACAGAGAGATGTGTTTTTTGTGATTTCCCTCCTCTAGATGTATTAGGGAACATCGATACGTTCACACTATCTATTGAGTAGATTCCTTAGTCTTTTTCGTTCTCTGTAGTTTCGTCTCCGCCGTTGGATGATTTTTCTGAAAGGTTCAACCTTTCGTTGTTTTTCGTTTTCTTCTACTTTCATCGTTATCGATTGGTTGTCGTACCTCATACTCGATTACCCTCCTTTCCCTCCATTTCCTTCTTCTTTCTCCCTGTGAAGCTATTATTTCTTCGAATATTATCGAGTTTCTGTTTGGAGGTTTTCATTTGAGCGTTTTCTTCGAATGACTCTTCCTTGGTTATGACTATGTGGAGAATGCTCTGCTCGGATTCCTTGTTCTTCTTTGTTCGTTCTTGTTCTAAGAAACGATTTGATCGATTTAAATCCTCTCTCTTCTATGACTCTTCTATGTTCACAAATGTCATAACTTGAAACTCTACTGGCGTTTTTCATTTTTAATGTGATCTGCGCAGTGAGCGGTGTGAGGCATTTTATCATTGAGATGAAAGTTATGAATAAATAGAAGCTGCGGCTGAATGTTTGAATGAAAGATACATCTGGATCATCTACTGATTGAATTTCTTGCTCTCTCTTGAGTGAGTTTCGTTTCCACCACTTGTGCTTGTAGGTTCCTTTGAAGTTATTTTCTTTCCGTACTGCTGTGTTGCTGTAGCTCGTTATCCATTTTTGAAAATATCACTTTGGAGAGAGGTAGTGCTGGTTGTTTGTGATAATTGAGAAAGCGATTGAGAGAGATCTCTTACTGTTTCTAGTTGTTCCTTTGAGTTGTCTCTTTAGCAATTTATCTGGCTTTTCGAACTTGCGTTGTGAGTTTCTATCCTGACTGTGTAATCTGATCATCCTCCTTGTTTGTTTCGAATTTCGAGATAGGCAGTCGAGTACTGTTATAAACTCGTGGATGTCCATATTGATCATCCGTATAATGGGATATGATCTAAGAACTCTTCTATTGTTTTGTGTGCTAGTTGTAAAGCGATAGCTTGTTTTTGAACCTGTAAACTCTTCATTGGAAAATGTAACCCGCTAATCTCACGAAACCTATTTCTGAGTTTTTGTTTCGGGAAAATCTCGTTGTATGTGTGTGCATTACGGGCGCAACGATTATTCAGTTCAGATTTTTCGCATTTGCAGCTGAGAGGGGTTGATGA
>CALQYR020004188.1:0-117838 GCA_943334845.2 Auanema sp. JU1783 | reverse complement strand
ACGATTTCATCAAGAATAGATGATGTTCAATTTTTATTGACAATGTATTTCACGACTGAACGGTAGCTCATGTTGTCCAATAAGGACCAGAGCATAAGAAGTATTTTTCCGAAGGTATAAAATCTTGAAAGGTTCTACTATTTTCGTTCTTATTCGTGCTCCGTCAAGACTTCTCGGATCATTTCCAGAAACGATGTGAGCTTGTGATCCTTTTTCGATGGAAATAACTGATTAAAAGAGTTTGAACAAGAAGAAAAAAAATCATTTTTCTTGAAAAAATCTTGAAAAACTTCAAATGATTTTGCTGCAGACTGGTATGACCCGACCTCCCTCAAGGGATCAGTTTTTACAAAAATTGGATTTCGGATGGCTTGAGGACTCAGAGTCCTTACATCAACCTCTTGGTAGGGTCAAGTAGCCATCCAAAAATATGCCAAATGCGTCTAATGTATATGTCATCTACACATGACTTGAAGACACGAGTGTACTAAAGTGCATCCGAACTTTGCGTTCATTTATGCAAATTGAACGCCGTACATGGTACGGCTTTAGGCAGGTACACTAGGCTTTTGTTTCAGGACCAATTGATATTAGAAAAACGCCCTTTTATTATTTTATAATAATAACTTTGATATTATTTATATAATCTACAATTATTGAATGGAGTTATAAGAATAAAAATAGAAATACTATAGAAATAAGCAGGAGATCATCTGGAAGCGGATGTTTCCAGAGACATCAACTCCCGAACACAGGTAGGTGGAGGGATGTACGAAGGATGTCAATAGCAATGTCGAGAAGATAAGCGTTATAGACGTTGTTGTTTGTTGAGAAGAGGAAAATTGAAAAAAACATTACCCTAAAACCAGCAATCCCATTACAAAACCGAACGCTAGGTTATCGTTGCAAGGATGATTTGAATCAAAAGGAAAATTATATGAAATTATGATTTTATCATTTTTATTATGAACTTAAAAAAACCATCATTTCAGAAATAATTAGGAGGACATCATGAAAGGACGCTTCTAATCATTTCCATCAAGGCGAAAAAGAAAATGCGTGACAAGTTGGTAGTAGTGTAGAAGACGATCTAATGAAACCTATTAACATACTAAAAATTCAATAAACGCTTTAGAATAGACATTTAAGTTCCGAACACATGTGCGAAGGATGTCAATAGAAAGCTCAAGAAGGTAAGCGATATACGCACTGTTTCCTAACGAAAAAAATCCAAACCAGGATAATCAAACCAGCTATCCGAATAGAATATAGAATGAGAAACGCGAACTGCATGCAGACACTCACTTTCACAAAAATCAAAAACTAAACTATAGCTCTCAGATATGAACACATCTGTACTTTCATTTTGAGCATCTCACATCAGCTTCCAACAGTCCATCTAAATGGGGAAAACTTGCGCCCGTGAGATCCCATCTATTCATCGCTTTTTGGTTTATAGGATCAGGATGAAGTTCACACCAATAACGTGAGAATCAAACTCGGATTCATGTCTGTGAAGAGGTATTTTATTGAATAACTTTTCAAAACAAAACACTTCTTCCTTGTCAACCGCATTGGGATTTGATGCTCTTTTTGCAAGTGGCTACCCTCATAATGAACATAACATGCTCGCTTGTCTCAATCATAAGTTATTACTATTTCACGAATATATAATATAAAATATTAAATTCGAACAAAGACAAAAAAGAAAGTAGCTTCTCCTAAAATAAAAAAAATGAACTGTCGTTGCTTCGTAAATGATACAGTAATGGCCATTGAGATTTGTCTTGAAAATTAGCAAGTGGTCATGCTTCGTTCTTCTTTTCAAAATAGAACTTAAGAAATGCTATTTTCAAGACAAACGAGAACTTCGTCTAATGAGCAGAAAATTTTATTAACATTCAGCTTTCATTGAAAGTGTGAAACTTTATGGTATAACTTCGCATATTTACCTCTAAACTCATTTTTGGTGTCTTCGGCAAACTCTAATGTGAAAGGATCACAGTCCTCGTTATGTTCTCTGTGAAGTTATTTGATCTTTAGTAGCACCCTTAGTGAATCGTTTTCTAACTTTCTTCCATTTAATGATAGTCAGAATAGTACTTCTAGTTGATGGATTGAGGAAAAGCACAAGAGTTGAATGAACACTAAAACAATGTCCGAACGTTATAATCGAGAACTCAATGAGACCTGAAAAGAAACCGATAATAATTAATATTTCGTGGATAGCTATGATTACATGGATTGACACGGATGAATAACGTCATAGTTATAACAAGTGGACCAATACTAAGAATGGAAACTGTCGCAGACGTCTTGAATGATTGGAGTCGTCATTGTGATGCGTGGGAGGGGATAAGATACCTGTGTTACAAGATTCTTCAATACTTTAAAATGATATTTCATGATAGCTTTGGAAGAAATAGCTTCCCTTTTCTTGACTTCAGAAACTATCTCATGTATAATGTAGCCAATAATCTGTTAATCATAACCAAATCAAAATTGAAAAGTACTTCGTAAGATCCTCACTGAAGCTTCGGCTGCAACGACAAAAACCAAGTAAAACATATAAACATAGGTATTTATGCTTTTGCGTGGAAATATAACATAGGCATGTTCTTTGAAGAATTCAATCTCTTCCATTGTATACTGTAAGCTTCAATTGAATCATACTGCATTCTCTATAACTTGCATTAGCAGGATGTTTTGTCAAATCATAGTGAGTCACATAAGCTCGAAAGAAGAACAGTGGCTGTAAGATTGCGAAAAAAAAATAAAACACACAAATTATAGTATACAAAAATATTCTGTTCTACAATTATATTTGAATGATTATCCGTCGAATTCTTTCGGAAAGGGCACTGACTTTCAAAATATCTCGTTGATCAGCCACTAGTTTCAGACGTTGAAGGTACGAAAACGGTAGAATGGTACAGTAATTTCCAAATAAGAAGCTGCACATGGTATAGAATTGCCCGCTGTTTAAACCCGTCAGATGTACATAACCAGCCGAATAAACCATAGAATCATATAAATCTGGATATAACTTGAGAATCAATGACCACATCATTGATAAAATGAATAAAATAATCTGAAAATATGTTCGATAAATGAAGCTTCGAGAATTTCTTTCTTCTTTTTCTTTCTCATTGCACTCGTTGACTCAAATGTGAGAGAATGATCATCGAAACACACTTCCATATCATCTTTTAACTTGGAGCAAGCGTATCATACAGCTTGTTTCTTCACACATGGCAAATAGAGTGAGCGGTTATTTCTATGACTTCGCCAAAACAAGCTCAATTCATAAACAGGTTAATAAAGAGAAATACTAACAAATTGCAAGTTTATTGTTAACTTATAATCCTCAGATTCCTTGCTTCGAGGAGATTTATAAAACACATAAATAGTGAAAGCAAGCATGGCAGTATTGAAAAGGCAAGTCAGATTATGAAAATACTGATAGTATATATGATTGGGCAAGCCATTGGAGGTTAAACAGGTCCTCTTCGTCATTATAATTACAAAATAGCTAAAACATATAGTTAACTTCCAACATTCTATCAAAAGCTCATTGAGTAGGTACTAGTTAGACAAAAATTGTATGTGTTTCTACAAAGGGCGTATTCGATCCATTTATATGAATGATTTTCCATTACATCACTTATTAATATGAAAAGTGAGGAAAAGCCTGTTTTATATTTTTTCTTCTTCGTGTTTTCTCACAAACTCTCAATTGGCAACTGCTCTTGAGTGCAATCCATATATAGAACAATCGAGAAAAGTTGAAACTACAAGCTGGTACTGTTCATTGTATAACCTATCTGTCGAAGAATGTAGCCAAGTAGTTAAGCAATAAATACAGATGAATCTTTATATACTTTATGTGAAAATCGTTCTTCAAGGAATTTTATCAATGAGAATGTTAATTTTAAAATTTGTGAGAAACGATGCCAGTCTGAATAAGAACGGAAGAAGATATGAGAAGCATCACCCGCGTTGGACATCCATTTCAACTTAGAACCGGAAAACCGGAATGAAATATTCCATTTCAACTTTCCACCTTTTCTTTTTTTTCTGCTGAATGAGAAAGTTTCTTTTTTCACATCTTCATAAGAGCAAGCAATGCGAACAGAGTATGTGAATTTGAGAGGTGACCAAACTAGAGGTAATTGAAAGAGGAGAGAAGCAGAAAATGACAGGACAACTTTCAACTCCTTATTTGAGCTGAAAAAGCATCTGACCGAATGTCAAATAAAGTCCAAAATGTTTCTGTTTTAGAAGACAAACCAATTCTTTTCTAACAAAAACAATTCAGCCGTGTTTCTTCGTTTTTCTGCTATATCACTGGATGGGGCTGCTGCTTGGTTCGGAAACAAAGAGGATAAGAGATGGGAGAAGGGTGGGAGGTAATGATCGCTGAGAAAAAATGGTCTTCGCCTTTTTTTCTGCTGGAAGAGCTTAAAATTGAACGTCAAACAACATTCCTCAGCTATCAGTATCATTGAAAAATCCAGAAATATTAAAACAGGAAGTCGATGAGCATTCCTTTCGTCATCTTCAGATAATTGAACAACTACGACGATGATTGTTTGGAAGAGGGCGAATTTTGTTTGATTTGTCAAATAATCTGCACCGAAGAGCTGCGAGCAATCCTTGTATGTGCCGTTGTCTGCTTGTCAGATGATGATGAAGCTGTTTGTAAGCTTTTCTCAACACATTTTCTTGAGCAATGTGTGCTTCCTTGGTTATGTTGTTGTCTTTTCATCTGACTATCCGGATGATAGACTTCCATCGCACTGATGACCAGACCGTCTGCAGCAATTCCGGACCGGTCCATGTCCTCTACGTTTATCTCTCTGCTCTCATTATCTTTCTATCTTTCTCTATTTTTTTTCTCACTCTCTCTCCTTCTATTTCTCTGTCCGGCTTTCAGTTAATGGGCGGAGCTAACAAACGGTCATCATCATCATCGCCGTCAAAACGGACACACGAAGAACTATGCGTTCGCACATGGAAATATTATAGATAATCAGGAGAAACGGACAGATAATCGGAAGACTAACTGGACGCTCCTCTAGGGTCTCATATAAATATCTGCCGAGCAGCTAGTGAATCGTCCAACTTCAGACTTTTCCTTTTCCACATCTTCTCAGCTCAGGCACTGACCATATTTAGAAAATGATAAAGCAAACTATCATTATGCTTTGCGTGTTATTGGGTATGTTACAAGTTTTTTCATAATATTTTTTCTTTTTTCGTTGTTGTAAGAATGATATGCTTTGATCATTGAGTTTGTATTTTAAAATATTCATTTATAAATAGAATAAGTAGTAGACGATATGAGACAATTCGTTCGAATGTTTGACATTCAATTGGTGACACTCGACATTCAAAATCTTTTTTGGAACGAGATCATTACAAACAATGCTTTTCCCTATCATATTTGGAACATATTGCAGGCACAACTGCTGCTAACCCATGGATGATGTTTAATGACACCAAAATTGAGAAAACAAGTGAACTTTCCCGAGGTTAATTAGCTTTATTTTATTATCTCAACATTGCTCTCTGCTCAAAAAAACAAATACACAACAACAAGTTTTAGCTCTGGGTACTCCAGCTCCACCTTGTTGTTCGGATGCAATCAGTAGTATTGCTTGTCGACGACTACAATCAGCTAATCCCACCAAATTCTTGCAAAGGTTCATCGTTTTAAAATGTTATATCTTTACAAATGGCTATACAGATGTAAGGGTGATGCTGACTTCTCTTTGATCCAATGCTGCAACACTTGTGGTTTAGAAAGTGCAGCTGACCGCTATGAAGTTATTTTCCAACAGGTAATCATTCTATAAAATAAAAATAAAATATTCTATTATTCATCATCTTGTTTGTTCTATTAATCATGCTCATACCTATGTTTTCAGGGAGATCAATCAAAGCATTGTTTTGACAGACACAGCTCAGACTTCTGCGCTCGTTTCCTTAAGAGAGAGGATGTCTGGGGAAAGGTATAGCTCTAAAGCAACATATATCATCATAGATGATCTTTTCAGTCTCAATGGTCTTGCGACGGCCAATTCGCTAGCTTAGCTTTCAGAATTTGTCGAAAGACATGTAACTACTGTCGTCCAGATATCTATAGAAATCCATTAGGACGTTACAGCCCAACACCATGCGGAAAGCCAGCTGAACTCATTCCATTCTAGGAAGTGTTAGCCCAACGAACAAATTCCATTAAAAACTATTTATTGTTATGTTATTTATGGTTGTTTATGGAGAAAACGAAGAAATATTTATTTTTCCTCAATACTATTGTTTTTTAACTTTTGTCTTCTTCTCGAATATCATCGAAAAGATCATTTTTGAGATCATTTTTGTAATTTTGAAAAGCGCCCAAGCTAATGATAAAATGAATATTAATATATCAAGTGAATAGTATTGGAAGAAATTCAAATCGTAGCCGGCCAAATCTATGCTTTCAATTTTTCCAAAATGAGCTGAAAAAATAATATTTTTTAGCCATCTCCTTATTGTGTTTACCGGTCCTTTCAATTGCTTCCAAAAGAGTATCCTTTGCTGTCATTTTCTGGGACTTTATCAGTCCCGATAGCCTGTTTCCATTCCTGGCATAGCTTCAACAATTTTATTTTTCTAAAACATCCATCAAGGACTTCTACCTATCAGTTCCAAGCATTTCCTTGATTGTATTAATGACGTTGTCTCCTTTCAAATCGGTTTTCCATAAGATCTTGGAAGAGTTGAAACGAGCCATCATTCCAGCATTCTGATAATTTGAATTAGTTTGAAAGTCAGATAAGCATGCACCTGGAACTGATCGGCAAATATTGGAACCCAAATACAAGCTTTTCCTGATAATGCTGTCTCAATCAAACTGTTCATTCCAGCATGGCTGATGAAGAGCTTCACGCGAAGATCATCTGGAAAAATCGTTGTTTACTGCTTTGTATCCAAAAGTTCTTACTGAGAAGTTGCTTTTGTGGAAGCCAAGCTACAGTTTTCAGATTTGAAAACTTTTCCGATAACTTCATATCGCTTTGATCAACTCGCCAGACAAAAGTGTATTCAGGATATGCTTCAAACTGTTATTTTCAGGGAGAATGATATTTTATAAAGAATAAACCTCTTATGGCTTTGAAGACAGCTTCTCTCATATCTGGTAGCATCTCCGATGTTGAAGCTACCGACCCAAAGCTGATTACTATAACTCCCTTCTTTGCTTTTGAGAGTATTTTTTCGAACTCCTGTATCAATAGATGAGTAGGTAAACAGAGAACAAATCAAACTTCTGGCATAGTCTCAGAGGTTGAAGCTGCGATTCCACCAATGTACTTGATCTTGGAAGATGCAGCTCGAGCATAATCAAGAGTTTCGAGGGAGTTCATTAGGTAATAATTAGTTCTAGCATTTATGTCACGATTTAAATCGAAGTTTATACCATGTTTAGCAAAAAGTTTCTAAAAATATGTTGGCTGATAGCTGGAAACAGCTGAGTTGTACTCACTATATATCCTGAGAGGAAGGCAAACTTGAAAGTTAAACTGGATCCGGTGTGCCATAGTATGTTGATGAGTCTTTCAGTAAAACTCATCCGATCGGTAAAATAAAGTAAAGAAGCTTAAATTCAAACATTCCCAAGACTGTTGTGAAATAAATTAACCTGGCATATGGCTGTAAACCAAAGGTGCTTGGAAGTCATTGCTATAAGTGGACAAGAAGCCAATTGCCGATGTGATGACAAAGTTTTTTACTTTCAATTTCTAAATATGCTTTTGCAGAAGCTTATGATAACATATGATAAGAAGTGTTCTTTCTTCTCAATTGTTCTATCGGCACATAATACGATTTGATTTGTTCAAATTTCAATTATTTTTCTGTCCTTTGCAAAAGGATAGAACGAGGACTGTTTGTGTACAAAAACAACAGTGAAAAGGCTTACTTGGAATAGACCAAAAGAACAAAAAGCAGACACATCCATCACAGCTACATCATAGTCATCGTTCAATTTATCCATAAATAGATTTTGATTTTCTAATAAATCTATTGGAATATAGCATAATTGAATAGTTGCTGTTCAAATATGACTTACATTCACAGAATGCTAATTGAATGCTACTCACATTATGCAGTGATTTCAAGTTACCAAAAAATGCGTTTGCCTGATAATTTTTGCTGAGTTAAGATTGAAAAAGTATCGATTAAACCTCCCAGAAGCCTCGGGTGCGAGTTGCAAAACGCTGTTTGATGCTTGGAGGCAATTCCACAGTTATAGTTTTAGCTTTTGCACTGACCAGTTTTTTTGTTTTCTCATCAGGTAGCGGCATCAGAACTGTCTTAAAACATAGCAAATGATTTCATTGTTTGAAAGAATAGAATCTTGAAGCTGACCACGTCATGACCAGCCGAAATAACAACATCGACCATGGCCTTTGTAAACTGCGTATGACTATATCCGATTGGAGTAGAGTAAAATAGAACTTTATAAGAAAATACCACAGAAATCAAACAAAAAAATAAAACAAGTTTCATGGCGACCTGAAAGAAAGCAAGTTTAAAAGAGAGAGAGAAGAGTAGAAAGCATATTTTTTGTCATGAGGAAAACATTTTTTTACATCAAAAGCAAACGAGAGAGAAAACTCACTCCCAGCCAACTTTTCAACTCTATAGATCGTCAGACTGATTTAGGGTTGATAGAAAAATAAAAAATAAAAGAATCAATTGATAAACTGTTAGTACGTTCAAGTTAAGTTTGATAAGAAACGTTCAGTGTGGTAGCACTTAAGTGAATGAGAAGCCTTCGACTCTCTCGTTCGCGTGTGTTTTGACGGTAAATAAGAAGACGTCTTTTCTTTAAAAAACAATCTTTTTTCTGTTCTCTGCTGAACTTTTTTATTTTCTAATTAGTTTCAATTTTTGGGTATGCGTCACGGTTGAATCTTTTGTAATTCCCTTATCCAGTTTGTCCATATTTGGATTAATTATATTTTTATTTTTACTTCATCCATCTATCGCTTCCACTACAGCGAACGCCATCAGATTATGCTAATTGTAGTTCGTTAAACTTTCATTGATTAGAATAAATTTGTGTCACGTGACGACCGTGAAAATTATTTTTTTTTTCATTTCCCAAGCATCAAACATTATGAACGGTTGTCTACGACATTTCGCTTCTTATATCATTTTGTATCTTATTTTTTTTAAGTCTTTAACAACATACCATCAAATCTTAATCAAGAAGGAATTTAGAAAAAGATTGGATTTTACTACTCGGCAGATTATTTTATAACAGAATGAGCAAAAATCGTATTTCCCGCTTATTGTTAAAACAGAGATCAAAGAATATTACAGAAACAGCCATCCTACTGATATGTTACTAGCCTGGAACTGTGAAGCGAACGAGTGGAAATTCTTCTTCCATTTTCGATGGATTATACCCGTGAGCGCAAATGACCTAATTGGATTTTTTGTTTAAACGGAAAAAATGAAACGAAATACTTCGCCATCCATCCATTCCTCGTGCGAAACATCTCTAGACCAAAACAAAAATTTGTCATTATGATCTGGTCGAATCCGTAGAAGATATGAAACTATTCCAGCATATACGTCATCGAATGGGAACAGCTTAAGATACAAAGTCATTACCATCATGTACAAAATATGATCAAAGTAACATACTTTCACCAGTTGGATTGCATAAAAGAATCGATCAACAGTTGATTTTGATAATAGAACAGCTCCAGCTGTAATGTAGGGAGGATAACGATTATAGGGATAATCATTGACTGAGATCTGTAAAATGTTTTGTGTATAGTCACTCAAAACCGACATTCGTTTACAGCATGTTTGTGCAATTTGAAACGGAAAGGGCTTGTGTTGAACATCCAACCTTCATACATCTGCGAGAACAAGAAATGAATGAAAACAACACAGATATTGCAAAAACCTCATCGGTAGAACTCCTCTCATTCAAGAGCTTGATGAGGTTATGAGTAGAAAGCATGTAGTCATCGTCAATCAGAAGAACGAAATCAGGTGGAGAGCATTCATTTGATGGTCTGTGCGCATATCGTATCGAATACAAAAACTGTAAACAGAACTCTCATGCTCAGAAAAATGATTGCCGAAGTACTTTGAGAATGTTATTGTTATAAACGTCCGGCTTATCTATTACTAAGATGTCTCCATGGAGTTCTGATTCACGTTGAATAGCTTTAAAGAGGAGTTTACAGCGTATGCCTTGTATAGAAACGAACCTCCACTCATACTAAGCTGTTCTTTGTCATCCGGGAACTGACCTATGATAAAAATTGTTCGGATAAGGTAATCCTCAATGAACTTTTCATTGCCCCATGTGGTACGAATGATATCTCTCGCCTAGAAGAATGATAGAAGGTGAGGTTAACGAGAGGAACTACTCCTAACTTTGCTATGCTGAACAGATGACTTTACTATTATCAGAAGTTTATATTTCAGATCAGAGTAGTCTTTGCCACATCTCAAGTCCCTGAATGGAAAAAGGAAAAAATTGAATGGATACATACTGCGGTTCATGAATCGTTTGGAATTTATCCAAGTCGTTGACGATTTTCCCCTTCAATGGCTTTCCAAATAAAGCTGTGTGTACCTATAAATCCGCTCCGTTTTCTAGTAAGGATACTTTTGTTTAACCTGATCGAAAACGTCAACACTTTCAGGCACCCATTGAAAATTTTCAAAGGAAGTGGAACTTAAATGATCAGTCATGCCAGAAAAATAAACGACCATGAGAACAGTTGAAATCAAAAAATACTTCGCCCTTTTATGAAAAAAGCTGCGTAAAATCCATCTCAATTGCATTTGAGGTTGTAGACTTTCACAGAAATCTACAAAACCAGGTAAGGTAAGTAAGCAAAAGTCAAAAATAGAAAAACCCGAGAAGCTACGAGCATTTCAATTGGTTCACAAGAACATATAAGGTTTGATATTTATTAAATCAACATTAATAGTGGAAAGTAGAAGTGTCAGAGACGAACCCACAGAAACACTAAAAGACGCAAAAGATAGAAGAAGACATCTCAGAACTTTCGTAATGGGAGAGACTTCGAAAAGTTTGCTTCGTTGATAGCATAACTGACGTCCTCGACGACCTAAGAACTAACATTCTCAATAGTAGAGGGTAGGGGGTATAAAGAATAACAATCTGAAAGTCTCTGATAAAGATGATGAACCGTTAGAAAAGTGAGCATCCCTTAGATGGAAATATTTCATAACTTTTTCGATAAAAAGGAACGAATATATGAAATGTATGTTCATGATTATTATATAAAATGATATACGAAAGCTATGGAACAATAAATAGCCGATTCTATGTACATCCGAAATTTAACAAACATATACATCAATTAAAAATTAATTTCCTTCTTCTTCATATCGCTTTCAGACGGAAAAGAAAAAGAAAGGAAAGGGGAAAGAAAGAGAGGAGAGATAGAATAGATAGAGGTTAGGTATATGCGAGTTTGGATAAATCAACTCGTTTCTCATATTACGGAATGATAATATTTCGTGCTGCTTTCCAGAAATGTCTTATTATTGAGCTTCTACTGCTGTCCCTACGACAACTGTTGGCACTGTTGTTTCCTCATCATCTTCTTCTTCCATGAAGGTTTCAGAGCCATCCAATTGCCAATTCCTCCATCCAACCGATTCTGCGAAAAACATCCGATTGAGATGTTCTCCCCACAATAAAAACTAACCTGTTTCGAGCAGCTCGATAGAGTTCAAAAACTGATTGCCGTTAAAGCCTCCAATAACATAAATAACATTTCCAGCCGTTACAACTGCGTGGGTATTTGCTCTTAAATAAGAATATGATACAATGAGCTTCTCTGTTATATATTACCTGGGAGTCAACAGAGCGGGTCCATTTCGCCACATACCGTTGGGATGATCAAGGATTTCGACAGAACACAGGGATTGTGAACCATCATGCCCTCCTATGGCATACAAAGTGTCTGAAACATTAGTCATATTACCCTTTCTTGTAATATGAAAACAACCTCTTATCACAGCAACAGCACAACCGCGGCGAGCGACGCGTAATTTTGCCAATTGTCTCCAAGCATTTACTTTGGGATCGAAAGCTTCAACTGAGTCCATACAAGCCCATCTACACATAATGAGTTAAACATTCATAACTGTTTAGTTTCAAACCTATCACAACCACCGACAGCTACGGCTAAACCTCTCCAAGAGATAACTCCAGCCTGGTAACGAGCTTGTTCCATAGAAGGAATTTGTTCCCATTGCTTAATATGGGACTTGAAGAAGAGAACAAAAAGAGGTCGATACTTCCATTCCCTGCTTGAATCGATAACAATCCTTCATAACGACTTGATCACAAGAACCTCCAATACAATAAATGAAATCATCGAGAGCAGCACAACCTGAAATTGCACAGAACTAGTTATAAGATTAGCTGCTTTCAAACCGTTGTGACTTCTGGGTTTCGTTAAGGAAGGAATTGTTTCCCAGGAGTTGTTTTTGGGATCATATACTTCACCTGTTTTCAAGTCATGATTGCCATTGCTTCCGCCGACAGCATAAACCTGAATAATTCTATGAATTCAAAAACAATAAGAGCGATTATACTTTTCCATTGATAACAGCACTGTCGAATCTTCCCCGTTCATTAATCATAGGCTTCAGCTGTTTCCATTCCCCTTTCAACACATCGTATTCTTCGACAGTCTTTAGGCATTCTCCTCTATCATATCCACCACAAACGATGATCTTTCCATTAACAAATGAAGCTCCAATAGAGCAACGAGGACCACTCATGGTTGCCAGGGGTACGCGTTGACCCGTCGCAGAGTTTCTTTTTGTGACTATTGGCTTTGGTTCCGACGAGCCACTGTTAAGACGAGGTTTTGTCAACTCTTCATCATCAGTCAGTTGAATGCTCAGAGTAACTAATCTTCTATATAAAACTGCGAGAGCTACCCAATAATCGGCTGTAAAAACAATTATAAGTGAAGAACACAAAGTAATCAGTACCGGAAGTTTGATGAACAGTGATCAAACTTGTTTCGATGGTCTCTTGAGGATCACTTTCGTCAGTTCCTACAGAATTCAAACTTTCAGTCGATGAATATTTAACCTGAAAACAGTTAAAAAATATCAATCTTCGAGAAGAAACTGTAATGAGATATAAAAAAAAGAAGTAATGCTGTTAAAGGAAATGGTTCATACATTTGGGATACGACTGGCGTTCAGTCGTACAGGAACAGCTCCCGTAACTCTATGTTGAACTGGACCGATAGCAGCAGCATCCGCAACGCTATTGAAAACGCGAAATGTGGACAAAAACAAGAATTTTCTTACTTCGAAATAGCCCGAGCAACAGAGTTGCCAGATTTCTTATAGTCCTGAACGATGTCACAACTTGCAACTGAAGAGCGGTCATCCATCTCTGCACAATCAGCTAGACGCTCATCTTCTTCAACATATAAAAGATGAGTCTGAAATTGAAAGTACGGCATTGGCCAAGAGCAAAAAAATCTAATACCTTCACCGTTAGTACATCAACAGAATGATCAACACGGTCGTGTGGAATACAGTGGAAATAATCAAGAGCTCTCTGAGCTAGACTTGCACCGTTTCTATACTCTGTATGAAGTTGCTCAGCAGAAAGGATGATACGTATCTAGAAATATTCAAATAAAATGTTCCCCATCTCTTTTCTTACTTTCACACATGGTAACTGTGTGAATTCCACACTGTCTTCGGCAATTTTGTCCATTTCATCACGAATGAAACGATCTACTTTACCCAGTAAATAGGTATCATTGTTGAAATTCGCTTGGCGACGGATTCCTAGAAAAACAAATAATTTTACGAAAAATTGACTTTACTTTTCGACTATGCACTGATCACATCATCTCTTTCTCCACCACTCTTTAGCTCTCATGGTCTTTCTCTCGCCTCTCGAAAGCCAAGTAAAACAAACCAATGCAATTTTTGACGTTCAGATTGTCGCCCAAGAAAGTTGCACAGGCTCTCACAACAGGTTCCATTTGGAGAGCAAATGCAGTTTTGTAGAGTTCGGCAACTTTCTTCGAGCTGATTTCCAGACTGAAATCCCGACAATTCGTGATGTAAAACAGCAAAGAACATACTAAGCTGTATAAGCGAATGTCACCAAAGCATCGAAACATTCAAAGTCTGAATGAGCAAATTCGAAGTACGAAAGCTGATTCTTGGAAGAAGATCCCTGAAGAGCAATAAAGCGATGAAATTCATCCAAAAAAGGTAAATATATTTACCAGCGCAACTGTTGGAGGGACATGGAAACCGTTGTTGCTACCTCCGCCATTAACAGTGGAGTTTGGTGTTGAATTTCCTGGAAAAGAAAAAAAATAAGCTTGTTAACAGCGAACACGGACACCTTCGCTGTCTCGCTCTTCCTCATCAGATTTCAAGAACATATCGAACAGAGCCGGAGAAACAGCAGCTAGTACAACTTTATGTGCGAAAATTTCGCGTTCCCTTGAAAGTTAAATCTTATCTTCATATTCCGGATGTACAAAGCTTACTTAACAAATAAGACAACATCACAAAGCTCTCTGTTACATCTAAATGTATTCAGTCGATCCAGCAAATCATTCTGCAAACGAAAAATCAAGATATAGTTTAAGATTTGGCCATCAGCCGCTCTACAGTTCTATTTTTAGAATTTGTGTCATGACGTTATGATCTCTCAGAATACAACTACATATCCAAGAAATTGAGAAAATTTCAAATTACATTCTGTTGTAAAAAGATTTTTCTAGCAGAGTAGAAAGATCCCTACGTCACACAATTTTTTCATATTAGTATAAAACTGATTCTTAGAGAATAAGCCGTGGCTGGACTTTTGAACGCAACACGCGGCTAGCCACACCACCTGTTCTCATTTCAAAACGAAAAAAATGAATAGCGGTTGTATTCACATATCCTTTTCATCTTGTATCGACGTAACTTTCATTTATTAAAGACATACCTTGATCGTAGGATCGCGAAGCATAAGCTGGAAGTTTTCTCGTTCATCCAAAGTTTCCTGCCCCCAATTATCCGTATCGTCAGCTCTCACAGACACAGCACATCGTGTTCTTTTAGGCACAAGAGTTAGAACGTCACCCTGAAATCAAGTTTTAGTATTCGAAAATAGGCACACATCTCTTCAACATTTTTTCCCATAACTTCTTGCGTTAAATCAAAGAACAGCATTATCAAAATCAAGTCAAGTTCAGAAACCAAACAACTTGTTGTGAAAGCCTGTCATGGAAGTTCTCATCTTCACTGAGAATTCGCGGAAATCATTGTATTAGGTTCTAGCTATTAATTATAACCAAATAACTAAAGAACAATCGTCATAATGAACAGCTTCCGGTGTTCAACATCACTTTTTCTTTGAAGAAATCACATACATGAAACGAAAATTCTTCATTGATAAACATCAGATTTCTGCATATGTTAGAGATGGAATGAACCCTCGCACTATCTTTCTTTCTCTCTCATTCTCCTTAATACCCCGTTTCAAAAGAGAATGAGAATTTCGTCATTGAAACGGCACTAAGCTGACCAATAGACGATAAGGAAAACATCTGATAAGGACCAGTTCTATATGTGATTTTCACGTGTTTCAAATAAGGTGATTCCCAGTTTCATGGCAAAGACAGAAACTCAGACGACACAGACTCCTCGCTTAATCTTTTGGAAGCGTAGTCATCTTTCACTGATCATCTCAATATAAGCGATAACAATGTTAGAAGAAAAATCAAAAAAATTTGTCCAAGACATGAAAATACCTTTTTCGTCTGTCTTTCAGCTGGAGTTCGAGCAATCGAAACTTTTCTTTTGTGTTCGATAACTTCAAGAGTCATCTTTACGAAGTTTGTGTAGTTTGTAAGTAGTACAAGGTAGGCGAATAATGCCCCAAAAAGAGCCGAAGCTGAAAAAAAATAGAACTTAAATGGTAACATTGATAGCGAAGAAAAAAATATACGAACAAATAGACAATCATAAGTGTATGTATCAATAGAGATCTGCTAGGACCAACAACAACAACATGAGTCGAAAAAAGCAATGCAAGTTTCAAAAATTGGCATAAACACTTTTATCCCAAATCGGATAACAAGCAGGGCGGTAATAACTGTTAGAAGGAGAATAGCTAAAATTTGCTTCTACGAATTCAAGGATTTCAGGCGTGGTTATCACTAGCGGACAAGCAGACGAGAGAGAAATTTCCAAGTGGAGAAAGTGAAAACGAAGAGAAAGATGAATGAGGAACAAAGCCGTGGTGAGAGTAAAGATGAAGAGAAAAGTACAAGAGAAGCTGGAAAGATTGAAAGTTAGTAAATGAAAGTGAAAAAGAAAACAAAAAGAAAAACAAAATAAGCAACCAAAGACACAAATGTTTATACGTTTCTTCTCGAACATTTCTTCATTCCACTTGTTGATATAAGCGCTCAGAAGCATAAAGAATGAAAAGAAGTTGAAAAAGAAATCATCCATTAAAAGTTGACTTCTAAACACTTTCACATTACAACTTTTTAACAACTTTTACCAATTTTTCCACTTCAAAAACTTGATTTCAAAGTTAAACGTTACCGACTGCTGTCTGCCGTTTTTGATAAATTTTTCATTTCATTTTTAAAACTCCAATTTTGGAATTTCAAACAGCGCAATGATCGATCGAGCAGTGTCGACGACCTGACGGTCTTTTCGTGTTATGATTGTGTTTATACAGAAAAATATTAGTGGAGTAAATTTTGAGAAATACGAAGGACAAACTGAGCGGCTCCTCCTTTTTCTGTTTCTCTCTTCTCTCCGACATCCCCCTCTCTCTCTACCTCTTTTATCATATAATTATGACTGCCGGATAAGGAATTGACATTCGAAAATAATCTTCGATTGCTTGAAAAAGAACGAAAACTGCCAGGAGCAAAAATGGTTGAGAGAGCAAAGCTGCACGGGAGAGTAAAAAGAATCGAAGTAATTCAACAGAAAAAACACAGGCTTTTCATGTGATAAAAAGAACGGAGTGAAACCTCTATGACACCCAAGCTCGGTCAAAGGACAGGGGCAGTTGGAAAGCGAAATTTAAAACTTAAAAACAACCTTAGAGACCTCAGTCAACCTTATAAGGGAAATGAAATGACCTGATAAAAAGTATTTGGAGATGTGAATTGAGAAATCAAAGAGGGTTAATAAATATTTGGAAGGTTGTAACTGCGTTACGAGAGAGCAAGTGCTTGGACGATACACTGTGAATCAGGACGAGTTGTACTCTTGCGCTTTGTCCACATTTTTTGTCTTAAACTTCTAAAGCAGAGTTCTGAAGTTGCAGATGAACAACGATAGACAAAAAGAAAACAACACCGTGTTTGAAGGAGATGTTAAGAGATGGAAGTGATAATGTGGCGTCCATTTATAGTTTTGCAGACAAAAAAAGTAAAAAAAAAGAGGCGGTCTCCATCAAAACAATGTTGGAGATTGAGATGGGGGGAGCATAGCAGAAACATGAAGAACATGATTACCGGAAGTAAAAACATATTTGGAAGAGGAGGAAAAATCAACGAATGAGAGATCAAGAAATCAACAACAAATCAAAAATATCAAAAGCGTCTTGAAAGTCACGTGGGCTGCGAATGTCAAGGATACATATAAAGGCAACCTAATTGGGAAAAACTACCATCATCACCACTCCACTCGACGCCAGCATATACAGCGGATTTTTGACGCAGGTTTAGGGCAAACAGGGTTTTTCGAAATCAAATGTAGATGGCCACCTCTCCTTTTTCTTCGCAGGAGAAAATGAAACTGCCGGCAAGAGATTAGGAATGGTCAAGCCTTCGTTCGTTTTCTCTGTCTATCTCTCTTGGGCATTTGATGTGAAAAGAGCAAAGGATAAATGATAAACGATGATAAGATACGAAAGTAAAACTTAAACATGGAATGGTCATTCAAGTACTCGGCTTCAAGTACAAATGATCTTTGTTTTCTTAAAATCATAGAGGTTACGATCGGAGCCCTCCTGCCAGACAAAATAGAATGAAAGAAGGAAGCTGCCAAAAAAAAACATTCACATTAATGTAAAAAAGAAGACGAGGAAGAAATAAATGATATTCAGAAGAGCTAATCGTTTAAGCCGAATCACATTCAATCTTCCCCTACTCAAGAGCATTACATGAAGAAGTCGTGAAGAAAAACGTAAAATGAGAACAAAAAGTTCATATGGTTTATGGGAAGGAAAGAACATTTTAAAAAAAGACATTTTTGTTGCAAAATCGAAGATAAAATGTTGAACCTAGGCGGAACAGGCGCATCAAAGCTGCTGACCAGTCAAAATCATTTTACACACCTTCGGCGCATTAAGCGCAATTGTCAAAGTTCAGAAATCTTAACTAAAAACGAGAGAGGAGGGAAAAACATAAAATGATATCCTTAGAAAGATAACAGAAATCATCACTTGTGCATTATTCACACAAAAAAGTAGCCAGTAAGAATGTAATGAGTTTGTGATCACGAGGACGTAGAATGTCCATCTCTCCTTTTTTTTTCTCTGGCTCTCTCATTCATCTCCCTCTCCTCGCCGTTGGCCGTCGTTCATACATCCCATTTTCCCCACCCTCTTTTCCTTCACCATAAAGCTGAGACCTCGGGACATACACACACACACACATACACACATACACGCACAAAGCAGAAAGATAGAGAGAGAGAATGCGGACAGAAAAAGAAACGGGACGCAGAGCAAGTCTCGTCAATACGACAACGCCACTCAGAATATTTCGAGCCCATTTACAAACGGCTCTTTCTGAAATAAAATCTGACCCATGTGACAACATTCAATCCATCTCTCTTCTTGAGAGAAAAAACTGTATTAATATAGACATTCATAGCGAAAAAATGAGTATGAGACAAGGAATATCGGCGCTCCAAATAGAAAATTTCGAATTAGGGTTTGGCGCCGAAATCTCGTGGATCCGAAGAATCTGGAGAGGGACGCAGATGAAACTTTGCTGAATAGAGGAAAGAGAGAGGAAGGTGGAATAATATGAATTTCTGAAGAGGGGTAGAATGTTAATTTTTCATACTTTTCAACTTTTCTGACTTCCAACATTTTTCATCGTTGTCTTGGAGATTTTGTGACGACGAGAAGTTGTAGTCTGTCTTAGGAAACAAATGACAATAACATTTTTTTTCGCAAATAATTGATTGAATTTACAAGGTGGAGGAAAAATATAGTTTTATCTATAAATTCATGAAAAGTTGAAGTTTTTTCAAATAATCTGTGTAAATAAAATGATTGAGAATGCAAGCAGGGGAAACATGTTTTGATTTTTCGAAACATTCAACTGTAATTACCTCTTACGATCCTTATATAGATGACATAGTGAATAAGCAATTTATGGCTTTGAAATGATGATTTTTATTTGCTTTATTTCATTGCTCGCAAGTTCATTATCAAACGTTTATCAGAAAATGAGATTAAAGATTCTAACTTTGCAAATGAAAGCAAGTAAAACATGAACACGGATTTCCGAATAAAAAAGGCGTGGGAGTTGGAGGATTTATCTCTCTATCCTCGGCCTGATTAAGGGTTTCCACATTGCTTAATTTGTTTCTTTGATAGAAATTTCCCTTACAATCATTTCTCCTCTCGATGATTTTTGATTCTTTAAGAAATTGTCTTCGTGCTTAAGAGGAAACGACGTGCTTCTGGCCGAATAAACATCGAGCTAGACGATAGGTAAGAACATTAGATAGTTTTGTTAGAAATTCAAACTTGACTTTAGCAAGTACTTGATCAGCTAGCTTTGTACCTGGAAGTAATGCTTCCTAAATAAATACTTAGGTAAAGGTCCGAAAAAGTCCAAAGGTTCTGTCATCATGAGGCTTATCATCATTTTTTCATTCATTTGAGAGCAAAATTATCAATAGATGATCAAAAGATGGTCAAAAGGGAACAAAAAACATTAAATGGATGAAAGAAAACTGATTGGAAAGCTTATAGAGCAACTTGTTAATGCAGAAAAAAAAGTTCGTTTTCGTTAAGAAAAAGCTGAGAAGACATGACTTGCGCTCCTCCTTTGTTCCATTTGGTACCCAACATTTCCACAAAAATCAAACAAAAAATATTTTGTTTACAAAAAAAGTCATGTGATTAGCTGAAAAAAAATATTTTCGAATAATATTTATCCGAATCCTCTTAATCACAAACAGTTTTTTCTCTATTTAAGCAGATTCTTAATGCATCAAGGCAGTCACAAGAGGTTTCGAAGATTTCAAATAAAAGCCGAAGAATTTGCCATCTGCCATTACATTCATTTATATTTTCAGAAAGCTTTTTTATTTAGCTATAAAAAGATATATCCAAAAGAAATGAAATGTCTATCAGAAGTTTGCTCTCTTGCATAGCAACTATAACACACCGCAGATGAATTGAGCATATTGCTACAACCAGGTGCTAAAACAGACTACATTCTCTTGAAAAATTCATTTTTCATTTTCAAATACTCTAAACAGTATAATAAAAAAACCTTTTTTGTATTAATTTTACTGATCTCAGTATCCATAGACAAATTCCGAAGTGTTTTCGCTTTGCTGGGTTGTAAAAAGGGCCTGACAGGACAGTATGAACAACCATAATTTTAATTGATGGGGAACAACAGACATTTTACATGGAGGTCTTGAACAACAGTTAAAGCCATCTAATGATATCGCAAAAAGACATTTCGTTTCATTTTATTACCCCTCTTTCATGGAAAGAATTAACTTGGGAAGATGTCACAAAAATTACACCAAATATGATTAATTACTCGTATATTCATGACGAGAGACATATTTATCATTCCTATCACTTTTCTCGTAATCGAATGTCTAATTCATATTTCCGAGTTTTCATCAGCTTTCTATAATCCTAGATCAAACATCGCATTGGCATACGTGACAAAGTATAACTTCACGTGGAAGATTCACTTCAGCTACTTTCATTTTCAATTACGAATAGGTGGGTGTCGGTTGCTTCCGCTGTGTCAAGAGAGTAAAGAAAGAATTAAAGAGAAAGGATCGAAATCATTGTTTTTGATAGAAACTGGGTATAGGTTTCATCAACATCATTCCAGAAAAACAAGTAATGTAACAAAAACGTGTTGAACATTTAATTTAGGGAAAAGTTTCGAAAAACACAACTTCTAAGAAAGAAAAATCTTTTGTGCATAGACAAGTATGGTAAACAGGCGAGAATCGCTTCAAATTAACAAAATATAGAAAATTAATGATAAAGTCATGATAAAGTTTTCTGTATGTGATGCAGCTTTCTCACCAGTAGGACAAGAGCAATTTATTGCTCCTCCCAATGAGCCGGTAGGACCCTTATTTGAAAAGTCAGTAGGTTTACGAGTTTTTCCATCGGGATCCTACAATGAAACGTTATGACAAACTCTGCGCATTATAAACAAACAATATATTTGTTGCATAACTCAGTGTTACACAGGAATAGTTTGGTAGAAGCTATCGAGAATAATCCAGTCTGAAATTCAATATAACAGTAGTGTACATACGGATTAGCAAACTTTCAATGAGTATATTTCACTTTTACCATATGAGAAGCATCCATAATAGACAGCATTGTCAGACGTCCTTGCAGCAAAGCAAAAATTACTTTTACATGTTGTTTCCTGCAAAGAAAATTTTAAATAAACTAGGAATAATACAAGAAATCCGACTGAATTACTAAATGGAAACTCTGTCACACAGGTAATATTTCGAGGAATATCAAAGTCCATTGCTTCTATTCTCTAAAAGGAGTGATACCGTTGTCTACAATTAGAACAAACTCTGTTGAAAAAACAAGACACACTGGATGAATAATCGGAAAACTTGAAGTATACGCACATGTTACTTGGTATGAATATACCCTCTGGATAACCCCTGAGATATTGTATGTTAAAGAGAACAGTTATGGAAACTAACATTATATCAAAAGAACTGAGCGTCGGAACTGTCATGGTACCTACATTATCTTGACAACCCGCGCTAAGTGGCTGAAGATATTTGTGTTTAATACTTCAGAAACAACCCACTCACCAACATTGTGCTAATCTTGGTTACACACCGATTACCAGCACAACTTCCATTACCTGCGTAATCTTGAAGGTTGCAAGCAAAATTGGAGAGGATAGTATTACTGCCTAATCCAGGATACTGCTCTGTATTGCATTTATCTTTACTGAATGATATATTGAACATAAAAAAATTTATTATAATTCTAACTCATCACATATACAAAGTCTTTGTCCATCTTTATTAGTTCGGCAACCGACTGGGAATTTAACGGAGTTCGAAAATATACAATCCTATAATTAATCATTTAAATCAAAACATTATATAAGTGCAATTCAAAAAACCATTTCGTAAGCCTTTGCATAAGCAAGTATAGGAAACTTATAATTGTACTCCAAAACATAGCATTGAGTTCCTTCACATGTCGAACACGGCCTGAAAGGTAGGTGTTAATGCATATCATTTGTATGATGGAAGAAAAATAGGAAGAGATTCACTTACTGCTCCACGTCAAAGATCTTCTTGGTTATACATCGATTACAGGTAAGAGAAGAAACAATTGTAATTATGCTGAAGAAAGAAAGTATGCTTCTGATACAAATTCTCATTTTAATCTAAATTTTCATTTTGCCAGCTTGTTCATAACCATTACTGAATTATAAATTATCTTTATTCATTCATTAGAAATATTTCTTGACACCTGAAATTACATTGTCAATTTATGACCTTTATTTGAAAATCTAAGTGCTTCTCTTTTTTTTTATTTCGTTCATACACTGATGGATGACAGAATGATAAATGAAGCCCCTTTCTAGCCCTTTCTATTTCCTTTTCGGATCACAAAGATTTTTTACTTGATTGTCCTAGACACTCATGCTCATCGTTCGCTTACTTCTTCATTTATACCTCTCTCTGACTCTTTATTCATTCCAAATCTTCTTTTTTGTTCTTCTTTTTTTAAATTTCAAATAATATCATCTCTCTACCATATTCAGTTTTAGTCATTTAGAAATATGAGTAGATGCTGTAAATCATTCGGTAAGAATATTTTGAAACTCTGCAAATACAGATCGGATTTCCCTGTTTTTTATCTGCCGATTTCTGTTTCTCTCAATGTTTTATACTCTGTCTATCTGTTCCATTTCAATGTGTTGTTCTTTTTGAATTTGGCGAAGAGTATACAGGCGTTCACAATCTTCAGGTTGCCATATACATATATAACAGTACAATCTGAATAATGAGTGAGTGAGGGTTGCAACCGTTCGATGAAGCTAAAACATCACAAATAACGATGTGACTATGTTTCACGTGAAGTCACAGGATATGCAAATTATCTCATTCATATGTCACATCTTCAAATTGGCTATGACTTTCGGTTTCAAATTTCGATTAAACTTTTGACAAAGAGCTAATTTTACTATTAATCTATAATAGAAAGTATTCATAAAGTTGTGACCAAAAAAAGTTCGATATTAACATTTTGAAGTGTCAAATACTTCGGAGGATGTTAATCTGCTCAGAAGTGAGAGCTCAGATTACAAAGGATTGTGCTTGAGAAAAAAAAAGGAATTTGATGCAGTTTTTATATTCTTTTTCTTCTTATAATCTATGGTACAGAATAGTTTTAGTTAATTTTAAATATTCTGTTATCAGAGACATAATAAGCGTCATCGACGCTGATAGGCAATGATAAATCAGTTGTTGATGAGGATGACAGTACTCAATATGTCATTTAAAGGTTTATGGATATACTTAGAAGAGTAATTTATGAATTGTCTTCGAAACGTTTTAGGAAAAGCCTTCCGAGGCAAGAAAAATCTCTTCACTGAATATATGAGCCGCTCAGCTGAGGGTCATTGACCGGTCATGTTTGGGGATTTGTGTATGAAATTTGGCAATCGTTAGTACATCTGCTCCAATCGTATCTTTTTGCTGTGAGCTAAATCCTAATAAAGCCTTAACATCATATTATCATTTATTCCAATCATGTATATACATGTATATATGTTATATTAATATCTACTGGAAGATATACATTAGATGAATTGTGAGAGAGAGAGAGAAAGGAAGAGACAAAACACGTGAGCTTCTACTTTGAGCTTTTTGTGATTTCTCATTCTGACTCCTCGATGCACACCTGTTTCTGAGAAATTAAATTTTCACATCTTCTTTCATACAACTATTGGATCTAAATGAATATCTATCTCTATAAAAATGAAAGTTTTGTTGAGAAAAAGCAATAGTGTTATCTTTAAATATTTACAAAATGTTATTGAGCCAACCCAAAGTACCATTCACATATAGAAACATTTTTCTCAAACAAATAGAAAAATTTTGTCTCAAAACGTCGAATGCGAATGATGCATTTTCGGACAACTTGATCAAATTTCTCTCAACGACATTCAGAATTTTCTTAGCATTCCTTATACAACAGCACACAAAACTTCTATAGTCTACAGCAGATCTGATTTTGTGCACTCGATTCTCTTTCATTTTGATGTTTTCGGGATCATAATATCTTCAGGACTAACAAAGTTATTGAAGATATTCGTATAGAAAATATATATATTTATATATCTATATAATATAATCCCCTTTTCATTCATATTATTAAATGAAATATGAAAAGCTTTTGTCTCTTTCAAACTTATTTTTTTTTTAGTTTAATATGAATGTCCCGAGATTTGGGGCACGTCAACATTCTCCTCCCCCCCCCCTCTGCCTTTCATTTTTCCCTTATCCTTCTTCATTTCTTGAGCTAATGTCTTGTTTTATTCTTTTTATTTGGCGAGCTTCCGATCTGTAAACTTTACAAATACAAATGAAAATATATTCTGAAAGTCTCAAAATTGGGCTCAACCATTCTGGTCAACCGGGTCAGATCCTCCTACTTTCTATCTTCTCATTCGTCTGATTGGCATATTTAAGCTCAGTAGTCATTACGATACAACAATCACCAAAGAGCTCTGATATACTCGTAAGCTTTCTAGTAATAGTTTTTTTTGTTGATATTCTCGTCAAATTTTTCCTCTGTTCATCTTTATCAGTAACATAGTCTGTACTGCCTTACGTGTTGCGCTACTCATTTCTCATTGAGCTGGTCATTTGCAGATCACCTCGTCATTGTTGTGTGAACAGGTCTCTTCGAACTCTGATCGGCTCATTTGAGGCTTTTTCTTGAACAAATGTGAACTTAAGCATTACAATTATAAGTTTGCTCTTCATTTCGCCTAATCCTTACTGGAAGTCAGTTCATTCTAATTCATTTGAGTGAGAGTTCATTCTAAGCTTATCATCGTGTAACGGAATGTTCTGCTTCTGCCTCCCATCTTCTCTATCTTTTCGGTTTGTCCTGTCCTAAAAGCAAAATAGTATAAATACTCTTTGAAGCTTCAATTCTTCCCATTCTCATGAGTTTCATAACCAAATTCCCTGCATAGAATATCTATATGAAGGCTTCATTTACTTTTGTTATTGACAACTTCAATTTGAGTTGCTGGACGTCCTTTCTTCCTTTAATTTTTCGAGTTCAAGCTAATTTGAGTACGTTCATTGATCTCCTATATGTTCATTTTCTTTCTTCTTTTTGTCTCTCTCCAGCTTCTTTTGCATTCTCAATTTGAATTTTCTTCGAATTCTTACTTTTTCAACTAATTTAGAAAGCCAATTTCCATGTTATAATTCTGTTTTGTGATCCGGAATATATATCTTGGAAGAAGTGAGAAAAAGCTTAATCCTTTATCTCTTTCTTTCTTTCTATGGTTAGTGCACTCGTTTTTTCTTGCATTGTTTTCTCATTATCCTGTTAAACTTAGCTATCTCTCTCTCACATTGATGTGTTTACTGCTGAACTCTTCTCTTTCAAGCTGAGAAAACATAAAACCAAAACGAAAAAAAAAATCATTGAGATCTTTGAAATATCCTGACTTGATTATGTTTCGTTCAGTGGAAGTCAATGAAATGGATTAGCGGCGTATAGGAAACCTGGCAATACTTTTTTCATTCAAAATGATAGAGAAGAAAAAAGAAATAAATTGACTAGACATTAATGATGTTGAAAAAGAAGAGAGTCTTATAACAAAAAAAATAAGAAGAATAGAGAAGAAACTGAAAGCGATATGTGAGACAAATCAAAGAGCACTAGTTGTGTCATTTGCTCTCACGAGGGAATCCCTGCACTTTCTCTTCTCTGTTCGTATCTTTTTCTTTTCACCTCGTAATAAGTACTCTCTATTTTTATTTTTCCTCCTTCCCACTCTCTTCTCCTCTGGATATCTACAACATCCGTCCTTCCTCTTTACTTGCTTCTTCTTCAGTCTTTTGAACCCCATAGTTCATGAGCAGTGAGAAGCGAGCTACACACATCCCATATATTAGTCTTCGGCCTGGCTCATCCTCACTTGATCAACTTCGACTGCATTATCAAACGAATCTCAGAACCTCGTAATCTTTCTTGTCTATTTTTTATTAATCAGCTTGGGTCTTGAGATGCTTTCAAGCTCAGTGGTTCTTCAATAAAAAAACTATACTCACCTTTTCTTGTTCGTAACAGAGAAAACCTTCTACCCCGTTTAAAAATGTCTTCTTGTCTACTTCGACGATGGCAAACATTAAAGTAACTGGGTGCCTCGAAAATGTTTCAAGGTTGCCCAAATTTCGAAGCAATCGATTCTCGTTATTGTCATTGACGGCATGATCATCATAGAACCTGATTCTCTCTTGAATTCACTCAGTATTTCCTTCCCATCGTTACCCATTTACCGATGTCTAACAACAATACACGTTGATGGTGATGGTGTTGGTGATGGTTGCAGAAGAAGCAGTCAACATACAAAAATTCTACAACTTTGTCTCCCAACAAGTGGAAAGGAGAAAGGGAAATGGCACAGCTAACCTCTGCATTCATTTCCGTTCTTCTTACGAGGCAACTGAAAATCTCTCACAGCCTCTAACAACCATTGTCTGTCTTGTTATTTTCTTTTTTCGCTTCGTATTCGCTCAGTCATTGAATTCACAATTTGCCTTTCCTCACTCATCGCGCTGGTCATGCCCGGTCATTCAGCCAACCGTCAACCGATCAATTTCAACGTCTAATATAGAATGTTTTGCTGCAAATCACCACTCGAGATATTCCCGCCTCCCGGATTTTTGCACTTTATTGTCCCGCCTTAAATTAGGATAATCAAGAGAAAAAACAACTTATCTTATGCATTTCAATTCCAAACTTCTTTTCATCCATGTTTAATAGTTTTACCTCTGGAATAATGGTTGTCTAAATTTTTCCACATTAAACTACCATAAGCAACCGCATTCACGTCCAAATGAAAGACGAATGGAGAAAATTTTTCACGTAATATTCACTTTTTTTGCACGCTTCCCATTATGTTGCTTCGAGTGTGGTTAATCGGAGAGAGCCTCTAGACTTTGGGGAAAGTAATCCTCATTCACAGCCATTTTTATGTTTTTCTCTTTTTTTTTCTATTTTCGTTCACGTAATTATAGTTCTTTTTGATACTCTATAGAATTTCGTTTATTCTCTGAGAGACTTATCATATCCGCTCATTTGAGTTGATTGAAGCTTAGCACTCGTTTATATTGATCGCCAAGAGATTTATTAACTTCAAAGGCAATCACACACACACATTCGCTACTGCCTGTTTCTAGCCGTCAAGTCATCTATTGTGTCAGAAAAAAAAAAGTTCAAGGAGTTACTATTGGAACGGCTTGAGCGAAAGTTTTATGTCTTAGCTCCAAGTTTCAATTCGCTTCTGACAGCTTGCTACAATTGGAGAAAAAGCTTCGCTAAGAACTTTCTACTTCTCCCCTCATCTGTTCACGCTGTCACATTACGAGATAAGTAACGCTATTTACATCAACATCCTAATAAGCTTGACTTGCTTGAAAATGTTTTCTCTTTCCTGAGTTTTAACTTAGCTAAGATCCTATCATCAATGGTTCTATGTTTTCTCCTAATTTCCAATCCAGTTTCGTCAAGAGTAGCATATTCCTGAGAAAAACGTTATCACTTTGCATAGGAAACCATCTCGAATTCTGAAATAGAAGCCATGAAAGGATTCTATCAATAAATCCTGCTTTTTCTCGTTCTCTTCATGAGTTTAAGAGTATAGTAGCTATTGAGAAAAAGCAGGCCGTACCTTTAATTTCAAATGATGAGATGTGCATGACGGAAATATAATGGTTTTCTTCTTTTTTCTTTTTTTTCCTTGAGTTATTGCTGCTGTTGGAGTTTATTGATTATAGATTTTGATTTTTCAGATGCCTAAACAAGATTTCGAACCCTTAGACTATTTTGGAGTAGTTGCCGTTGCTGTAATTTTCGGAATCATCACTTTTATTCTTTCATTCTTCATCATCAACTTCTTCTGTATCACTAAGTATGACGATATAACTCACTTCGAAAAGGTTGGTTCGCATCTGTTATTTTAATAAAAAACGATTTTTTCTGTCTCACGAGTTGTTTGCCTTTGTTTATGCATAGTTTGAACTCTCACAACAATCAGAAGATCCAATTATGATCTTTAATTTCCTGAATTCTTTTCTATTTTTAACTCTGCATCTATCTTATATATATTATTTTTCAGTTTGGCGCCAAGCGCAATATCAGGCTTGGACCTCACGATATCCGTACAATTAAAGTCCGCGGTGGTTTAATCCACGAGATGGAGGAAAACGAATAAAATTATCGAGTGTAGCAGCTTATTCCAAATTAATGAGTTTCTATGATGTGAGCTGTTGTCCTTATTGAGAAATATAGGCATCATCATTTCCTTCTCCTATTCATAATTTTGCGGAAAACATTCATTCCGTTTGCGTAGTAGCGATCATTCACTTATCATTATAATTTGTGTATTCATCTGATTTTCTAACAAATATTGTAATAATCTTTCTATACACAAGCAATAATAAAACTAAACAATATACAGGAATATCTAAAGATATTGCAAATGGAAGAGAAGGGTTGTAAATACTTTCACCTAACAATAAAATGCTAAGAAATGCTTCATGCAAAGAAGAGATGTGGTATTAGTAGGAGTCAATCTTAATAAATTAGTTAATGTTAGTCCAATACCCTATCGCTTATTCTCAGATTTGAGAAAATTACAAACTACTTTTTATGGTAGTGACTGTCTCGTGGATAGCCTTGGCTACATATTCGACGTTCCTCGTGTTGAGTCCACACAGGTTGATACGTCCATCCTTCAGAAGGAAGACTTTGTGTTTTGTAACCAAATGGTCAACTTGCTCAGCTGGAGAATTCATTATCAACTCATTAAACATCTGCACCGGAACATACCAGATAATCCAGTGTAACTGAATAAACCGATTTGTTTGGTTATGTGATCCCAACAGCCTGGAGTGTGCAGCTTCTCCAAATGATCGCGCAGAGATGTACGCATGAGTTTGACACGATCAGCCATTGTCTTGACATTTTTGTACCAATCTTCGCGAAGACTGGGAGTAGTCAAGATTGTGTGTACAATTCTGGCACCGTAAGCTGGAGGGTTAGACCTAATTATAACATCACATATTGAAATTATTTAAAATTCAAACCAGTTTGCTCGGATGACCAACGAAATCTGAGACTTGATTCCAGCCAAAACAGCTGGATCATTGACAACAATAGTTAAATTTCCGATGCGTTCATCTGAGAAATTTCCCAATTACAGAGAATCAAACGATTTTTCACGAACTGTACAATCCGAAGTTCTTAGCGAATGATTGAGCGACAACCATTTCCAGTCCTTGCTCAACAAAATAACGAATGGACCAAGCATCAGCGTCTGGGTCTCCGGATGCGAATCCTTGATAAGCGATGTCGAAGAAAGTGAAGAGATTTTTTCTCTGAAAAGAGGCAATGAAAGTGATTTCTTGATTTGCTAGACGAAACCTTGATAACTTCGGCAATACGCTTCCATTCTTCTTGCGTAGGATCCATTCCAGTAGGATTATGGGCACATCCGTGGAGGACAATAATAGATCTGAATAGTTTTATGAGATACATTATTCTAAAAAAAAATGTAAAATCACTTTGTTGGAGCCTGTTCCAGATCAGCAATAAATTGCTCAATGTCAACCTTTCTGTTTGCAGCATCCCAATACTTGTATGAACGAACATCACTGATTCCAGCGCTGTTGAAAACCATTTTGTGATTTCCCCTACATAATTTTTTATTCCGGATGATTAGATGAACTCCACAAACCAGGTTGGGTTACTGGTATAGGCTGTCTGAAGCCCGACAACTTTAGCAAGGAATTCAGCTCCCGCTCTGAGCGATCCAGTTCCCGATAAACATTGAACTCCGGTTACCTGGAATAGTGAATGTTTCGCAAAAACAAACAATGTAAACTAACTCTTCCTTCCTTAATAGCTGGAGAATCAGATCCCAAGAGAAACTCTGATGCAGCCTTGGTGAAAGGCTCATACCCCAAGACCGGTAAATACTCATGATTGAGTGAATCGTTACCGGCGATAGCTTTCTCGGCTACTCTCACAACAGGGAGAACCCAAGGCGTACCTTCTTCAGTACGATAAGCTTAAACGGTAGAGTTCAAAACTGCAAAAAAAATGTATAACCTCCGATGGTCAGGTTAACTTTGTTAGGATCAGTTTCATCCAGGTACAACTTGTTCATGTAGAAAACCTCAATAGGAGGGGCAACAGAGACTTGGGAGAAAAGCGACATCTTGGAAAGGTAAAAGGCCTGAAAATTAAATTTTCAACGAAGAAGGAATAAAAATAGAAGAATTATAAAATTTGAGTTTATCAACAGTTCTAAAATGAGATAAGGGTAATCGATTCGTATTCAAAGCATACAATCTGCATACACAACAAACTAGTTGAAATGAACTTTAGATTAGAAGATAATGTGGTCACCCGATTCACAAGAAACTTGTGGATCGGAAAACCAATTTAGATGATGACCAACATCAGCTTAAGATGAAAATCTTGAGAATTATGTAGTAGAAGAAAACTCAACGAAGCGTAATGAGATGCAGGGCATCTAAGCGCGCAATCGAATTAGGCGGACGATCCGCCTGGAAACCGGACCGACCCGGTTAAGAGGGAACGTGGAAATCGGTGGAAACTATGTAATAAACATTTTGGCATTCTGATAACTTTCATCTGCAAACATGGGCATCATCAGCGAGCAAATAAAACAGTTTTAGATCAATATTCAGTGTTGTGTCGACCGAAGAGGGACGGACGCTCTAATCCTCGCATATTTCCGAAACAAAATGCAGGTGTATGACGATTGATTCAACTCTTTGTTACAACAAAACGAACAAAGAGTAGTCCAGAAAAAAGGTTTGTCATTTACAAGCAATTTGCTCATATAATTTGTTGTAGGGAGCTTAGAATGGATCCAGAGAAGGAATACAATGAGTTCGGTGAGCAACTCAAATCACTCAATCGACAGAAAAGTCGGAGTCAACCTAGTGGTTTAGACAGAGTGAAGAGCTTGACTAGGAAACTATCAGCGAAAACGAGGTAAAACCTATACTTTTGAAGAAATCCCATCAAAATGTTGGCATTGACCCTCTCGTATTCTCATTTTGAAACCGCCTTGAAATTCTTCGATCAAAATATCTAATGTAAAGGGAAATAGGATCATAAAACTAAAGATAGGGCGTAAAAAACAAAAAATGGCACACACTGGAGTTCGCTGAGAGTAAATCCCAGAGTGATGGAAGTACGCGACGCAAGTAAGCAAGCATGAGGGCCTCCGGGAGGAACAGCCGGTGTTTAAGAATCAAGCAAAACTCAGAACTTAAATAGAGTCGCATCCACGACACCGAATGTTTCTCATAAAGGAAGATCTACGCCCATTGATGAAGAAAAAGTTTTTTTTCTCACTTAGATTAGATTCGATATGAGTGAAATTCCCCAAAGCTAAGAATAATATTGAAAATTTTCCACAATATTGAAAAAGGCGCCCCAGCGCTAATTTGAACGTGCCTCTCTGAACAACGATTGAAGAGAGACCATGTGTTTGTGAGAGAAACACGAGAAATAGAGCACATCGTGATCAAAACATTTTCTTACTTTCTCGCGGCTCGTGAGCGGGCAATATAACATTTGAGAAATCAGACTACGTATCTGTATACAGAGGTAAATTAATAGTAATTTGTAATGCAAATTGTTATCTCGATTATGTTCGTTAACTTAAAGAAGCTCCTTACCATTATAACATTGTAATTTTTCTTCTTTTGTTCAGGAAAGAACGAAATCGTGATCGTGCTATTGAGCGCGAGAATCAGCTTATCATGAGTACTCCATCTCAGGATCTTTCTAAGCTTCCGGAAATTAAGCCTCAAATAAAGATTGGGCACTATATACTGAAAGATACTCTTGGAGTCGGTACATTTGGAAAAGTTAAAGGTTTGCTGTTTTTTCTTCCTTTTTGTTCATCACTTGTTTCAGTTGGAATCCATGAAGCCACTGGGTATAAAGTAGCTGTTAAGATTCTAAATAGACAGAAGATCAAAACGTTAGATGTTGTTGGGAAAATTCGTCGAGAAATCCAAAATCTTTCACTTTTCCGTCATCCACACATTATTCGCTTGTAAGTAGACGTATCATTAGTTTTCATCGGCTTTTTTTAACTTCGTTACAGATATCAAGTTATCAGCACACCAACTGATATTTTCATGATTATGGAATATGTATCTGGTGGCGAACTGTTCGACTACATCGTCAAACATGGACGAGTGAGTTTTCTTAAAACGCAATGTTTACTCACTTTTTGTTGCATTTGCATTTTAACGCTGGAAGTTACTGTTCACTAAGTTTTACTATTTAAGCTGAAAACTCCTGAAGCTCGCCGGTTCTTCCAACAAATTATCTCCGGTGTAGATTATTGTCATAGACACATGGTCGTTCACAGGTTTTTTCGTTCATGTTTCCTGATATTGAAGTTTCGATTTAAGAGATCTGAAACCCGAAAACCTATTGCTCGATGAACATTGCAATGTAAAAATTGCTGATTTTGGTATGTCACAGTTGTTTTGCTCAAGTTTACAGTTTGTTAAGGTTTGTCTAATATAATGACTGATGGCGACTTTCTGAGAACAAGTTGTGGTTCTCCTAACTATGCTGCTCCTGAAGTTATCAGCGGAAAGTGAGTGATGCAAGAGCATAAGTTTTCCTTACGTTTTGTTATCCAGGCTTTATGCTGGTCCTGAAGTTGATGTTTGGTCTTGTGGTGTAATTTTATATGCTCTTCTATGTGGCACACTTCCATTCGATGATGAACATGTTCCAAGTTTGTTCCGCAAAATTAAATGTGAGTTAGCTTTGAGTTCGAAAAACAAATGAGGATTATTCAGCCGGTGTTTTCCCTATTCCTGAATACTTGGATAAATCTCTCGTTACACTTCTACTTCATATGCTTCAAGTTGATCCTATGAAACGTGCCACTATCAAGGACGTCATGTAAGCTCCTTAAGTAATATAACTTGCATTTACCTTGTTTCAGTGCTCATGAATGGTTCCAAAAAGATCTTCCAGCTTATTTATTCCCTCCTGTTAATGAGTCAGAAGCTTCAATTGTTGATATTGAGGCTGTCCGTGAAGTTACTGAGGTATATTCACTCTATTTATGGGAATTCTATATGGTTATCTAGAGATACAATGTGCCCGAAGAGGAAGTCACAGCTGCATTACTTGGTGACGATCCCCACCATCATCTCTCAATTGCTTATAATTTAATTGTGGATAACAAGAGGATTGCCGATGAAAGTATGACTTAGTAAACTTATCGTTTTTGATGGTATATTTCTTGTCAGCTGCCAAACTCTCTATCGAGGAGTTCTATCACGTTACTCCCAATAAACTGCATCAAGCTGATTTGGGTCATCGGCACCCTGAAAGAATTCCTGCCCTAGTACAGGGCAAAGTATCGTCTACTCTTGATTCTGAAAGTGGTCCATTCAGTCAACATCAACAACCCGCTTCAGCACCTCAAGTTCGCTATTTTGAAAAGTTTAACTAAACTTTATTTCAGATCTCTGCTTCAGCTGCTCCTAGTAATACAGCCAATCAAAGAGCTGGGGTTAAACGGGCTAAATGGCATTTGGGCATTCGTTCACAGAGCAGACCCGGTAAAGCTTACATCTGTTTTGTTTTTCCAATTTTTACATGTTCAGAAGATATTATGTACGAAGTATTCCGTGCTATGAAGAGTTTAGATATGGAATGGAAAGTATTGAACCCTTACCACGTGATAGTACGAAGAAAGCCAGATGTCCCTACATCGGATCCCGTATGCTTCCTCAATTTTCAATTTTCTTTTATTTGTTGTTTATAGCCCAAAATGTCACTTCAGCTGTATCAAGTTGACCAACGCAGTTTCTTGCTTGATTTTAAGAGTTTGATCGATGATGAGAACACACGTGAGTACATTCCCCGTTTGAATAGAGGGAAAGCCAAGTTGTTTCAGCTGGAAGTGCTTGTTCTTCTCGTCATCCATCTATGTCTATGCCAGCCAAACCTCCAGGAATGAGGGGTAATCGTGCTCAAAGTATGCCTCAAACAATGGAGGTCAGTGAATAGCATGCAGACCCCTTAAGGCAATATGAAATTTAGGAAGAACCCCCGAAATTGCAGGTTGATGCTTCACCTCCACCTTCGCCATCAGGTGCGAAACTCTCCCAGACGATGCAATTCTTTGAAATGTGTGCATCTCTGATTGGCACTCTTGCTCGATGATCGCATAAGTCCTAGATATCTACGGGGAACATGAAAAAATGAAAAAAGCTGCTGTAGTCGTTTTTTGTTGAAAATATGTCAAATTGCTTGGACGAGATCCCGCACAGTCGTGAATGTCTCAGTGATGTTTTTGTTTTATATTTTTTTTATGAAGTTTATACTAATGTGATGTAGAGAGTTAATTTAGTTTGAAATAATAGTTTGATAATCACGTTGTTATTCCTGTATATAGATTTCTGGCTAATGCGATGTTACACTTTGTAGATAAATTTTTTATGCAAACTCCGTTGCTACGTTTGCGTTGCTGGTTTTGCGCATGAATATCGCATCTTCTTACATTTGCCAACTTCTTAGAGAAATATTTACAAGTCACAGCTGTGAATGTCAGGAAAAGTTTGTGTGAAATGTCCCGAGGCAGCTGTTTTAGCAGGTTTTCGCTCTATTCCTTTTATGGTTTTTAATGTTTCGGAGTTTCGTTTTCAGGCGTAGATGTGAAGAAGGCTGTTTATTGTAAGAACTGTTTCATTCAAATGGTGATACATAAATTCCGCTCATCAATCAGTAAGAAAAGAATTTTCAAGGTGATTAATTCCTAATTTTTCTCATCAAAAAAGCCTTTTATGTTCGTTTGTGATTGTACTCCTTTTTCCGGATGGCGAATCACATGAGGCAATAATTGTTTTTGATGGGACTAGCTCAGGTGTTTTCCTCCTTCGACAAGTCAAAGAGTCCATGGAGATGTCAGAGTATAAAAAGTTGATGATCAAACCCACGGTAATAGAGCATGCTTGTCATGTGCATCACACATTAATACACAAACACTCATTTGTTTTTAGATTTTAGTTTTAGTTTCTGCCACTGAGAATGCAGAAATTGAGAAGGTCGAAGCAAAAATCAGAGAACTCAGGTTGATATTGTCGGACGTGCCTTGGTTTATTGTGCATGTGGCTTCGGCGCTGGCAAAACAAAATTTCGTAAGAAGCGAAAAGTGCCAAGGAGTACAAGAGGTTCTTTTGTTCCTCCGCTGTTCGACGATGAATCTATGAATTTTAGATTAATGCACTTGATTTGCTCTTGAAGTCGTGTCAAACGCAAACTTCTAGAGCTGAAGTTAAACGAATATTGATAGAGAAGACTTGTATACAAGTGAGCAAAGCATTGGGTATATCCAAGGTTTTCTTTTTCCACTTCGAATCAGCTTAACATGAAGCCTTTGGCAGATACTCGTGCCTGAGAACGGGGATTATCTGGGACGATTGGCGTTAACACAGCTTTGTTTAGGACGAGGTACTTTCTAACTATTCGCTCCCCCCCTATGCCTCATTCCCATGCGAGATAATTCTATTTTTTAGGTCCGGCCGTTTCGGAACTAACAGCTGTAGTGGATAAAAGAGCAAACAAAGTGTGGTTTGTGAGACCCTTACGGGATATAAATAAGAAAGAAATAGCGCTAGTGAATCACTTGAAAGGTTATGAGCAAGATGTTATAGTTTTGCAAAGAGTACGTTTCAATACTTTTCATTAATATAATTCAGTAGACTTCATAAATAGAAAATTTCCCTTTTCAGGACAAGCCTGCCGTGACGGAGCGTTCGATTCAATCAGCAACTACGCTGCTCGTGGACAACTTGTTAGCACAGGGCTATAAGGTAAACCAGTTTAAGCCTTTTTTGTTAGTATAAACGATTTTTTATATCACTTTCCATTCAGTCAACAATAACAACCGTCTTGAGTACTGCTGGGAAACTACATATGCTGACATCAGCCCAATATTGCTCATTATGCACCCTAAGCGGTGTAGATATAGGTTCTAACTTTTGTAAAAGTTGTTTGGATTTGAAAAAAGAGCTGTCTGAACCTCAACTCTTAGATCCGTTGTTATTCTAATTGTTTGTATATTCGTTTTTGTTGAAAATGAACAGTTCTATTTCTTCGTTTGGAATATGATATAATCAATAAAAGGAGTAAAGGGAGGGTTCCCGCCTGCTCAGCGCATGTGGTCATTTCAATTTGCCGGAAGAGCAGTTCAAAACAGGAATTGTCGCGATCTGTTTTGGAAAACCAAATTCCTCATATTGCATCAGCTTTCATCAATCTCATATGGCCAAAGGACTTAGTTTAGCAAAAGTGGGCGGGGCGGTCTCTTTCATTTCGACTCACCACCACCTCAACACTAGTCATTCATTCTTCTAAAAATATGCCTAAAATCACTCAATGCATTCCATTCCGTTCGTAAATATTTTTTCCTTTCTCATCGCAGTATTTTGATTAGAATCGAGAGATGCCAGTTCTCAAATTTATCTTTTGTATATACAGTTTTACAATTAATGCCGTGCTCTTTCGGTGCACCTGCTGTTTACCTAGCGGTGCGAGCCAGATGCATAGCCTATGCAAATTTTGTGTTGCCAGCCGCTATCTTCATTTTATCTAATCAAAGCGCAACAAGCGGTTGCTCGATTTTTTCTCTTACTCATTCTCCGACCTCGTCCTGTTTGCGTAATTGTTCTCTTTATGTCCTGAGCCCATCCTATTACTGGGCTCGGATCATCAGCTGATGACTCTCTCTCTAGCTCCTGACCTAACGCCCTCACAGCAGCAGCTGTCCAGTCTTGTTTTTGTCTGAATAATCATTCATTTCTTCAGAAGTAAGAATAGTAGTATAAAGCTTTGTCTATATATCTAAATAGTAGTTCGATTTGCTATTCGACCTAGTACTTTCTGTTATAGTCGTTCGAACAATATTTGTTATCTGGATATATGTCGTTATATCGTGCCTCCTACTTTTATTTCCTCTTTCATCGTTTGTATTTTTGTTTATCTTTTGTAACCGATAGTAGCTTCATTTTCACACATTGACGTCGTTGAAATAACACTAGTTTTAGCTATGTAATATGTACTTACTGCTCCTATTTTTCCTATCATAAAACTGTTAACTTGATTCTCGCTACCTGTCTTCTCTTATCGCGAACGTTTACGATTTTCTAACAACTGATATCAAATCATTATCACATTGTTCGATAGAAACATGCTGGGCGTCGGAAATACCTGCACGTTTTTACAGTAACTTCCTAACTTTGTCCTCTTTATGATTTTTTTCTGAGATAATGTGCCGATGGCCAAACGAGTGATTGATGCTTCTGAGGAATCTAACCTTGGAACAGTAATTAATCATTAATAGCGAAAGCGAGATCTCCTTCTCGGCATCAAATCTGAAAAGTCGGCGATTTATGTTTCATAAGAATTACTTTTTATTTTACCGCTTTCTGCAACATCGTTCGTTTTGTCATTGAAATGAGTGTGCCTCCTGTCGCTGCGACTGATGTTGTTTTATTTTATATTTTGTGATCAGGATCATAATCATCATTTTCCTCGATGTCGTCGTTGTTGTCGTTCTCTCTGTGGTAATCGTGGTTGGATTGACAAACTATGTCGTGTCATTTATCAACTACTTCTTAACTTCAAACTCCTAAAGATCAGAGGCCTGTAGCCTATTGCTGTGTTTTTTCCATTTCGGCAAGTCGCATATAGAATGTAGCATATTCCCCCTCCCCCTTCACTCTCACCTCCATTTTATAGTAGGCAATCTATCAATTCTAATTTCAATCGTAATAACTTTATGGCTGCAGTTTTTTTATCCTGGAACTGCAATGTGAATGCATAGCTGGCAATTCTTAGTTTTCAATTGTGTCTCGTACACGACGATCATATCACCTTATCAGCTGGAAAGTTCCCACTTGTAATCTATCATTTTCACTGCCTTCTAGGTTCATGATTCATATCAGCCTTGTAACATTAATTCTTCACACTTAGCTTCGATTGTTTTGATTTCACCTACTTTTGCGTCCGTTCTCTTTATGTTCTTTTGTCGTGTTGTTCACGTTTTTGATTAATTAATTAAGGATGACTGGCGCTCCAGCTGGTAGGAATGAAGGAAAGCTGGTCCCTCTACCTCCTGATGGAGGTTGGGGTTGGGTTGTTGTCCTTGGATCGTTTTTTATCCATGTTTTTGCTGATGGATTTGTCTATGCTTTTGGAGTTCTCGTAGAGGAGTTGATGAAGGTAAGCAGATGTCTTTAAACGTTTGTCCGATCGTTCTATGAGATTAACATGAACCCAGCTAGTCTTTAATCCTTCTCTCTTGACCCACCTCATGATTTCAGGAGTTCGATTCAGATAACACAATGTGCGCTTTAATTATTTCGCTTCTTACGGGGTTAACGTTGGGTACAGGCCCCATCGCTTCTGCTATTTGTAATAAGTATGGTTGTCGAACAACTACCATAGTTGGTGCAGGAGTAGCTTTTGTTGGGTTTGTATACACATTAGCAGTTTTCGAGGAAATGTTTCTACTTCAGATGTTCTCTGTCATACTTCGCCACGGAAATGTGGCATATTATCATTACGGTTGGAATTATTATGGGTTTCGGATTTGGTCTTATGTACTGTCCTGCTATCGTTATCGTCACCATGTACTTCGAAAAGTACTGCTTTGCATAGTTGAAATCCTCTTAAAACTCCTGGATTAAGATATCGTTCGTTAGCCACGGGAATAGCTGTAGCTGGAGCTGGTGTCGGAACTGTAGCGTTTTCACCTATCAATGCCTTCATCATGGCTAATTACGGATGGAGATCCGTTTTCTTGGCATTTTTAGGTACACAGTCCTCCTATTTTTTTCTGTAGTCAGTCGGTTATTTCAGTTGTTCTCATTTTATGCGCTCTATGCGGAGCCACCTTCCGTCCATTGAAATTCCAAGAAGTTATTAGCGTAGAAGAAGATGTTGAACTTGACAGCGTAACTAAAACGAAAGAAATTGAAGGTGCCGCTGTTGAGGTGAGTTCTTAAGTAATACGGAGGACTGATTAATCACATTGACCTTAGGAAAATGCTGCACTTTTGGTTCCTCCGAAAAACAGAACTAGAACTAGCTCTCGATCAAGCGCTGGAAACAGCATTCATGGAGGAAAGTCCCTCAGAGATGTTAATTCTGATACTGAGCAAGGCGGTATATTTATTGGTGGAAAAGAATTAAAAGTATATGTTTGTATTCAGATGATCATCATCTTCGCCCACGATCTCGAACTGGAACAGTTTCTGAATTAGAAGGGGGTTATTTGAACAGAAAAGATGTTTTCTTTACTGGATCCATCACCAATGTAGCTGAATTCAAAGAAGATCCCGACAAATATAGGTTTGATAAGCCGCAAAGCGACATTTAACTCGAATTATATCTGAAGATCTACTGGTTCTCTGCACAAGAGAAAAGAGCATACTCTCTCTTCGGCAAAGTTGGACCAAGTTCGTGAAGCTAGTGAAGACACTGAAACTACTGACAACACTTATGGAAGAAATATGTTTAAGTAGGAAACTTCCTACGGTTCCAATTCTAACTCTTCTTTCCACAGGACCATTTCAAAGATGCTTTCTCTTTCGTTGTTGTTGGAGCCAACATTCCTTCTTTTCGCCGTATCAAATCTCTTAACATCCGTAGGATTCAACTCTCCTCTTTATTTCCTTCCTCTACATGCCTCAAAGGGACTTAATCTCACTGCCGTTGAGACACCAAGAGTTTTGAGTGCTTTCGGTTTGTTGGATACGAGTTTTTTCACTCTCTCAAACTTTATTATTATAGGTGCTGCCAATACACTTGGACGTGTTGTGTTCGGAAGTGTTGCTGATCACAGAATCCCTCTGCCCAATGGATGGGGAGATGATACTGCCCGCAATAGACTTTGGATGTACAACATTTCTCTAGCTGTGAGTTTTATGAAATAGCCATATATCAAGTATCTCTTTATTTTCAGATTTGTGGACTTGTCACTCTATTCTCTTTCGTTTTCGACTCTTTCCTAAAATTGACCACATATGCAGCAATTTTTGGATTTACCATCGCTTCATACATCTGTTTGACTAGTGTCATCCTTGTCGACTTGTTGGGACTGGAAAAACTGACAAATGCCTTTGGTTTATTACTTTTATGGCAAGGAATTGGTACAGTATTTGGTCCACCAGTTGCTGGTTTCTTGGCCGATTGGCAAGGAAGTTACAACTATTCTTTCGCTTTCTGTGGTGTTAACCTTCTTGTGAGTTTTCAATCATTACATAGTTCAATGAAGAGAATATTTCAGATTTCCGGTTTAATGCTATTCGCCATTCCATATTTTAAGAAAAAGTAGATAGCTGTGCAGAAGACACAGCTACTGTATGTTTTTGTTAAATCCGAATCCACAAAGAGATACGGGGATCTTGTTATAGGCCAAAAGTGTTTTATATAGAGTTGATCAAGTTAATAATTGAGTTGAATGATTAATAATAAATCTCTATTTCTTTAACGAACTGAATATTTATTTTAACACGAAGACAGATCAAGAAAGAATTAGAGCTGAACTGATGTGATCAGTTACTTAAGTTCGCTATTATAAAAACAGATAAAACTTTAATTGTTCTAGTATCATAGATACTAAGAAGTTCAACGATCGTTAGTAGCAAACTTTGTGCTCAACAAAAAATTAGACTCCATGTGATAATGGGATACACTCTCTCATGTTAAAAAATTAATCCAATCGATATCTAGTGCAACTGTGTTAGGTAACTTTATTCATGAATGGTAATGAGTTCCATTTATGTTTATGAACATACATCTTTCGGTAGAGAAAAAAAGAATCCATTTCTGCAGTTGTCGCGCTCCAATCGATAGTAGCGCCTATTGCTTGTGTATGTGCGCTCTGAGTGTCGTGTGATGTGGCTTAACCATATTCATTTTTTGAAGTTATTATTAAGAAGAGGATGTTTTTTTTTGCTGTTTCTGTTATGTTCCATTATAATCTTTCAGCTCCTTTATTATTGAAGTTTATTGAATTGTTTTAGGTTTTCTCACCTCTTTTAAAAGATGACTTCCATACGTATGCATCAAAGAGATGATGCTGAGGTAAGAGTATTTTTAGAAGAAAACTAAGTTTGTTTATAGGTTGGATTACTAGAAAGTGATAGAGAAGATGAAGATGACGTCAGGTATTTTGCCTCACCTAATCTTAAAATATTAAATCGAAACTTTCAGAACTCAACCAAACAATCTTTGGCCTCGTGATATGATTGGTAGAAACCTTAACGCTAAAATGGGCACAGTAGCTAGCGAAAAAGTTTCCATTCGCTTAGGTCGGATTCGGTTTTGCCCAGCTATGAGGAATTTGTATTTTAGGCTTTCTCAGAAAAGTATTCGGTATTTTGTCATTCCAAATCGTCCTAACTACCGCTATTTGCGCTGCACTTTATGCAACACCAGGAGTACAGGATTTCGTGAAAACACAGTGAGTGATTTTCAAACAGTTTATTTATGCCTGACTAAACTGATTCGATCGGAATTGTCCCTCTGTGAGCTTTTCTCAGCATCTGGATGGTTACTGATGCGTAACATCTGAGAAGTAATGTTCAAAAATACTCGAGCCTTTATCTTTTTACCTGCATTTCTTCTAATCGGGGAAACGGTTCTGACAGCAAGTAGTCTTCTACAATAGTAGCAAATTGGTCAGCTGATAAATGCCCGTTGGCTGATACATCTAATTCGCGAAACACTTTTTCGGCTAGTTCATCGTTAAAATCTCCAAACTCTTTGGCCACATACTTGATCAAAAGCTTATTAGCAGAAATATGATTTCATTCTTACTTTAAATTCATTTTCTGTGATGATCCCATTTCGGTCTTGATCAAAAATCTCGAAGCATTCCTTTATCAGCTCTTCATTGGTGGATTTCACTATGCTCTGAGATTTTTTCATGCAAGCACAGAACTCTTCAAAATCTATTTCTCCATTACCGTCTGCATCAACCTTAATGGAAAGTAGTTATAGCCTTTATCATTGAAGGTTTAAAGTCAGAGATAACTTCATGATGCGAGAAGTGTTAATACCACATGTAAACTGATATTGTAGCGTATTACCTCGCGTATAACATTGTCGATTTCTGACTCATTGGCGTGCATACCAATACTTAACATTGCTTGTTTCAATTCTTCATTTCCTTAAATGAAGATACAGAGACCAATTGTCATATTGGAAAGTACTAGTGTATACATACCAATAGCTCCTGAACCATCTGTATCAAACATATTAAACAATTGACGGTACTCCTTGAGTTCCTTCCTGAAAAGAACTATCTCCTCTTTCTCTTTCTACTATTACCTTGTATAGATTTCTTTATCTTCATTGCTTCTTGCGGAATGTAAAGTTCCTTTGGATGATGTTGATGATTTTCTCCCGGATGCTACCGGTTTCTCTTTTTTTTCTATTTGACGAGCGACTCCAACCTTCGCTGATTTCATTCAGAATAATCTAAAAGGGAAAATAATAATTTTTATCAAGTTTTGCTGGATATTTAATGAAAGTATTAAACGTAAGTGCGCAGCTTAAGTAGAGCTTTAACGCTTAATAGGAGTGAGCTCCTGACATAAATAGATAAGTCGAAATTCTGATAAGAAAGTAAAGGTCAGACTTCCCGTGTAGTATTGAGTGCTGAAATGCCCACCAACGGGGGAGACTACCTTTTCTGACAAACTTGAAAGCTAGTAGAGAAAGGAAGAGATGAGTCTATATTCGCGTGACTTCCGACTAAATATATTAAGAGATATAAAACTAAGAAGATAAATGTGTATTGCCCATAACACATGAAGAGAATAAATTGGTTCTTTTCGCATTATTGCTCTAGGCACCTAGTTATGCTTCACAGAAATGGTTTGAGTGCTCCTATTCTCAAAGCTGTGTTCATCATTTAAAAGATGTTTTTTTCAATTGGCCTCTTTTTGCCTCACATAAATTAATAGAAAAAAAGGCAAAAATAATCGTTGAAATCTAAAAGATAAGATTTAAGTGAAGAAGTAGAGGAGCTGGTCATCATCTATTCGTAGAAATGTGTGTATATAGCCAGGAGAAACACGATTAAATTACGGCAGATGTTACTAATTTGTTAGGAAGGAAGGAAATAAGCAGTTCTGTTAGGACCTGGTGAAGAGACCATTGATCTGACAAAATGGGATTAAGAGCAGGCTTATAGAGGTCCTTTGACAATTCACGTACAAATTTCATCTTTCCTTTGGAATGCAGGTTTAAATTTATTGTTTTAATTAGTGTAAGACTTGGTCATTTGCTATAACTGCAAAATATCGAGATTAGTTACGGAAGTTGATAGGCTCAGACCAGAAATGACTATTTGCTCGAACTATTAGTCCGAAAAGCAAAGTCTAGAACATAAACAATAATGCAGAAATCAGTGCACAGATTTACAAAACTGTTGCATCTAATGCCATTTATAATAGAGGGAAGGAAATTGTTCGAATAATTGATAATTATACAGTTGCGCGAAAACTGAAATCGCCTACATCTCGGGATGAATGGGAATCATGATGACAATGAGTTGAATGAAGTTAGGAAAAAAGCTTTCGTAAAAATGCTGAGATTCACTTAGCTTTTCCATTCGGCTTCCTCCTTCTTAAACCCATAACAACATTATAAAATTTTTAATTGTCTGATCATAGATAGGACACATACGCACAAGAAGCATTCTATATGGGATTCGCGTGCTAAGACCCCATCTGCACAATTTATTATGAACATATATACTTTCCGACTCTGTCTTTTGAGCACTGAATATTGGGATGATAACGAACCGGTTAAACAGTTTAATAATTTCAGATCTTGGGTAGTCTTCCCTACGTTGTTCGCTTCTATTGGATTACTCATCGCTCTCCATTTCCATGCACATAATGTACCAACTAATTATATACTTCTCGCATCTTTCACCACAGTTCAAGCTCTCACTCTTGGCTGTGTCGGTAAGAATAGTGTTTTAAATTGCGCCATCGAATCTCATGTAATTCCAGTCAGCCTGTTTGAGCTGAAAGTTATCATTGAAGCTGTACTGCTAACTGCTGTAATAGTTTTCTCCCTATTCATCTACACTCTCCAATCAAAGAGAGACTTTGTTAAGCATTATGCATTAGGCTTCAGCTTGATTGGAATTCTAATGATGGCAAGCATCATGCAGGTCTGTCGTTGATTAATAATTGAAACATTAATGAATTAATAATGCAGGTTTTCTTCATGTCCTCAGCTTTCAACTTCACCATCAACGTGATTGGAGCAGCTATTTTCTGCTTCCTCCTGGTGATCGATTTGGATATGATTATGAATCATCTGTCTCCCGAAGATTATATACTTGCTTGTATTACTCTATATATGGATGTAATTAATCTCTTCATCAGAATTTTGCAAATTCTCAATGAAGCACAACGTTGATTGGCTCTCTTTCTAACTTAACTATAAGAATTCGTTACAAATCCGTTTTTTAATCACTTTTTTTCATATAGCTTGTAAATATGAACGATGTCTAATATGTAAATAGAAGGGTTTAGTGTCTGCATACATGTGTTGAAGATTCTAATGACAGATAAATATAGTTATTTTGATGTTCATTAAACATAACTCAATTTTGGACATGTTCGCAATTTCGTTTGGCTCACCACTTGAGTTACATTGAACTTTCAGCGTTCATCTTGGCAGCTCTAATCTTCCGAATCTGAGAATCATCAGCATCAGCTGCTTGGTCAAAATGGAAGGAAATACTCGTAATGAGACAACGGATATCCATGTTATATGTTGCGAATCGTTAACTCAGTTTATGATCATTTTGCAGTCGTCTTATAGTTTCCTACAAAACGCACTCAAATCCACACAGTTGTCTACGTATGCGGCATTCAACAGGATCGTAAGTGAAACTTTTTTTTTTGAGAACTCTCATTGAATGTAGTTTGATCTACAACGAGATAAACACAAGTGCAACTGTCATGAAAAATTCTTAATTCCATCATCATCTTTCCCTATCTTTGAACCTCATCCAATTGTTCAACCACTCTCCTTTGTTCTGAAAAATTTTTTCTCTCCCACGTTTTTCAGAGTATGTGAACATATGAGGAATATTAAAAGATTGTTGTATCTGAATAATAGAATTGTTCCTCAACAGGGATTTAGGAAAAAATAAAGTGATTATATAATATAAATGACATTTTTATCTAATTTTTCAAGAAAAAAAGAAAGATTGTTAAGAGATATACTATATCCGACCCCATTTTGATTATCCTAACAACAGTTGTTCCTCTTAATCCTTCGCACGACTGACTTTTGTCTTCGCCGAGTAGACCTGCCCCCTGTTACTTTCAAATCTCCAATCGGATTTCATTATAATTTTTAAATTTTTGAGAGAAAAAGTGAAAAGAAAACTAATCAAGTTTTAATATTCCAATCCACCTCGACCTTAACCTTCTATTGCCGAGCTTCTCGAGTTTCAAACCCATTAGTGACCAATTGTTGATTCCCTGTTACATTTACTGAGCTTATTGTTTATTTCAGGAATTATTACTTTTTCTGAATTATTGTTGATTATAGATGATCATATTTGTCGCCGTGTAACATCTAAAGATTTCAATGGGGTTGAGCTGTACGGCTAGAGCCTTAAAGTTTTCTTTGTTCATTTTTAATTTGGTTTTTCTCGTAAGTTTTTATTATGTGTACAAACAAGATAACATATTAAATCATACAGGTTTGTGGCCTCGTCTGTGTAGGAATCGGCTGCTGGCTAATTTTTGATAAGTACGCCATCGATAATCTTTCGTTTGCAACTGCTCAAGTACGCGGATATGAAGAGAATGCTGGACTACGAGATTTGGTAGAATAAAAAAATAATTCAAAGTTTATTTTATGTTTTTAGGCAACCAAGCCAACAGCCGTCCGCCAAATCGGATACCTCCTTGTTGCTGGAGGCTTGACGGTCATTTTTGTGGCCTTTCTCGGATGTTGTGGTTCAGCCAAAGAATGGCGGCCATTGCTTTGCTGTGTCAGTTTACGTTTCCATTAAGTCAACATCAAAAACCACCTGAAATATTAATTCTACCTGCTTGATGCTCAAGTTTTTTGATGCTCACTGATCACTCATCTGATTGACTATCAGTCAATCAATCAGAGACATCTATCTTTAGGTGAGAGGGCGAGGGTGACTTAGGACGGAGGAATAAGAAGAATAATAATAATAAGAAAATTGAAGAAGAGAGATAGTAAATGGTTCAGAGAGAAAAGAGAAAACGAAGAAGAGTGAGGAAGAAGGAATGCTTTTGAGAGATTTTCTTTCCGGGCCTTTAAACTATTCTCAAAATGATTTACGATATTCAGAGACGCTGCTGACATATATGTTGATAAACAACTTGTAAAGAGTTTCAAATAGATGTTTTGCTGAGCATTTTTGAAATATCTAAGAGAACGTTTTTTGAAATTCATCAAAAGTTCAAGTGGGATGTAGGTCAAGCTCAATAGTTCATTTACTCACATAAAAGCTTGTACTTGGCATGACAGATTGCTATTGAGCAAACAGTTGAAATTTAATTCGTATTGAACTTTCCTGAAGCATTGAATAACTTTCTCTACAAGCTCTCTGATGTTGAGAAATTTGATGATTAAACAACTTTCATTTCAGTACGCTACATGTCTAATGATCATTCTGGCGACGGAAATAGCAGCAGCTATTTATGCAGCAATGCATAGTAATATGGTTAGTGGAGAGGAAATGTTTTTAAAATGACTATCTAAACAACGTATCATGACGATAGTGATTCATATAGAAAAATAATATCAAAATGCAAATCTGTATTCAAGTCATAGCTAATTAGCATAACTGTTCGAACTCATTTATCAAACATTAAATCCACGTTACTTTTTTTCATTTCATAAGTATACGAGTAAGAAGCGGTTGCATTCATAAAAACAAAAGAGAAATCTTCTTCTTCATTTTCTGTTTTTTTCAGTTCGAAAACGATTTTCGTCAAATTCTTCGAGCGTCTTTGAGGATGTACAACGGAACAGATAGCACAAGGCAAAAGGGTGATAGTATATTAGTGAAAACAGCATGGGACAAACTTATGCAGGAAGTAAGTGTAGTATTTGCTTCAAGAAATGTTTTTTGTTAACAAAATCTCTTTGAAGAAAGCCTGTTGTGGTGTAGACTCAAAAAGAGGAGAGTTTAATGAATCGGGATGGTTTTTGTTAACAAAAGGACGATTTGATTTTCCGCCAGCATGTTGTCCACCTTTGAATGGTCGATTACAACGTCCATGTCATATGATTTCCCGCTATCCTGAAGTAAGTTTGATAATTGTTTCGTTATTAAAGCTAGCCTGATCGTCTGACTGTCTTGTGGCTTATGATGATGTTGTATTGGTGATGTTTAGGGCTGTTATGAGAAAATAGCAGAATCGTTCCAAGAGCTTGCTTTTCACTTTAAGATTGTAGCATGGACTGTTGTTTTTATTGCATTAATTCAGGTATTCAGATAATTCTCTTGTTAGGTTAAACAATGATATGAATCCAGGTTTTCGGAATAATTGTTGGATTTTGGTTATGCGATTCAATTACAACAGAAGATGAATATTTTTGATGCAGCTTATAGAGTATTCATATAAGCAACTCCTTTCATGAATCTACATATTGCTTTAATGCTTTTGTATACGAATCTCTTGTAATTATGCATGTTAGATGTTCTATTTACTAAATAGAAAGATGATTAGAAGAGAAATAATGTTTTCAAGGGATGTATTGAACGTGTGTATCCTCAATTGAACAAATCCACAACTGCAGTTATTCTGATTCTGATTATTCTGGCGATAGCCGAGGTTTGCATTCAATCACAAGCTCTCAACACCTTTTTCATTTTCAGCTCATTGGCATCGTTTACGGAATACGACTGTACAATCGTATAGAAGAAGATCGAATTAACTATTATTGATCTTCTGTAGTTGTCATTGTCAAAGAAAAAAAATTAAAAATCCATAAATTCATATACAAATCCTGCTTTCATCATTGTTCAACATTTCTATTTTTGAATAAATGGATAGAAGTTGTTAATGTTGACGCGCCTCACAAAAAAAACAAGAATTTTCGAGGAAAAAAGTTGCTAAATTACAAAGGTCAAGGTGGTAAATGGCTTTATCTTTCTAGATCCGATCGATAGGTGTGGAAGATGCTACTCCTCCCCTCGAAGCTCGAGGTCATTTTCCGATTACAACTCTATCAAAACCTACAGTTACACGCACGGTTCTGTGGTTGTAATCACGCAGCCTCACCAATCTCTTCATACTTGTGCTTTTCTTCAGTTATCGAAAGACAATTTCTCTCGATTATTCTCTTTTTCGTTCTCATGTTCCTAATCAACCTCTTTCTTTTATCTTTAAATCATTGATTACATACTTTTGTTCCTTACCTTGATAGTTTGCAATTCTAAGTTTCTCTTCAAAAGAACTTATGTCATGTGAAAGAGAAATTGGAGGAATGCTCAATACTGTACTATATACAATGCTTTAGTCTATAGCCAACTACTTGTTGTATCTTTGCCGCCACACATCTGAGCGGAACTCAGAGTCTGAACTCATGTTACGTACAGTTGTTTTTGTATTTTAAACAATTTCTAATTGAATCGATAATCCTTTTTGTTCTTAAACCAAGAAAAGGTCAATCAGCTAAAACATGTGTTGAGATAGAGAGAGATATTCTAAGAGAGTTAGAATGAAAAAGAAACAGAGAGAAGCCTTCTGCTGTACACATTTCAATCTAAACTCACTTTCTTAAGAGAATATGACCAAAAACTTTGGTGGCCATCTTTATCTCGTCGCATCTTTTACTTTCCTGACTGCTTTTTGTGATTGTCTTCTTCTTGTTCACACTCACTAAAGAAAAGCCACGTCTACTAGTGGCGTTTTCTTTTGTAATTGGTTAAAAAGGATAGCACGAACTGCTTGTTGGTCCCTATCTTCATCATCCCACCTATCCGAAGACGGCCCATATTCTTTCCATACATCTATTTAACCAGTTTGCCCGTGACCTAGAGGTTGACGATCGTCGCACAGAAGACCTGAAAAATCTTCCTAGTCTTTTTGGTGATGTTGGTAGAGAAGGTTGCATGTTCTCCTTCTATCTTCTTCATTTGCTTCTTTCAGTTTAATTGTCAACCATAATTCCTATTTATTCCAACTCAGTGTTTCTAGCGGATCCACTGTCCATTTCGCTTCCCACCCTCTCTCAAATAAACAAACTAAGTTCCATTAACTGCACTATTTATAATAATACTTAGTACATATTCTGAATTCTGAACATCTTCTTATGTTCTGGACCTTTTTCTTTTTTTCCAAACCATAACTAGAATGTCATCGTGGTTGAATCTCTAAATTGACAACGCTCCTCGTCATCCCGTTAAAATCTCAAGTAAAACTAGAACCAAACAAAAAGCCAAAATTCTTTGGTCCACTTCAAGAATAAACTTGATCATTGCAATAAAAATTGTCGTTCTTTTATTGTTTCCTTCTCCTTCGACTTATACTCATTTCACTATTTCTGTTATCTTTCAGGTAATGATCAAAATAATCTGCATCTTGGCTTTAGCCGCCCTCATCTATGCTGATGAAGAGCAGAAACTCAGCTGGAAGGTATAACTGTTTTTTTTTTGCTTGTCATCAAAACGATAAATTTTAAAGGATGAGGATGGTCTTGAAATCAAAATCATCAAGCCAATCAAGGCTGAGAAATGTAAAATCAAATCTGAAGCCGGTGATGTAGTTGACCAATTCTACAAGTTGTCTGACAAAGACGGAAAAGAAATCGGATCTAACTTTGGAAAGAAACCGTAAGTTTTGACTAAAACTGAAAAGAATCTCATTTACCCAATGTTGTAGTTACACTTTCACTTTGGGAAGAAATCAAGTTATCCCTGGTATGGACAGAGCTATGACTGGCATGTGCATTGGAGAGAAGAGAAAGGTTGTCATCCCAGCTGCTCTTGGATTTGGAGATAAGGGAAGAGAAAGGTTTACTTGTATATACCAATGCACATTCTTATCCTAATATTCTCTCAGAGATGCTATCGAGGGAGATCAAGTTCTTTACTACACTGTTCAATTGGTTGATCTTTTCCGTTCTGTACCAGGAAAGACCTGGACTACTGAAGAAGGAATCATCATCGAGGTAGATAAAACAGAACAGAACGTTTGAAATACGTTTTGTTTCAGCAAACTCACATCATCGAAGACGATAAGTGCCGTAAATCCCAATCCGGAGATACCATCCACCAACAATACACACTTTACCTTGAGGATGGAACCTTTGTCGACTCTTCCTTCTCCAGAAATGCTCCATTCATTTTCAAATTGAACAATGGGGTAATACATGAGAATCATCTTCATAATTTATTAATTTTGTTTTTTTAGCAAGTCATCAAGGGAATGGATATTGCCATGACTGATATGTGTGAAGGAGAGAAGAGAAAAGTTACAATCCCATCTGATTACGGTTATGGAGATGAAGGACGTCTTCCACAAATCCCAGGAAAAGCCACTCTTCATTTCAACATCACTCTAGAGAAACTCATCAAGAAAGATGAACTTTAATTTATTTTGAATTAACAATTGGAAATTCTGAATGACATAATCTCATCTAATATCATCCATCAGTCAATACTTATCTATTGCATTACGTCTTTCCACAAAAGCGCCATAAACTACAAAAAAAAAAGAATAGAAAAGTCGAAGATGAAATTTGTTGCTGAATACATATCAATGACGTTGTTAATGATTGTTATTTAATAATGGAAATTTAATGAATTCTTTGAATATATTTATTTGTTTTCAATCGACATGTATCTCAATGATAATCTTATTCGAAATGCTCAATTCCGTAACAAGCTCATCACGTGCTATCTTATGAACTTCTTTATCTTCTTCATGAGATCCCTAAAATCGACATTCTTGCGAAATAAGAAAGACTGTCTGACTAGAATTTCCGTATTCCATGTTAGATAGATGCATTTCTTTCTGGGAATACCAAAAAGTTCCGCTAATTTTAACAGAAGTTGACCTAAAAATGTTTTTTTTCTTTTTTTTTCTCATCTGTTTCCATCTATCATACCGTACGTCAACTCCGAACAGTCGACTGTTTTCACAATATTTTTGAACTCGAATTTCAAAATGTCTACAGTGGATGATTCAGCCTTAAAACAACAACAACAAAGCAACATATAAATTTAATTATGCATTTATGGTATACCGAAGAGTTGGCGGATATGAACGAATCACTGGATTGAGTTGATATGGTAGAAACATTCAACTTTTGACATTTGGCATGTTTCTCTTGAAAGAAAGGGATTAGAGCACGTTTATCTCACTTTACCTTTATCTTCGTTCACAGCACAATTAGCACAGAATACATGATGGCAATCTTTGTATTCTATTAGATTGGAGATGTTTGTTAGTTTTCCACATGGCCCATCACAACATTCCATTTCTGGTATCCCATCATCATTCTTATCACACAAAATAATAATTTCTTTCATATTTTGCACACATCACCAACCTCATCTATTGTTTTATCATTTGTATCGTAACTATCAAAGCTTCTAAATAATAATAATAATAATTTCGTTTTATTTCGAGCTTTCTGAGTACCTTATCGTACTATCCATTCCACTGTCTCAATCACTTCACCGATTTCGTAATTTGGAAATAAACATAATGCATTACGTCACGTCATATACGTGAAAAGTACGTGGAATATACGTGAACATCTCCAATGAATCATTTTTCGAAATTTAAACGCATGAATAAGACGCTTCCAATATTAAAATATATTCTTTATTAAAACTTTTTATTAATGTTAAAAAGAGATATTATGATATGTAGAGTATGAGGCAGTTTAAATGTTTTTCTTTCTAATTGGCTTTGCAGTAACCGTCTTTTTATCTTCTTTTTCTGATTGTAAACCAGCTTTTGAGAAGATCCTCCCGAAAATATGCATAACGAGTGGAAACATGAAATCAGCGTAGATCATCAAGCAAGCGAAACCAATTACCATAATGAAAATTGCCTAGAAATACTCATAGGAGGTCATAAGACAGGAATTAACTTACTTGGAAAAGATAGATAGGAACATACATAATGGAGGTTATACTATCAGTACTGGGAAATATAGATTTGAAGTAAGTCAGCATAGCAAAACCTGGCATGACGGCAGAGGCTACAGTGAAGAGAAGAAGAAAGATCGTCTTCCAAACCATTTTATCTTAAAGCAATGTGAATAAAGAAAACCAAAAGTGAAGAAGCTTATTCATAGGAAACTAATCAATAATGAGTGGATGTGTTCGAAAATAGTTTTCGAAATAGAAAAAAAAATATATGAAGAACACGATGATAATGACGATGGATGTACAAACTACAGATAAGATCAAGGCCTCATCACAGAAATAGAACTTATAACTATACGTCTCTCTTCTATCATTATATATAACTATATGTGGTAAAGATAGATGTAAAAATAATTTTTTATTATCATAATATATAAATGACAGCTTTTCTTATGATAATTACTTAAATTATATATGACCAAAAATGGCAAAGACGAAAAAAGAATGAGAAAAATGGCGAATGAAGGGTAAAAGATCATATAAAAAGGAAAATCTTTCAGGACGATATCGTCAAGATAATAAACTAGTTGACTTTCATTTGGCATTTTCTGATTTGTTTTTGAGTTGTTTGGCTGTTACCTTTTAGGAGGAAAAAAGACTTGTTCTAAAACATTTCCTTTAATGGAGAAGAACTTTCGGTGAAGAAATACTTGACGAGAGATAATAATATAACATTAAAGGAGGAAGAGAGCAAACAAGCGAGGAACGACGAAAGTTTTCTAATCTCTTGATAACCTGAAAGGTATTTAACCTAAGATCCAAAGATCATATATTTTCAATGCAAATCAAGCTTAGTTACATGAAAAATTTTTTTTCCTCTTTCTACTCCATTTTAGAGTTTTAGTATCTTTACCGAATAACGCGAAAATGGCAGTTTCATTGGTTCGTACAATTAATTTTCTTAATTCATTGACTCTTCATTGAATTACATTTGTTCATGTAGTCCAAATGTGGGTTTGTCCATACATTACCATGGAAACCTTTTTTTTTATCTTTCTCTCTCTCTCTATCCCTCCCTCTCTCTATAGCATCACAACCTTCCCCCCTCTATCTCGCTCTTCTATTGTCTCAAATCTCTCCAAAGCCCAGCATTTCTGAGCTGTCAGATTTATCAGTCACAATTGTTTAGTTAGTTATATGCTATAATCTTTGGAAAACACATAATCTCCTGAATCTTTCAGCCAATCTCATCCGTTTTTTTTTCCATTTTTAAGGATTTTTAAATGTATTTTTTAATTTTCTATCTAATTCTGGAGACACAAGCCATATCATCTTTGTGAGTTTTCATTTAAACCTCTCATAATCACAGAAAAAAATGAACTTTCAGTACTTTAGTCTCAGATTCTGATAATGTGACGGATCGAGTTATCTGCTTCTATGAACTGAGAGAAATACAAAAATTAAAAGAAAGCAAGGTATTTTCAGAATATTTTGCTATTATAATAACATCGCTTATGAAATTAGGAATATAATTTTCTGGAGAATGTCTATAGCGGAAATATAACATATACCTGCGATATTCAAAGCGTTTGTTGTGGAATCAACTGCTGTCCACGTAGTAATAGGTATGTTTCATCCATTTCATATTTCTCCTAACAATTTTTAACTCCAGTATTTATGCGTTTATTTTCTTTTTAATATTATTTTTTGTTGGAGTAGCTATATTCTATATATGTCATGCAAGAAAAACACCTATGTATCGTCAGTTTTACTATTATATTCAACGGGTAATCACATATCTCTTATATCTATTAAGTCATCTCATGATTTATCCATTTGCAGAAAATGAAAACGGCTGCAGCAACATATGAAGCTGAAATTTGATGATAATGCCTATAGGTTCGTTGTTTTCAAAAAATAAAATAACCTTTTTTTTTATCATTCTTTCATTCATTGTTAAAATGATCCATTTGTTAAAATATTATTTAGTTCTCTGAATGTTGTTTTTGTATTTTGTGTCTTTGATAAAGGTAGAAACTTCAATGTACTTCATATGTTATCATCTTTGACCTCCAACTTGAGAATTCGAAAATTTGTTAAAAAATAAGAAAGAAATAGATAGATAATTAGAGAGTACGAAAATGGAATGCAACCGTTTGCTTGCAGAGTAACATTCGAAAATGCACCAAATCCACGTTACGTGAGAAATGACGTGTTTAGATGATCAAACATGCTAATGAAGCCTGTAGATGAATCCGGACGGTCTTTATGAACTTTAATAGTTTCAGTACATTATTAATAATAACTATTATATTTAAAGGAATAAACTATAAAATGGGAGGGAGAAAACTAAAATGTAAAAGATATAAAAAGGTGTGTTTGAGTCATAAAAATGAGTTTTAATCATAAGAAAGTAAGGTGGATTCTGACTATAATCATTTCATCTCTTCCGTATAGATCATTCGTTCAATCATTTACTATTAATTTATTTATTTTTCTATTTTTTCTATAATATTTATTAAAAAAAATTATATTATTTAAATCCAATTCAAATAAAGGTTGGAATAAAATATCATTGTAAGTCAGCATTATTTGAAGATAAGATAAGGTTCACAACGCTACAACAACTATGCAGGACGAAAATTCTTCCTTAATTGTCAAAAAGTAAGTTCCTTAATTGAATATGTTCATTTGTATGTTTGTATAACGTCATGTTTCCTTCGCACTTAGTATTTCCCAGTTTTTGCTGTAATAGCCAAAGAGAAAGAAACAAAAAATTTGAATTTTTTTATTATTCTGTCTATGTTTGATGTCTGCCGCCATCTTACCCATAAATGGAAACGTTCAAGTAAGATATGTTGCTTCTTCCAGAGTAAATAGCTATGAAAGCATCACAAATCGTGATCAATTCCATTGTCACGATGAAGCTCAGGACGAACAATCGAAAATTGCTAGTAATAAGAGAGGTTTTGTAATATTTTTCTATTTTCTGATTTTTCATTTCAAAAATTCTTTCAGCTAAAAGAATTTTATGGATTTCTGTTATAATTTGTTTGTTTTTTATGGCTTGTGAGGTTGTTGGAGGATTTCTAGCCAATTCCTTGGCCATCGTCACCGATGCAGCTCATTTGGTATTTAGTATTTCTAAATTCACTATATGTACGATAACTATTTGTCTAGTTAACTGATTTTGCATCCATGCTAATCTCTTTATTTTCCCTGTATATCGCTGGTAGGAAACCGTCACAGAAAATGAGTTTCGGATTTCATAGAGCTGGTTTGTTTTGGCGATTGAAAGAAAGAGACAGAAATTCAATTTTTTTCAGAGGTTTTGGGTGCTTTCTTCTCAGTTTTTTTGATTTGGATTGTCACAGGAATTCTCGTAGTTATGGCTATTTCACGCATTTTAAATAAGGAATACGAAGTTTTTATAATTTGAAAAACAAATTGTTTTCTTCTTAAATTACAGGTTGATGCTCCAATTATGGCCGCAACAGCTGGTCTGGGAGTTCTTGTCAATCTCATGTAAACATCACTTTATTAATCTTTAAACAGTTGATTTAGTATGGGAGCTCTATTGTACTTTGGAGGACATACTCATTCACACGGAGGAGGGTCGCATTCACACGGAGGAGGATCTCATTCACATTCCGGAAAATCCGTTGAAGAATCTTCAACAGGCTAGATTTGTTTTATAACATTTAACCAAATGCCCTAAAATTTACGTGTATGGCACGTTCATGTAAAAGTGCGATCTGCTGAAGATGGCGTTTCACGTAAGAAATGAGAAGTACATTGGCTATCCAATTTTCTGATGAAGACAAACTTTATCAAAAAAAAAAATCCTTTCATAAATCTTTAAGAAAAATATTTTTTTAGAACACCATGGACAAAACATAAACGTCCGCGCTGCTTTCATTCATGTAATCGGTGATCTCATTCAGAGTATTGGAGTTCTGATAGCTGCTCTACTTATCTATTTCAATGTGAGGATGAAAAACAGCATCATGTTAAGTGAATGATTATTTTAGAACGATTGGGGTATTGTTGATCCCATTTGCACTCTACTATTCTCTGTCATCGTTCTCTGCACAACAATTTACATTTTAAGAGATGCTATGGTAGTACTCCTAGAAGGTGACTTCGATGTTCTTGTACTGATTTAAGTTGAATTGTGTATAGGCCGTCCGAGTAACATAGACTTCACTAAAGTGTTTTCCTCTCTCGAAAACGTGGAAGGTGTTCGAAAAGTTCATGATTTACGTATATGGGCTTTAACAATGGACAAAGTAAATAAAATAAAATCTGATTCGAGAATATGTGTTGTTTAAGATTGCCGTATCCGTTCATCTTGAGGTGGAAGAGCCAAGTTCTTATCAGAGCGTTCTCAAGAACACAAGAACAATGCTGTTAGCTCTTTATAACGTCCATGAATGCACCATCCAGATCGAGGACTTCACACCAGACAGGAATGATTGCGGACGATGTGATGTCCCGAAATAACTTCACATTATTAAATGACACTTTTCTTGAAACAACAAGTTGCCAGCTTGTTAATTATTGTTTTTTTGATTTTTGAAGCTTTATCGTTTTGTGTGCGAAACTAAATTGCATTTTGAACTTGAACTGAAGCGAAAAATTTGATAAAAGCAAAAATAATAAAATATTTTACAATTCGAAAGGTTGTTGGGAACAAATAGATCATTTGGTCGTTTTTTGAGCTCGAAAACGATATCAACATAACGAAAGTAGGCAATTCAATGAACACCCAAAGAATATTCAAAAAATTTTACACATTATACACTAAACTGTCTTAGATGCCAGTGATGAAAAACCTATGGCTATCACTTCATATCAACAGGGAGAAATTTTGTTTAGAGCAGTCTTTTTGCCATCGTCCACGTTTTGTCCTTTTTATACACTTTTCTACATTTATTTGTTTTCAAGAATTTAAATAAATTGTTTAAACGTGTTTGAAGCTTTCAACAGTTCTAATATACCTCTCAGGTCTTTTTCTGATTATACGTTTTACAGAAATACTAACTCAATCCTCCATGCAATGTTTTCGCCTTGTTACCATTAGCCTCGTGTTTTCTACAATATATTTCTTCTTTAGGTCAATACAATCATGATCTTGAGGGCTTTTAAATCTGCATTGAGTCGTCGGCCACTTCTTACTCAGATGGTAGCTTCAGGTAGGGAAAATGATTCAATCTGAGAATTTTAACTGTCGCAACAGGAGCTATCTCGGCTTCTGGAGATGTAGTCAGTCAATTTGTGTTTGAAAAAAGAAACATGGAAAGCTTTGACGCTTTACGAACTGGACGGTTCTTTCTTCTATCCTCATGTTTCATAGTGAGTTCACAGACAGGATCTCGTATTAATACTATTATGTCCAGGCTCCGTGTTTGAGTCGATGGTTCATTCTTTTAGAAAAGATTAGGGCTGGAAATCCAAAGCTAATTCCTTTGAAGAGACTAATAGTTGATCAGGTAGCACCTATTTTCGATTCGAACTTATTTGAAGTCTTAGACAACATTTTCCCCTCTGTTTAATGGACTTATTCTGCTGAACCTTCGATTATTAGAAGGGTTCGGACCCTCTCAGTCGTTCGAGATGATGAAGAAAGACTGGCCGACAATTTATTCTTCTAGTTTGATGGTAAGTTACCAATAAATAAGGTTGTGTAAAAGAAATATTTTGCAGGTATGGCCATTAGTTCAACTTTGTAATTTCTATCTAGTCCCTCTCAATATGAGAGTTATCGTAATTCAAATGGTTGCCTTCTTCTGGAACTCTTACTTATCCTTCAAAACCCAATCTAAGATAGAAGCGGTTGTAGCATGAGGTCTTCAAAGATGCGGAAGCCTATATTAGGTGAAAGACTGTATAAAATATTCCATTCACAGAGTTTTCTATTGTTTTCTCCCCAATTTCTGGTTGTTTTTGTTATGTACGTTCCAAATTTCTATGCTCTCGAAAATGCGATCTTCCATATTATCCCGTTTAAAATAAATTTTTGTGGTCAATTCCATGTCCATCTTATCATTCGTATGTTGTTCTAATCATTCATTATCGCCTAATATGGTCATACAATCGTTATACACATAATTTCAGATTATTATGTGTTTTTGCCATATTATATGAACGTATTCAACTGTGTTGATTGTCGTCATCTTCAACTTCGTCTCGTAACTTTTTCATCATCAAATTTGCCTTTAAGTAACTTTCTTTCCTAATAGTTCGATTCATGACACTTCGTGTCGTCAATCGATTGATACGATTCTCTGCCCATAATAGGGAGCTCCTATCCATTTACGGGAGAAAAACTACTACTCCTTCGACGTATTATCAACTGATGCAACAATTTTCTGCATCTTCATCATCTTTCGTTAAGACCACGGCAGGGATGACTTCCGATAAGGCGCCAACTACTAAATATCAGGTAGGGAATATGTTATTGTACTTATTAAGCTCAATTAATCCAGGCTGCCATCATGGGATTGAATTCTCTTCAATCAAATGCCATGACAATTCAGAAGATGAGGGAGAGTCGGGCGAGTCTACAGGAGCAAAATGTTCCACAAACAATTAATTTTCTAGTGAAATGTGGGATTTCGGTAATCCTTCATGAAAAAGTATCAGCCTCGTTTTGTAACAATTAAGATGAAAAATATCGATAATCTTCATGTGATACACGTCAGTGGCACAAAAGGAAAAGGATCAACTTGTGCGTTCGTGGAATCGATGCTCAGGAGTCTCGGCTTGAAAACAGGTTTATATACGTAGGTTTCTAATTATATAACCGGGATTGTAAGTATCTGTGTTTCCTCTACAGCTCCCCTCATCTAATCCATGCGCGAGAGCGAATCCGAATTAATTCACAGCCCATCAGTGAAGAAACATTTGCCAAGCACTTTTTCGATGTTTACGATAAACTAGTAAGTGACCACAAAAGAGCCATGAGAGCGAACATTTCATTTAACAGAGTCAGGATACAGATGTTCAAATGCCGGCTTATTTCAAGTTTCTAACATTGATGGCTTTTCATGTTTTCTTAGAAGAGAAGGTTGATGTTGCTATCATAGAAGTTGGTATTGGGGGAACCTATGATTGTACCAATGTCATTCAGTAAGAGACATCGTTGTTCCACAAAGATAATTTGTTCAAGGAATCCTGTGGCTTGTGGTATTACGACTCTTGACATCGACCATACATCAATCTTAGGTTCCACCTTACCTGAGATAGCTTGGCATAAGGTATGACAAATGAAGTGTTTAGTTTTTTTATTTTCTTCACAGGCAGGAATTTGTAAAGCTGAATCTCCCTGTTTCGTCACTCCACCTTCCCAGGAAGCAATGGAAGTAATAGAGAAGCGGGCGAATGAATTTGACGTAGTTTATATAACAAAATTCAATGTTCTAGTCTCATTTTTTAGGCGCCACTGATCAAAGCTCCTCAATTTTCTGATTACCAATGGCCCGAGAAAGGAATATCAGCCGGGATTGAAGGAGATCATCAGAAAGTAAATGTAGCATTGGCATTACAATTAGTTCGGCAATGGGTTAAGTCCCAGGGATTGGATGGTTTTTCCTCTTTTCTTATAGTATTACATAACTTCTTTCCAGATAAAGTATTTCCGGAAAATAATTCATGGAAATTTGGAGATCCTTTCATAGTTCCGGATGTGTTTGTTGAAGCTATTCAAAATTGTCGTTGGCCTGGAAGAAGTCAAATCGTGGAAACAAGTAAGATCCGGTATTATCTAGATGGAGCTCATACACCCAAGAGCATGCAGGTATTAAGTGCCATCTCGATTTTCATGTTGTTGATTGGACTTCCAGATGTGTAGTGAATGGTTCGGACAAGCGTTGAAAGATAGAAACCGTCGTCGAATTTTAGTCTTCCAATGCACAGCAGACAGAAATCCTCTAACATTGCTGTCATACCTGAATGTGAGATATTAGTTTTCGTCTCAAATTAAAGGAACAACTCAGGAACACTCGTTTGATTACGCCTTGTTCTCGCCAACAATCATCACAGTATCTCAGGATAAGTGCTCCGATATTTCGAATTTCAATCAGTCGACAAGTGATCAATTGGCTCGTAGTAACTTGTGCGCCCAAATATGGCATGACCAAGGAAATAAGGTTAGAAACTTTGGGAAACTTTGGGTTTACAAACCAAGAATTTAGGGAAGTGAAGTGTTCGATTGTGTTTCATCTCTAGTAGAATGGCTGAATGAAAAGTCAAAAGAGGATGATCTGGATGTCCTCGTAACGGGAAGTTTACATCTCGTTGGCGGAGTTCTATCTCTCATATCCTCTGAAGTCGCGTAAAATCGAATTTTACGTTTTGTTGCAAACAAAGATCTCATTTTTCGTTAGTTCACTTTCTTCCTTTATCAATATCACAAAATTATCTTTTTTTTGTGCCTTCTGTCATTTTTATATTTTTCTTTGCTTTTGTTTGCTTGTTTTGTCGAGCTGCATCATCTGAAGTTCGAACCTTACCAATCAATCGATTTATTGATTGTTAACTATGTATTTTCTTTGTTATAGTTGTTATAGAAGAGTTTAATAAAGATTTTTATAGAAAAAATGTCATCGGATGTTAATTATCATTTGACACACTGTATAGTATGTTTTTCAGCCAAATGTATCGATACGGATTGTGAGGTTACATTTGATATTTTCTCTTTCATCACACCTTCTCCAAATGTATTAAGGTTATAACATGTCCAGAGTGTCCAATGAGAATGCATACGTGCAAACTAGAAGACCATTTATCAAATATCTGCTCAAAAGTAATTTCTTTGCCAATTTCCCATGATTACCGTAATGTGATTTGCAGATAGTTTTACCTTGTATCAATTCCATTTATGGATGTAATCGAAGACTTCGAAGATATAACTTAGGACTACATTTGAAGAAATGTCCTGCTAGCTTAGTTGTTTGCTCAAGGTGATAGAGAAAAAACAAAAAAATAGAAAGAGCTTGAAAAGATAAAGATTGTGGCACTCAAAGACCAAAAGTCTTTGGATTTTTTGAACTTTTAGTTTTTGCGGGAATAATCAGTGTTAATGCTTTTTTCAGGGAATGGAACCGACAAGTTCTTTCTACCGAATCTAAGTCCGAAATGAAAAAGCTCAGCAAAAGTTATGTAGCGTTACAAGAGCTCAAAGGCGAAATGGAAAAATTAGACTTGCAATTTGCTCGATCAGACCAAGTTCTAAGCAGATTTATAGGATGAAAAGCATTTTAATGGTTATTGCATTTATAGAATTTAGTAATGGATAGTTATAAATATTCACGTGTTCATAGGAACTCTCAGCGAACAGAAATTCATCCCGCTCATCCTCTCCTTCCATTACGTAAAGTCTTCAAGAAAAGTGCTTCCCCTGTTTTCGTCATTCCTGATGATGATGCTGTAGATGATAGTAGTGACGAAGAAAACAGAGCTAAGGTAATTCAACAATCTTTTCTGTCTAAAGAAAATTCCTGAAAACTAATTATCTTTCTGATTGAACGATTTGGAAAAAAACGAGCCATGTTTGCGAATTGCTATCAATGCCAAATAGATCCATCTCGACAGCATCTACATACCTTAGGCAATCCGGACTCAAACTTTAAGGTTGTTTACGATGGAATCTAATTCTCCATATTCTCTATAATGACCTGTGCTGTAGTTCCATACGGAACACTACTGTATCCGTTCATGGGAAGTACATACATGATATGCGAATCAAGTGCTTAGACTTAAAAGAAAGTATTGCGAATTCCACTATAATATTTTTGCTTTGTAGAAGTTCAAAATGGTCAAACGATACCCAAAGAAAGTGAACGAAGTGTTGAAACAGTGCAATCTGATGGTTTGTGATGCTTTGCTGAGGATTATCGTACACCTTCATATCTTTTGCAGATTGATTCGGAGGTTGAATGTATTCCAGAAATCCCAAAGGGTGAAAACATCCGAAAAATTGCCAACGGCGGAACAATCTACACCCGACGGTATGCAGCTATTGATCATCTTCGTTTCAATCTTATTGTTCAGATGCTTACGGGTATTCCGAAGAGATGAGTACGCTGATCATCAACGATCCCAAGTAAAATTCTCTGTTCTAAGTATTTTTTTTATCTTATTATAGCATGAAAACACTTTAAATAGTTTATCGGAGCTAGTTGTACGATGTCCGAATTGGTCTAGAGGATGCACTTTCACTTGTTCTCGTTTAAAGCCTAAAAAGGGGAAAATAAGGTTAACTCTTATTAAGACACTCCTCTGAATACACTTTCCCACCAGGTTCTCTAATTATTTGGATGCGTTTGTGAGCACTTCGGATACAGTACTCCATCCAACAACTCCTGCCTTGCATCACCTGATGAATGCATTGCCTACAGTTGGTCATAAGAAAAACGAAAGATGGCTGAGGAATTACTTTACAGATTGTACAATATCTTCCGTCCAGTTCTATTCGTAGTTTATCTCAGACATGCCGGTAACCTTCAAATATTTTGTTTTTGAACATTACAAAATGCAATCTGTTCAGTTCATTTCGGGCAAATATTTTGGAGAATTGTGAGAATCGAGGAATGATCGAAGTGATATGGAAGAAGCTTGATGGTGTGGGCTGGGTAGAAGCAGGAACAGTAAATGCTTTAACAATATAACATGTACGAATGCAAAAATATTCCAGAAATGCTCATTCTCAATAGCTGATCATGCAATTGAAATGGAATGGAAGCCGGCAAATGAATTATGTGAACATTTATCGGAATGCCCGTATCGAGATACTTACACCTTCCGTAAAGAACGTGTAAATGTGCTGATTCGGGAAGTAATATTTAATTTGAAATGGTCGTCCTCATTCGTGAATTTTTTCATTTTCAGCATTTTGAGACAACTGAAAATGTTCTACAAAAATATTTTCGTGAAAGTTACGAATTAATTGCGGATGATCTGAATGCTCTGAGGCCGCCAGATTTATCATCAGAAGAGTATTAAACTGATTTTCACAAAATAGAAGATTATTCAAAAAAAAATGTATATATATATATATATATCTATGTAAATGTATTGATATACATATCTCTATCTACGCATAAACATTATTTTTTACTATTTTGTCTTGTTGGATAATCCTTTAAAGACTATACTATCGTATTCTTTTTATAAATCATGCCACATTGAATTATAATGAACAAACAACTTGAACTGCGATTGTGGAGGAGGAGAGCAATTAGAAGATTTACGCTTTATGGGATTAGTATAGTCTGAAGCATTTTACAATACATATATACACAAAAAACCTTACTTTCAGCTTCCTCTTATTAGCTCATTTCCTTTCATTTCTTTGTATTCCTTTTTTATTTAGCCTTTCTATAAGCATCTCAAATGCTTCTTCAGGCAATCAAATGTCTCACTTGACGTCAATAAGTCGCTAAGCGACTTGAAACAGTTTTTTTTTAAAAAAATAAAATATATTTTTGGAGCTTAGTCGATGTCATGCTCAAATCGAAGACGTCTGTTTTTCTTCATTTGCATATGTCACGTGTTACGTGAAGCAGATCACTTGACGTGAGTTACGTCAATTGCATCTAACTTCCTTGTAGAAGTAACCATTTCGTAAACTTATTTGAAGCTAAAGCGGTTGCATTCGTTCCAGCTCATTGCTGCGACAGCTACTAGTGCCTCTCTCTCTCTCCTATTATCCATCTTTCAATTATTTTGTCGTTTTTCTCCTCTTGAAAAAAAAGTTTTTTTCTTCTTCCTCAAAGAACGTTCCATAAGAGTCTTTACTCTGTTAAGATTAAACTACTCATTGTACACAATATTGAACAAAATAATTTTATAAATATTATTATATTGAATCATAAATATAATAATGTATATGTCCATGACAACAATATATTTTAAAATGTTTTATAAAATCGTTTAAAATGATCATGAATGATAATATGATTCTGATGTTGATAACATGATTTGCTTTATGGAAATGGTAGATAAATTTGTAATTTTTCCAACTCTTAATAGCTTCTTTTCATCCAATTCTCTTGAAAAACTTCAAACTGAAGAGAAGCTTAGCGTTTTCTTCATAAAACTACAATGGAAATACCATAAAAGATTATTATAATCTAAATAGTTTTAGAAAGCTTATTTATTTTCAGCTTCATATTCTTGTATCTTTTACAGAAGAGAGAGAGAAAGAGAGAGAGAAAGAGAGAGAGAAAAAGAGAGAGAAATAGAGAGGGAGAGAGAGAGAGAGAGAGAGAGAGAGAGAGAGAGTGGGAGAGAAAGAGAGGGAGAAAGGGAAGAAATGAAATTCTTCTGAAATATGAACAGTTAGAAGATACTAGCTACAGCTGATACTTCTTGCAAACATTTAAAGAGAGTTTCAACTTAAGCAATCATTTCTTCTAAAGGAGTTCTCGTTATTCACTTTCATGCAATCTCTCTTTAAGCATTTCTCTCTTCCAACAACAGTCTTTGATCTTTAAATTGGCTTTATGAATAGAAAACTTCTTCCTGAATACCTTTCTTATTTCATTTTCTTAGTGATTTCCTTAAAGCCATTGGAACATACGTCAACTCACACATTCTGCTGAACCTTCTTTTGCTCATGTCTACTACCCTCATTCGACTCTTCTGTAAACTAGCAGAATGGCCTTATGATATCAAAAATTGGAGAAAGCAATTCGTCAAATAAAAACATTGTTTTGCTAAACTGTTTTTTTTTGAAACATTGTTTTTTTTATATCGTGGATCACAGAACAGCTTATATGGTTAAGAATTGAGGAGCGTTCGAGGATGAGCTCTTGAATAATCTTAAATCTTATAAACTATTAAGAGAAGTATGACGATCATTATTATATTAACTTTCTCCTCCTTCTTCTTGTCCCATTTTGATAGAATAAAACTCTCTCTCTCTCTATCTCTCCATCTTATTTTGTCTCTTTATCTCTATTTCTCTTTAAATTCTAAATCTTTTGTTCTAGATAGAATTATTTCAGACTTCAGGTAAGAAGGCGGAGCTTTACGATTATCACTCTCAACGACAACTTCGCCATGAATGGTCGTCTCCAAATTAGTGAGTTTCTTTTTTATAATGTAACATTAAAGACTTTCTATCGTCTTCCTTATGTGAAGGTACAACTATGAAATAGTCATTTGTTTTATAAGTGAGGAAACTCCAAACAGCAGTTCACTATATCATATCGTCCAGTGAAAACAAAAATTTCAAAAACTTGTAGTTTCATGAAATACAATAACGATATAGCTATGCAAATTTCAATAATTTTTTTTCAGTTCTCTTCTTAACGGTATGCTGTTTATTCACAACTGTTCATTCTCTGAGAGGAGCATTGTTCCGAAGCGGAAGAAGCTATCGTTACCTTCAACTTCCACAAGTTGAAAGCCAAGAAAACGTTGATAAGCGTTCCGTAAGCCTCTTATTCACTTCCTCATTCAGTAACAATTGAGATGAAAAAAGATTTCTCTTTTTGCAAATTTAAAAAAACCAATGAGAAGCTTGCAAATGGGAAATAACGTATTTCCTAAGCTTTTCACTTTTGCTTCGTAACCGTCAGGAATTGGCCATTTCCATGTGATACGATTGAGCCTTCCGTTGATTCATTAAGAAACTCTCTAAATGACATATTATAGAGAAGTCTTATGAAGTTAACGAAAGATTTTATTTAATTTGTCCGATCAAACTCAGTTATCACAAAATCTTTAATGAAATTCTAAAGTAATTGGTGACATGTCATTCGGTCCCAAGAATACTGAATTAAAAAAAAATTCTGAAAAGTCAAAAGGAATCCAATCAGAATTGCGTGGGATTATTGGTTTACTTTAAATTTTTTTTGTTCTGTCCAAGTTGATTGACTATCACAGTTTGTGTGTGTTTTCTGAAAATTCAGCTGATCAGCTATCCATCTGCAAGAGTGCTCAGCAGATTGAGTAAAAGAAACTGCTGTTGTATGAGAGTTGTTTAGTAAGTTATCTCCTCAATATATTCATAGAATATCAAGAATATCAAATATGATCATACATCTAACAGTTTATATTTTCAGAACATCATCTTGTCTCCTTATGGGAATAACGGCGCTCAACATCCACTGATGCGAAATTACTTCTACGATCTTCTTAACAATCCAAGAAATAACAAGTGAATAAACATTACATTCTCATCTAAATAGAGAAAGAGAGATATTCATGAAGATTTGTATTCATTTTCAAGCTTTCACAAATAAGCTTTTCACATTTCTGTCTTCACAACTTTGATGAACCTTATACTAATTTCAATAAATACTGTCCATAGTTAATCTTTATCTCCGTATACGTATATGTACATGAGTGATGCACACAATCTGTTTCACCACACACACACTCACATGCTTACATCCATGCAAGTAATACAGATCACAACTCAGACATCTCTCTGAAATCTTCCAGTTCTAGTTTGTTCGTTCCGTATGATGTTAAAATATCCAAAAATGGCAATATTTTCAGAAAGATATTAAAGAAAAACACTTTCATCCAAACACTCTTTGATCCTCTTTTTAGATTATATTTTGTTTTTTTTTGTAAGAAGCCTCAAAGTGAGTAGAATTAGAAAAAAAAGAATATATAGTACAAGAAACAAGAAATCAAGAGAAGCAAAAGAGAGGAAGCGAAAAGAAATTTTTTTATTATTTTCCATACAAACAGTTCATATTGGGATTTGTAGTTTGGTTTGTGGCGAACAAATGATCAGCGTGATGAGCTAATGCCGACACCACTTGCAGTGTTTCTTACTTGGAAAACGGAGTTCTCAGATGGCTTTGTTGTTCGTAGTTGACTTCGAACATCTCTGCAAGTTTATATTATTAAAGTAGAACAGATAATATTAAATGTCACATACTGATTGACAAGTATCATCATCCATGGATTAATGAATGTCAGGAATCCCACCCATAAAGGTAAGAATGATCGCATCGCTATTATACTTGATGTTGCCTGAAACTTTTTTATAGTTGAAAACCAGTCAAAACCAAACATCTGATGATTTAAGTCAAATATCAAATTTTCACATAATCGCGATTCGAAATTCGTTTCATATTTGCATAGAACAGCAGTTCACGTGTGTATGTGTGTATCACGTCAAATAAGCTCATTTTCACATTCACAGATTGCAGCGAACGGTTGTTTTTTTAGAACAAAAGAAAAATGTGTTTCACATTGGCGTATTAATGGGTTTTCTCAGAAAATTATTTCCAAATATATATTCTTCTCAGACCTACCCCTATATGCACGAATAATGTTTGAAGAACAAAGTGAGTTGTTATAAACAGTAGCCCTAACTGTAAGCCAATGACTTGTAAGCAAAGTTTGATTTCTCGTCGAGTCCTAAACATATGATTAAGCTGATTTTAGAAGATACGAAACTATATTTCTTACTTTTTAGCATTGTGAAAGCGGTTTTGACGAAAAGTATATATGATGCATCCATAGCAGATACAGCAAATGATCATTGCCAATAGAGGTACAATGGCTGATCGTATGTAATGCATCTGAAATTTAACATTTACAAATAATCTCAACGAAAAAGGAAAAAGTAATTAATATGAATATTACATCTAAATCTTTCTCAGCTATGTTGTGACTAAGAACAATCGGATCACTGAATTCCATTCGTACTAAGAACATTGGAAGACATAGTGGAATTGGTATTATCCATTGGATAACAAAAAATGACCACCAAGGAAGTTGTCGAAGATACTGAAAATATAGAAACAATCATTGAAGTACATATAAAGTATTGAAAAACAGAATAAATAACTATATACAAGTATAGTATAACATACATAGTTAAATATTGAACTTGGAAAGGAAACTGTTAGACAACGTTGAACAGAAATCAGTATAATTCCAATTATGCGAGCATAGAGAAAGAAATATGTTTGCATGTATGTATATTGTACAAATATTGTATTATTAAGTGACCAAAAAAATGGTTTGAATATATCAAATCCGCGCATGTTGAAAGCTGTGTAGTAGCAGAAGAAACCAATTATATCAATCAATGCCTGCAAATACATATATATGTAAATTAATAATAATTAAAAAAATAATAATTATTATTATTTTCTTTCATCATTCAATTGTTTTCCAATCACACAACCGCTTACTATTGCATCCGAAGTGAGAAATGAAAGTTGACGCGCGTATCCCCACGTAATGAGAAAACAAAATTTTTTTTTTCACAATTTTCAATTTTTCACTCTTCACGTCATATGATAACTCAATTTGAATATTCTTCCTGCTTCTCCAATTCGAACTCATTAGCTCATTGTTATTGTTGATTATGAGAATTATGTAACATGTGAGAATGAGTATGAAGTACATGGCGATATGAACTAAGTTGATCATCCGGATTTTTAATTAAAAAATTTGAATTTTCTTCCTGTACATTTGTGCTTTAGTCATATACTCTCTCGTAATATTCTCACGAATTTTGAGAGCAAGAGAAATCATGATGGGTTGTATGCACATATACACACCAAGGAAGCATCTTAGAATATTAAAAAATAGAATATTCATGAAAGTAAATAAGTAAGAAATACTTGACAGAAGTACAGACCATATAGAATTCTTTGGAAATAGTCAAATCTCAGAGATTATTATTAACTAAAAATGAGACAAAAACGACTTAGAAGTCTTTGTCAAATGTCAATTGCACATTGCAATATTGAATTCATTTTTGATCTTTTGATGAACTTCCAAAATTCATGAATAGCTGAAGATGGAAGACAATATGAATGAGATTGTAAGTGTAAGAAAGGGGATTTAAGCTTAATTTTTTTTGTGAACGAAAAAAGAAAAAATTGAAAGCTTAGATGAATGACTTACATGTGATATGGAGATAGTGTAGAATTGGCTGACGAAACGTTCACGCTTTCTACTTCTTATAAGAATAACCAATATCCGAATGTAGACCGGTATTGTTACTATTGCCGCTGCTGACAGTATATAGGTTTGAATTATGCTGGACATCTTTGTTTCGAACGTATCAACGATCTTAACAGGAGCGGGAGGAACGTCACTAGAATACATACTGCTCAAACTAATTTCAATAGAATATAATTTTCAAAGAAAATTCTCAAAGCTGTCAGATACTCATGTTCCAACTGAGAAAATTGAAAGTTGCGTTGAGAAAACATAGACGAAAGACATAAAAACGGTGGAAATATGGAATATCATCTAAAACTACAGAGAGAGGACGTGAATTTTGAAATACAAAACGCATTTCTTTGGTGAGCTTGTGTGGGAAAGGAGCAAATCCTAAATCGTTCTTCAACGAGTTTTTCCTCTTTCTCATTATATACTCAGCCACTTCTCAACAATATCCTTTTCATCTATCAGTCTTCTTAACAATTTTCTGTTCCTCTTCAATGTCATACACATGTACGTCATCATCATGAGTTACAAAATAGGAATAGAATGAACAAAAAGAGGGTGTTAGAAGGTAAATTAACTATATCATGCATGTTTTGTGCAATCATCTCCAGAAGAGCTAATGATCAGTTTGTGTGTGTATGTGTGTATGTTAAGATTTGAACTAAAATAGATTATTTTCGTTTCTTCACACTCATATTCATCTTTTCTCGTTATCATATTCACTCTTAACACTCTATACATTCTCTCTCTCTCTCTCTCTCTCTCTAGCTATCTACAATCCATATATGGCTATGATGTCATAGAAAGAAACGTGCAACGAATTGGTTAGAATATTGAGAACAATAAAACATCTCCATCACATTTGCTTAAATCATATTATGGATACATAAGAGAAGGTGAAGCAGAGCTACTGTTACATACGTGAAAAGGAAAAGTCTTATAAAAAATATTATAATTAATTGTATTTTTCTCTTATTCAATATCATTCATTTGGACAATATAATAATAAATACAAAAAATAATGCAAAAGGACGTTGGTGAGTTCAGTACGCACATAGACATACACCGACGACATTCAGCTACATAGAGCCACCAGTAGATATGAGCACACAAGTTTTTGCAAGCTGAAATGAAAGGATGAATGTTTAAGAAAAAAATGAATAAAAAGAAAACGAAAATTTCTTTTAACTTGATTATGAAGATATTTGGAAGCAAAATAAGATGAATTCATCTTTCATTTGTTTTTAAATTTTCTCTCCTATTCATAGATTCTCATGCGAATTTTAATTAATTCATGAGATTTCAATGAGATGACTAAGTGTTCCTTAAAATTTTTGGTCCAAAAATTCATTTTCTTCATCGTTATTACCATATAGTCACATTGCTTTCATTCATTCATTTTCTTCCTCTCCCCCTCACAACCCTTACTCTCTTTATTCATTCAGACGGACATGCTGCTTTTATAATTATACAAATGCTTTTGTATTGTTTGATGTCAGAGATGTATATAAATAACCAGCTTAATATTAAAATATATAAATATATCATCTTGTTCATATCATCACAGTAAGTAACTCTTCAGTTGTCATGATTCAAATTATTTATTGTTCCATATAGCTTTCGTCTTGTTTGTTTTTCTATATTCTTATTTGCATTTTATTTCATTAAAATGAATAAATTTTTCATTTTTGCACAATTGAAAATCCTTATTTTCCAGCTCTCTCCTATCTCTCTCTCTCCCTCTCTCTCTCTCTCTCTCTGTCCTTTTCCCTTGTATTACTGGTACAGAGAGATGAAGAGAGAGAGAGAGACAGAAAAAAATCTGTGGAATGAGCAAAAGCAAAAAAGATCTATTAACTATCCATACATGGATAGTAGCAAGAAAAGAGAATGAAGCAATGGAAAGCAATATCATTGAATGCGACCGCTCTGTCGAGAGAACAAGAAGATACATTAAGTTAAAAAAAAACAAGCTGAAACGATGTTTACGTGATCATCACGTGGTGGGAATTATATGCTAATTAGGTGATTAAACAACAAGCTAAATGATGTTGCAACGATGAAAATTCGTTTTTTTTTTTCTTAATTTCTTTTTTTTTTGAGGACGACGAGAAAGAAACGAAAATTAAATGATTGAATGATTGTAACAGAAAAAATAAAATTGCAAACACAGACATACACAGACACAGACACAGATACTACCATCTGAAAGCAAAGGATAAAGGTGGAGGTTATATTTAAAAATATTTTCATTTAGTTCAACAAAAAAAGAAAAGAAGATAAAGGATAATTTGTGTTTTTGTATTTGCTACATGTAAAAGCTAAATTATGTAAATAATATTCTTTCAAAACAACGAAATTTCAGATTTAACACTTGCAAATATCCTCTTTTACCGTATTTTTCTCTCTTTTTATCCTTGAGAGAGAGATAGATAGATAGATAACGAGATAGAAGAAGAACAAGCTAGAGCAACACTTAAGATGGTAAGAGAGAGAAAGAGAAAGATATGGAGAGAGAGAGAGATTGAGGAATGATGTTTTAAATGTTTTCAAAATTTCTTTTTTTAATATTCATTTTTTAAAAGATAGCCTTCAAAGACTATATTTTACAAAGGAAATACAAAGATAGAACACTACGAATCATCATTATGCTCTATGGTTACTGTCTGATCATGACATTTGAAGGTAATGTCAACTTCACTTTTACCCACCCCCACCTCTCCTTCATCTTCAGTCGAGTATATTCTTAATTCTTCTGATGATCCTCCACCCCTCTACCAAACATTTTCTCAATTAAATTGGTCTTCGATCACAAAATTAACATTTTGAACTTGAAATTTGAAAATTTCCTTATTTTTTCAATTAAAAAATATTAGAATGTATGTACTTTTAGGGATCGAATTGTATGCATAAGAAGCTCCTAATATTCCAAGTGGTTTTTTTCAAATACCACAAGATGCTTTCATTAGCTTTCATTAAAATATTCAAATATGAATGTCTAAGAAGGAATGTTCAACATAGTACAATACCGTAAGCTTATAAGTAAAATGAGAAATGCTTCGACAGGTGATATTTGAACAACTTTGTGCAGTCAAAATTTTCAGTCAGTCGAATTGTAACGAGACAAGCTTGAGCTCAACAATCTTTATCTCCATAAATGTATAGTCCCGAAGATATTTCATTTCGTCTTGTGCGGTTTATTTTGTGATTTGTCGGAGGCGTTTTACCTTATATGTACATTCAATCATTCACTTCTCGTATTCAACTAAATTTGTTTTCAATCATAAATTATGCCATAAATTATGAAGGTTATAAAAAAAATAGTTATAAAGTTCTTATCTCCAAGCTAATTTTCTTTTGTTAAATGTTTAAGCTTAACCAACTCAATGAGCATTCAAAGTAAATTGGACGATAATGATCATGATGATGCTGGTTGAACATTAACTTAAGACTACTTTTACCTAAATAAGGCAATTTCAAGATATAAACGGAGTTAATTACTCAATTACTCCTAGTTTCCAATCTTTTAAAGCGTTTTTTTTGTTTCTTCCTCTGATCTCCAATGAAACATCTAAGCTTTGAGTTCATCATTTTAAAAAGCTCTTCTTCAAATGCCTTTTTTAGGCTTTTTTTTCTCCAGAAAATTTTGGAATCGCGCACGTACAGAGATGTCCAAACCATATGTGGCTAGAAGACGTGAGTATATCCCCAATCACTGCCTACGCCACCCACATCGGCGACTCCGACAACGACGACCAGAAGCATGATGTCTGTGAGGTCACAATCAGATTTCTTGTCATTCCCTCCCACACTAATTTTCTTTTTCCCCACTCTCTCTCTCTCTCTATCTTACTTGCTTTACTGCGTTTGTCATCAAGTCACTCATCATTTTCTGGTAATGTTCCTTAGCCTTCCAATAACGGAACAATGACATAAAAATAGATTTTTCGACGTAACGGTGATGTCTATTTATGGTCATATAAGTCATTAAAGCTTTAAAGTAGGGTAAAGCCTTAGTGATTGGTATTCGAAGCATGTCCATATCGAGTCAAAATTTTAATTCAGAATTCGCCTTTCGCGTCGGAAAACTTTCAACATCATCTCAAAGATCATTCTCGTCGTAGAACATGTAAATTGAAAGAGGTAAAAGAGAGAGGAAGAAGCCAACTTTGGTAAAGAGGGAAAATTGAATATTAGAGAGAGAGAGAGAAACAGATGGAGAAGAAAGTGAAAGGAAATTGGAGAGTAAGGGAACCACATTTTTGACAGAAGCTGTAACTTCAACAGAGAAAGATCACTTAAGGAAGGCTGATAGAGAAGGAGGTAGTGAGCATTTAAAGATTTTTTTCTTCCTCCCTCTAACTCTCTCTCTCCCTCTCTGTTGTTTTCCAAAGTTAATCTATAACAAACCAGTCAATTATCCATTTTCTATCTTTCCTTAACGAATTTCTCTCAAACACATTGTCCTTTTCATTTCCTGCTTGTTTCAGAATGAAAAAAAACTTAATTTTAAGCTCAATGATCGTCTCAAAACCTCCAAGATGAAAATACCGAATGAAATGTTAATTGACTTAGGCTTTGTACTCATTTTCTGCCATAAAAGGACAGCAGAAGGCTAGTCTGACATAAAAACAGATGTGATTTCCAGTTAAGCAGCTTCTGAGACATATCACCTGAAAGATCATTCACAATTCCTTCGTCTTAAAAAATTGTTTTTTTACACATTTCAAATATAATCATTTTATAATATATAGTATATCTGATTGAATGTTACATTATTTAACACATTTTTATATATTTTTTAGCAAATTATTCATGTTCTTATGTGAATAGCATTGTTTCCAACAGCTACGTACATGAGAGAATATACCTTTTGGAGGTAATATTTCCTTCTTTCTCTTTTTATTTTCTTCATATTTTTAATTGTTACGTTTATCTAAAGATATATGTATATACTATGCTATATATATATATATATATATATATATATATTCAAGAGAATGAACAAAAGCAAACGGTTCATTCTGCTTTCAGCTTTATCCTGCTCAACGTTCACCAACCATCTCCTCTCTCATTTTTGTTCCTCTAAAAACCTTCATAACAAGGAAAGCATTTTTTGAATGTATGAGAAGAGCTTTAAACCTTCGTTCTTTATTTTTTTTGAGTTCAAACACAAAACGAGATGCAAAGCACACCAATAAACGCTTTTATTTTATCATCCACAATGACCTGAGAAAGACTGGAAACGAGATCAGATGAAGCTTTTTTGAAAAAAATACAAAAAAAAACAAAAAGAAAAAAGAATTCAATAAACCCTCATCCCAAACACTCAAAAAGCGTTGTTGATTTCGAATAATTACAGAAATCATTTAATTTCATTTTCGTCATTTCCATTTTGTTGTTTGGAAGAGAAAAAAAAATGTATTTTTTCCTCTTCATTAAAATTGAAAATTGAGAATTTGATTCTGAAGATGTTTCAGTCAGTTTCAATCACACGACTTCCGCTTGTACATTCGTTTCTAGCCGCCGAAAGTTAATTGAAAAATTTAAATTCTTCTCCTAATCTTGATTGTTTTTGTACAATTGTTTCTATTAAGATGAAGCTGAGATAATACAAGTCAGATGACCTGTTAGCTTCACTTACGAATAATTTCAATTTCAAAGCCCTACCCGACCATTTCTTATTTAATTTATTCCCCTCATTTTCACTTTCTCTTATGCTCTTACTCTCTTTCTCTTTTAAGCTCACTTTTTCTGGTATACATATATAATATTGAGAGAGAGAGAGAGAGGGGGGGGAGACCGGGCGAGTGAGAGGAATTGGGGAGTAATATATTTCAAAACAGCCGTGTGAAATTATACACATCAACTTTTGCGTTTCTCCTTATCTAACCTCAAATCCTTCTTTTTACTTCCAACCTTACTTCCGGGAAAATGTGCCGGAGGGCAAGTTCATGATGGATAACATTTCCAAACACTAAAGACGCTCTTTCGGCGTTTTCAGCGAAATATGAGGAAATGAATGAATGCGACCGTTCCGCTTGCATTAACTTAGTGAAAATGATATTGTCACGCTGTTTTACCGTGAATTGCAAAAGTGGCACGAAATGCTCACATTTCAATATTGTGCTCTTTTTAATGCATGAATATAAGAAGAACTTGTATCATAACATCTAATTAGAATATTCTATGAAAATCCTTCAACTGCATAACGGATTGCATTCTGATCACGTTATTGTCAAACAAATTGCAACTGAGATGACCTGACTTCATTCCATTTTAAGAGTTTTATATGCATTTTTTTTCTCTAAAAAAAATTGTATTTTTACCTCCTCTATTTTCTTCTGAATTTACATGCTTTCTGATCTTTGTATAGATAATTAATTTCATATTTTATTACCTTTTGTTGTTGAGCTTCATCTGATTATACGCTATTTTTCAACAATTATCCATCTATATCTCAGAGAGATGGTCAAACTGCTTCTGAACTCTTCTATTCTCATCTATATATAGAATGACGTATACTTTTTCATTCTTCTTCTTTCTTTCGTCTTCATTTGCTTAGATCATTTCATATAACGTCATCAATCGTTTAGTTCTCCATCCCCCACATTATCGAAAGCGATAATACCTTGGATGAGCTCTGAAACAGAACAGACAGCACACTTACTCATTTGGATATCTTCTACTTTTTCAATGCTCAACAATAGTCAAAGTTTGTCTCACTCTCTCTCTCTTTCTTTTTTTTTGTATCAAGTGAACTTCTGTCCATAGTTAAGAGGGGGGGGGAGGAGAGGGTGAGAGAGGGAGAAACGAAGTATGAAAGAGAAAGGCTGAGAGTCTCAATGAACTAATAGAAGAGAAATGAAAGAAAGATGAAAGGAGATAGAATGTATTCTTCACAGGATGAAGTAAGCCTTTGACTTTCGAACATCCAATTCCCAATGGATTGTCCCACTTACAACAAAAGAAAAATTCCGTTGGTCAGTTACTTTTTCCAAGAATTCAAAAAGTGAATTAGTCACTTACTCAGTTAATTCCAGAGAGAACTTCTATAAAACAATATAATGTATGCTCACATGTGAGCTTACAAATAATATAATTTCAATTTACGATTTTTGAACTTTGTCAGCAACAATGAGACACAAAGAACTAATAGTCACAAAGAAGTTAACGAGCTCATTACCCAATTCCTTTCTTTTCGTTTTTTGCCTCTCATCTTTAACATTTTTTGCGATAAAAAAACAGCATTCTGACGACCTTTGACTGTCCTTTAAGCTCAGAAATTTTGGATGTTGATAGTTCACATCCACGACTGAACAAAGTTTCGGTGTCGTACATCACATGGGCTCCGTTGGGACACACCGTCTTCGTCTTTGGCTTAAATCTTTGTGCTTAAGTCATTTCTTTTTCTAAACTGCTAGTCATTTTTCAACACATTGAGTTCCGAAACGCCGTTCGTCATGGAGCTTTGAGCTCAGAATCCGATTCTGATTGACGTCACACATGTCCAATGTTGCGGGTAAAAAAACTTTAAAAAAGTTTTATTTTCACAATTTCAAATGAAACTGACTACATGGGTCAACAAGTTTTATTGTTTTTTCTCTTTTTTTTTCAGTTCCCCCTTTTAGTCCCTACTGAGAGTATAAGAAACACAATGGTTATGATGAGAATGCACAAACTGTCAAAATGTCGATTCAGGCAGCAGAAAATTCTGTTCGACGAGCTTACGATCAGTAGCCAAAGAGCAGTTCAGCCGATAGTAATTCGGATGAAAAGTCTTTGATCACAAAATAAATGAAGAAATTTGAAATTCCTCTACTGAATATCAGACGAAGAAAATTATTTGAGTAGGACTGTTTTAATAATCGAAAAATTAACATTTAAATGAGTGTTCTATTGCCAATTCGTCGATCTGCCATCACTCCGCCTCTTATTTAAATCTTCGTTGTCAGCTGAAACAGTCGTCAGTCCATTTATGGCTGGACCTCGTCTCGCTTCAGCTCAATTCATTCCCATTTTATTGAGTCGAAGCTTAGCGCGTAATGTGAAGCATTTTAATCAACACTTGACGCTCAAACGCTTTTATATAGTTCCCTGTGAATGTTTATATCCATGTATGGATAGTTATTTATATGTACATATGTGTGTTGATGCATGAAAGTCACATCAGAATAACAACGGCGACGTCCAAGATGTTCATATGATGATGTTAAATGCCATATTTCGGCATGTCGTCTTCGTCCCTTTCATTTTTCATTTCTCATGTTCTTCATGATCGTCATACCGCATGGTTTTTATATGCCTAAATCGTTTCCAAGAATGCTAGACAATCTATCAGTACCTCGTTTCATCTTTTGTATCCATGACATTCTCATATCCAAGGAATTACTTTATGTAAGTAATAAAACCATATTATTAAGAACTACAAAATCTATTCATCTATACATTTTCAATTCTAGTTTTGATTGCTTCCAATCGGATTGTACGAACTATCGTCATTTGAAGCTTCTGTTGAACTTTCATATAACTTGAAAACAGTTTTTATTCTTTGCCTAATCACATTCTTCTTTCAAACAACTTATTTTTCATGAATATTTTTGTTTACGAAATTCAAATGACCTTCATTGTCTCTGGCGACGCTTCCTAATTCAGATCATTGACAACACCAAATTTGGTATTCTTTACCTTCTTTACTCGTCTTTCAGGTTCATTTTCATTTGCCTGCTCTTTTGCTGTTTTCAAATTTCTATAGTATTTTGCGTTCGTACGTGAAGAAGGCGGAAGAAACAAACTATCCAAGGTAATATCTTGAGTGACAGGGATGACTTGAAGCCTTCGGATACGATGAAATACGAGGGCGTGGGAGCGAGAGAGAGTAAGAATAAATGAGAATTGAGAAATTAGAAGAGAAAGAGGGAGAGAAAAGCTACTCAATGACTTTATATTAATCATCGTAATAGTTTGCATCGTTTCAATAGAATTAATGAACTCATTGGCCAAAGCTGTCATTAAAACGCAAAAAAGGTGTTCTTAGAATGATCATCATGACCATTGAAAGTTCTTTTTTATTTTTTACTCCACTCCCTGCTTTTCATTTTAATCCTTCAGAACTCTCTGTTATCTTCACGTCATTCACAATTCGCTTGAAATACTTCAAAGGCTTCAAAACATTCATCGTTAATATTTAAATATCTTTATTTGGACAGAATGAGGATGGAAATCTCAAGTGCCATCTAAGGAAGGTGCGAGAGGAGAGCAGGAAATGTGATAGAAAATCATGTGAGAGTGAGCTAACAGCTGAACAGATATCAGATTAACAGTAAATATCTGATAAGATGAATATAGTGATTCTTTCTCACTTTTACTATATCCAATTAAAATTTCAAAATGGCTTCGATAAGGTTGTTCCAATTAGCTTCTTTGGCTTCCTATTTGGGATTTCCCTTCAAATCCCAGTTTAAGAGATTACCAATGTAAACAATCTCATATGTGTATGCATAGTTAAGAAAATGTTTACTATACTATGTATACATGCCCTGAGATCGTTACATTTACACTTTATATAATTAACCTTAAAAGTTTATTATTAATATTCAGAAATAGATGTTGAGGAGAGAAGAGCGAGGACGAAAATAGAGAAAGTGGAAGAGAGAGCAGCTTAGATCTTGAACAACTTTTTGAGAATTCATGAAAGATCATAAAACGGTTGAAGAAAGATGACCAGAACTAAAGGATAAACAACTCATCTTACTCTTTGAAACTTCAGAGCTCAGGAAAGACTTCTTTGAGCTCCTGGTGTGTTGTCCGTTGTCCTTAACGTCGTCATAAAAAGTTGATGTTCGCATTTGTTTTGTTTCCTTTTACAGCCTTGTCATCTCTGCTTTCGCCGTGCTTCTCAAGATGTTTTTGTATCTTTGAATAAGCAACTCATGTAAAAAATGGGAGGAGAGAAAGAAAGAAATATGACTAAAGACAGAGGTGGAAAGGAGAGAAAGAAGACTTTGTGGTTCAACTGTCCTCATCTGATGCTTTTCCTCTTTTTCACTTCTTCTTGTTTAAAAAAAAATATTGTCTTTTACCGACAACAACACAAAGAAATAGAGAGTGAATAAGATAAGTCGTTGGTTGTACAAGCTCTTTTCCCTCTTCGACTTTCTCGCCCGTGTATACGTATATATATATATATAGAAAAGAAGCTTTTCCTCTATTTCATTGGCGTTTTCTTACAACACGTCTTCTATTAATTATGTTCTTGGTGAAGATGTCTTGGCAATCGAATGTGCTGATGTCGTCACAGAGAATGCCTTCAGAACTTTAGAAAGCCATCAGTTCCATCTTTCATTTGTGTGTCAATTGTATGCAAGAGAAACTCTTATCCACAAAATGTTTTATTAGAAATTACGCTGGCCGACGGAATGGGGGGGGGGGGGGGGGGGGAACTTTTACCCTGTTCCATTATAAGAACTCTGTGGTAATGGAAATCACTTAAATTTATTTTTGAATTAGAGAGGGGGGGGGGAGGGGGGGGGGGGGGGGGGGGGGTTGAGGGCACCTTCAGTCAGTTCCATCCATAGAAGCTTGTGTATATGGACATTCATTAAATTTCTTCTATATATGTTTATCTCTCATCCACTCCAAAAATCCATCAAATCTTCTGAAAATCTGATTATAAAGCCATCTACGTAAGTGGTCATGTAGACGAAATGACCTTATATAGTCACAAATACAACATGCGCATCTATTCATCTGCTTTTCGTTCCTCTACTCCCCCATCCGTTTGGCCATCATTTTCATCCTCCCTCAACACTGCTCGTAATAATCATCTGATTTCAGCTTTACTACAATGTCCGCAGAGTTTCCAAGACAGCTCATACATCTAATACATTATGACATTTCATTGAACTTGTCAACTTTTACGACATTTTCATAATATACTCATTCAATTCTATTTTCTGCACTCTTCTTCCTCTTCTTCTCATTATGTTCCTTCAAAATATGGTGCACGCCTTCACCCTACTATCACTTGATCTTCTCAAATCTTTTTTTTTCTTTTAAGGACATCACTATCTACCAAATTCGTTTCCTGCTTCTTCCTCATTAGGCTTACTCTAAACCTGGTAATCAGTAACTTCCCCCTTTTTTCGTTGAACCCACTTAGAACTCAGAAATTCAACAAAAAGATTTTCTCTTCTGTTTTTCTCATTTTCTTTGTGGAAACATTCATGGAAGAGAATCCTGTTTCTGATTCGATTGTAACTCTTCCAGCAGCACGTGAGTATTCCTACTGGCTATTTCATTCACTGGTCCTCAGGGGAATAGTTCTTAACACGCACAAACGGATCACTCTGCTATTTCTTTTTTTTTCTCACTACACGCCGATCTCTGCGATCTTCAAGACCTTTCAAAGAACTTTCTTTCTGCATCACTGAGAAAAAAAATGTCAGACATATCAGCGAAAAAAAGTTGAAAATATTAAAAACGATCCCAAGGAGAGATGAATGAAGAGGGGCTGTGGCGCGTGAAAGGACAGTCTATGTCTGCTTACAAGTGATTTTAGCTAGTAAAAGTTATACACAAGTCTATTTTAGCTCTAAATCTGATCTAGTCTCCTCCTCTTTTCTCATTCTCTTTTTGTCTTTCTCCTCCACCTCACTCCAGCTAACGTCATTTTTCATGCCTCCAGGCAATTATTGAATCATCGCAAATATATTTTATATTCTGTCATTTTATTTTTAATACATTTTGATCTCAAAGATGTATTTGTGGCAAGAACCAAATTATATCCACTCTTCTCTATCTCTTTTTCTTTTTTCGTCGCATATTATGAAGATGTCTTCAAGTTGTTGTTTTTTCTTTTCTCCACGAGAAACTATTCACATTAAATATGCTGGCTTTCAGATCTTTTTTTTCTGCTCAAAAAAGGGGTACAACTACGCAATGCAGTCCGTGTTATCACTTATAGTTCTGGTATGTTTTTGATAAGCGAAAAACAAGAAAAAAAAAAGTTCGAAACGAGCTTCTTCTAAATGAAATAAATAAGCTAATCAAAGAAAAGTGTAATTTGCCTGAAAACACTTGTCCGTTTCGCTTCAGGGTTTCATTCCTGACCAGAAAGGACTATGTTTACATTTTAAATTTACAATGACATAAAGTTCTACTTACTATGTACGGTTGTTCATTAGTGCATTTATTTTATTTCAGACATTCTCCGTCCTTCTCCAACTTTCTACAGCTACTTCAGGTAACATCTATCGGTTTGAGTGAAGAAGCACGAAAATGATTTCCATTTTGACCCACTTGCCTGTACAAAGACTTACCTGTTTTATTTTTCAAAGAATCTTTCTTTCTTTTCTTTCTTAACTATTCACTATTCTAATTCTCACTTATACTCTTCTATATGCTATCCTCTGCCTGCTGGTGATAATTTCCTTTTTCACATTTTTTAACGGTTTTTTGTGTTTTGTTTTCTGGTTGGTGGTTGGTTTTTCATGGAAATAGACATCTTGCGATGAAACAATTTCCCAAAATCTCCTCAATTTTGCAATTTTTTTACAGTTTTTCGAGTAAAACGAGCACTTGACATACTGGAAGGAGATGACTTTGGAATGAAGAAACGAGCTCTAGATGGATTAGATGGTATTAATGGGGAATAATAATAGTTATCATATGCATACTCTCTCTGTCTCTCTCTCTCTTATTTCTTGATCACTCTATTTCTTTTTAGTCTTGCTCTCTTATACTCTCGTAGTGTCTCTCTCTAAAGAGCTCTTTTTATTTATCTTTAAGTCAAAAGTCAACTTTAATTTTTGTTCTATTTTATCATACAACTGATTGAGAGAATGACTGACATACCCAAGATGAAATATTTAAGAAAAATTTCAAAATTTCCTTTTAAAATGCTCTACATTCCAGGAAATGGTTTTGGATTCGATAAGAGAGCTTTAAATGGAATAGAAGGTAATCCATCTTTTCTTTTTGTTTCACGAACACTCACAAGAAATTGAAATCGAATTTACCACGTCACATTGAGTTGTTTACGATTGAACGAGTTCATCATTTTTTTTTATTTTTCTTCTTCCAAACTATCTCATTTTCTATGTTTCAAAATACATTTTCATTGAAGGAAATGGATTTGGCTTCGATAAGAGAGCCTTAAATGGATTGGATGGAGATGGTTTCGGTTTTGATAAGCGCGCTCTCAACAGCATTGAAGGTTCTAGCTTTTGATACTGAGAAAATTGTGTAACGGGTAAACACTATAGGTGCTGGTTTCGGATTTGACAAACGAGCTTTGAATGGAATTGAAGGTGAGTAGTCGATTCACTTCACTATGATGTCATCGCTGCCCTTTTTTTAAGGAAATGGCTTCGGTTTCGATAAGCGTGCTTTGAATGGTCTAGAAGGATCTGGCTTCGGATTTGATAAGAGAGCTTTGAATAGTATTGAAGGTATAAATATAGCCATCAGACATTCATATTCAAATCATAATTGATTTCAGGAGCTGGCTTTGGATTTGATAAGAGAGCCTTGAACTCTCTTGATGGCTCAGGATTCGGCTTCGAAAAGCGCGCTTTAAACAGTATTGAAGGTAATGCACTGGGTCCTCAAAACTAATTTTTAAAAAATGAGAATAACTTTTTTGTATTTCTTCTTTGTTTGAATATTTAAAATTCATCATTTTCAGGAGCTGGCTTTGGTTTCGACAAACGAGCCTTGAATAGCATTGAAGGTATTGTTAAGATTACACTATTTTGAACTATTTTTATCTTTGGCAAAATGAATGAGCTTGTTTTAACAATAGTAAAAACTATATACTTAGAGGAGAAGAGAAAAAAGGAATGAATTGGCTTCTACAATTCTCTTTATTTGAAGTTATCTTAGTTACTACTTTTAGGAGCTGGTTTCGGATTTGATAAGAGAGCTTTGAATTCTATTGAAGGAGCCGGTTTTGGTTTTGATAAGAGGCATTATCCATATTACAAGCCTAGAGGTTAAGCTTACATCAAAAATGATATATAAATAATGTCAATTATAGGATTTAGCGGCGTTCATAAACAAGGATAAACATATTTCTTATCTGTTGTGAGTATGTGATTGGAGTTCAATTACAAAATGTTCTTCATAATTACTATTTATAGAAGTCATATCTCCTATTTTGGGATCTTCGTATTTCCAACTTCAATTTTCAGCTTTTGCATTTGCTGATAATTTATAAACTATTTAAGCTTATTCTATCTTCCCAGCCGTTAAATAAATAGTTTTGTTAATAATTTGATTTTTTTCATAATTCTCTCATTTACATTGACAATGCCAACTCAATCTGAACAGAACATCAAACATAACTATCATCAAACAACTACATCTAATCATTTCAATATAATGAAAATCCAATTATATGAAACACATCTCTTATCATATATACTATAAAACTTTTAAATATAATTTTTCATTAAATTTTCTTTTTTTTTCTACTCTGTTCATCAGATACTATCATTTAACGATAAATTAGATGAAAAAACGATTTTAACTAAAAAAAAATTGGGTCGTAAAGCGATCATTTTTAATTACATATACGAACAAATACATATTGAGTGAAAAAAAGCACGACCGATCCACACATGCGCAACATATCAAAATGAAAGATTCATCTTTTCATTCTGTTTTATATTTTCAGAATTAGTTGTGGTGCTGCTATTATGTGACCGCTAACTTATTGAAAAAGTTAAAAATGATTCTGCTCTTTCATTCATTTTTCATTTGCACTACCGGAATTACCGGTCGTTCACGTAAGATGGTCACCAGCGTTACTATGTCAGTAACCCATAGAACTCAATGAATTTTCTTGTTTTCTTTTCTATTTTGATATATTTTTTGCATAAAGTGAGCCGATTACCCTTTTGATAGTGAAATATGTGAAGAGAGTACGAGAAATTGATGAGAGTAACATGTTCTTTGATAACCTTAGAATATAAAAAGTTTTGTATGTTAGGCATATTGTTTACTCCCTAATCAACTGACGTGCTGAGGATAGCACATTCTGATGTCTCATTGGCCATAGCACCGTATTTCAAAATCGTTTTGAGCAACGAAAGGAAAGTTTTCTTTTTTTCTTCAAATTAAAGCTGTGCAAAAGTCATATTTGGGGCCTTCAAACACATTTCATTCTGGGAATCTTATTGAAGTTTGGATTCTAAGCAGCTAGCATGTTTGTGTGGTTGTATTCTTTCATTCTCTCATACTAATTACAATTTCAAAACTATCCGACATTATTGAATATCCCAGTTGAAGCTTATTTAGAGTAATTGCTTTTTTTGTTCCTCTTTAAGCATTACGAGAGGCAGTCAGAAACATTTTTGGTTAAACTTTGACTTTTCATCTGATTCTTTTGCCTTTCTTGGTGAAAAATAAGATAATTTGCTTTTTGTGGAACGTTTTTATGACTTTTCTTCTGCCTTCTTTTCATATCTCTCTGAAGCTTTTGATGAATTTCAGCCATTTGAAACAGAAGGACACATTCACTCTCATCTCATCATTGCATTTGATTTCAAGATTTGAGAAAAAAAAACTTTCCAATTGATTCTGATTGGAAGATTTTCATTTATGCTCACGGAATCACAATTTCTCTTTCATTTCATCCTACTTCGAAGCTTTCAATAGGTATGTGAGTTTGTGTGATAATCTCGTTTCCTTCAATTGTCAGGTTCTTATTTGTTTCGATGCAGAATATTTCGAAATTCAACTTATCACGTGTCAGATAGCTAATTATTCCCAAAAAAATATTTTCTTTTATTTTCTTTTGAGTGATATACTTAAAAGGTGAGAACGGATTAAAAAAAGACATTCTTATGAAAGAAGAAGAGAAAGAGAGAGGAAGAGAGAGAGGGCAAGAGAAGTTGAAGAAGAGAAGTGTCATGTTCAGCTGTTTGAACGCTTTTTCAAAACTTGACCACAGGTACTGTCATCGTATCACCCATAAAGATCAATTTAATCAGTTGAACATGAATGTATTAACAATTATGGATACACAGACCGAAATAACTTCCAGAAAGCACTTTATTTGATTTTTTCTATGCTCACCTTCTCTCTCCCAATCTCTCTCAGCCTTCTTTATATCTTTTACAACTTTTTTTGAACAAAATTTTCATTCTTTGTCGTTTTCTTCAGTTTTCATGCTCTTTATGAGATTCCATCCAATTTTTTGTTGATAATTGACGTCTGGCTTGAAGTATTGATTATTGCTCGTTGTATATTATGTTTCCATGTGTTTGTCTTTGTAATGAACTTATGCCTATGTTATTCCATCGTTCTTGCCTGTAGGAGGATCTGAAAACAGAATGAACGGTCATTCTACGACTCTTAAAAATTTTATGAGAAAAATCTGTTTGATGCAGAGAACTTTATAAGCAAAAAAAATCATCTTTAGGTTTTTAATATGTAACATACCTCTCAAACTTCTCACTCTCTTTTCCCCTCTCTCTCTCTCTCTTAATTTTTCTCCCCCCATCCTTCTCTCTCTCTGTTACCCCTTTCTTCTAAATATCTCTTTTTTACTTTTTTTCTCCTTTCTTTCATCTCTCTTCATCTTTCTTCTCTTCTCACTTCGCCGCTTAATGTTTCAGTTACCTTTTAATCTCTAGTTTGTCTTCTCCATCAGTCTCTTTTTCATTTGAAACTACTTCTGTTCATCTTTCACTTTGTATGCTTCTCAAAAACACCTTTTTCTCATCATTCAAATCTTATTTTCTCTTTCATTACCCATAATGCTCTTCTCTTCACACTATCTTTCACTTGCTTATCTACCTATCTTTCTCTACATCTCGTACGAATTGAACATGATTTCAGTGTCATCTTCATTTTCAACACATCAGAACCACAAACCATCTATTTCTTCGTCATCTAGCAATCTCTCTTATTATCATTCTATCTATTCATTTCAATCTTTATATCTTCTTTTTCCTTGCTCTCTCTCTTTATTCACACAGCAGAATCATTTTTTCATTAAATTTTCAAGCAACCTGTTCGTTTTTCCGTAGATGCCTTAAGAGAGAAGACAACGACACCATTAGACAATTCACGACAATCATCTGTTACGTAAAGTATTCTCAAATGAAAAACTAGGATTAAAAAAAAAGAAAAATGAAATTTGTTTAAGAAAAAATAACTTTTAATAAGATGCTCTCACAATATATCCTGTCTGTCTATCTATTGTTTCTTATTTTGTTTTCTTTTGCTTGATAAAACAAACAAGTAAACATCATTTCTTCTCTCATTCAACAACTTTCGTTTGTCATTTCAGATGCGACGTAAATCGCGAAAAAGTTTCATATCGTCATTTATTCTATTTTTGGTGCAATTTCATTCTGTATATTCTGATGTCTGCTCGAACACGCCAATCAGTGAATTATCTTGCACTCTACATGAAACATCAATAAATAATATTGTGGAGACGAACAACACCTTTTTATGGCCAGCAGCTCCATACGGCCTTCGAACTTTCTATTTTCTGGAGGTTAGTAATGTCTTCCTTCTTTCAACTTATTCAAAACAAGAATCTTTCATCTCAATTTCATGGATGAGCTTTATGCGTTCTACTAATTTGGTACTTTTGATGTTGAACGTTGAATCTGTCAGTACTCTGACCATCCGACATGTGATTTTTGTTTCGATAACGACTTCCTTTTCTCGTTTTCCACGGTTTTTCTTTACCTAGTCAAACATTGATTCCGAAGATGTCAATGTCGACGTTAAACAAGCGGTTAAAACGATGGAGTGAAGGAAAACAGAAAAAAAGAAGCTTAATTGAGCTTCCGTGTTCTTGGTGCATGAAACACATGTGAAACGTCCTCTCTCATCTGATAACTATATAGGAAACTTCTTCCCTATAATTTATGAGAATCTTGTGCTTAGTTCTCGTTTTCTGCAATAAAAAAAGGACGTCCATCTTAAAATTCCTTGTGACTGTTCCATTGCAATGCTGCTTCTGCTGCAATTGAATATCTGAAGTAGGAATGAAGTGAAAAGATTGCGAGATGAAACTCTTTTCCATTTTATTTTATTTATGCTTTTCATAGGCTCTTCACTCGATATCATCAAGCTCATTCATTGAAATAATTGACAATTCGACAATTTTGTTAGAATTTAAATTTCATTTCATCCTCAGACTCATAAAAATGGACGAGATTTGGTTGTTTCAACAACCATTCGATGGCGTCTACCCGAGACCTCAGCTTTACTTCCAACACCAATAGAAGGATTTCTTATAACAATCAAAGAACTCAATTATCAACGAAAGGATTATACTCAAAATAAAACAAACACTTGGGTGTTCGAGGCTAAACTGGCTAAATCGATTAACCAGATAACGTCTAATTATCATCAGGTACGACGATCTACAAGGTTGAGCATGTCATCTGATGTTTTGAATTCATTTAGGTTGAATTCTTCCTGAATTCCCATAAGCTATTTAACTTTGGAAAAAAGTACAAAATCGAAGTGGCACTGTTACCACTTGTGCTGGGTGGTGTAACTAATCAGATCAGATTGATTCCGCAGAATGTGGAGAATCCTAAGCAATGTCTAGCGACTAAAGGTTATAGCTTTGATAATTTCATTCTGATTTTGGTACACTTTGTCCTTTAATATTCTTGCTGAAACAGCAATAACTTTCATAATACAGTCTTTTTCAGAAACTGCTGAGTTGGCAAAGTACTGGAATTTAAAAATATTGTCAGTCCATGTAATGATCGTTCAAGCTGCCGTCAACATAAGCTTCATATCAGCTCCGAAAAGTTTATGTATCGATCGATACTCAATTCAACTACATATAAAAGATAATCCAATTATAATTGAATACATCGTGAATAAGGTGAAAAGAAGTTTTTGTATCAGATGATTCTCAATTTAACGTTTAAGACTGAAGATGTCGTTCAACATCAATTACTTGAAGGTTTACCGCGGGAACAATATATCACTGTTAAGGTATGAATTCAACCAATTCTTAGAATGTGAAAAAAATATATATTTCAACAACTTTATCAATTCCCCTGTTTATGATAATGAGACGTGGGATGTGATTCTGTGAGGTTATAGACATAATTGAACAAAGTTTTCACATATCACAACAGACTCAAGATTCTATTAAAAAGTAAAATACAAATCTTTCAGGTTGTGCCATACAGCTATCCAAATGAAAGATGTCCCTGCACATTCTGTAATTGCATAATGACCAAGAGTTATCCCTTTATTTTGCCTTTACTCAAAAGAGAGGTTTGTTTTATTTTGGTTCAAAAGTTCTTAGTGACATATTCAATTTTAGAAGAATATGGCAAGTACACAACACCCAGCCATCATCACAGATGAATATGGAATGGCTTTTCTTGGTCTTTTCATTGTTCTGATCATATTGCTTGCTGGATTTAGTTTGATAACTCTTGCTTGTGTAATGAAAAGAAAAAAAGATGAGAAGCAGAGCAAAGTATATCTTCATCATGACCTATTGGACAGAAAGCTACTTGAACCATCACAAAGTCAGTTCATCATTCTTCATGAAGTTGCAATTAAGAAAGTTTCAGAATTCCGTGTACTTCTTGTAACATCTATTGGATCAGAAGAGGAACTGAACTTTGTTGATGAATTAGCTCTATTGCTGAGTCAATATTCATCAATATCACTCAAATACCATCGTTTTGATGAGCTAGATTTAGAACAAAACAAGCACATCTGGACAGTGAAGCATATAGCTGATTGCGATAAGGTTTGATTCTCTCTCTATCACATGCATTCAACCAACTTATTTGTTTACCTGATTGAACTAGAAATAGAAAATAATTTCTAAATCATTCATATGTTGGGAAAGAAAAAGAAGTTTTTCATTTCTCAATTGCAATAGGGAGTGTATTGCATATTCACTCGAATGATATCATTACATGAGAGACAGCTACATCGTTTCAACTTCCTTTTGAAAACTGTTAAATGAGCCAGATTGCAGCAAAAGAACTAATTAATTCAAATAAAAAATTGCAGATAATTCTTGTTCACACACGTCACAGACCAATCAACAAGACAGATGATTTATTATATTCAATTCAAAATATATTATCACTTCGTGATGATCGAGTGGTCAGTTTATTCATATTATTTTGTCAACAAAAACATTTTACAAAAACTTAAAAACGTTTTTCAGATTCTTGTGAAATTACATAGAAATGCCGTTGTTTTTAATGTTTTTCAAGAGACTATCTATCTATTTCCGCGTGACATACAATACTTCTGTACACATCTTCTTTTAAAATATGACAATCAATGGATTTCTTTGGAGGTTCCAGATAGTCATGAACTCATATACATCTTATAATCAATTTTATAGGAAAAAGCCCTTAACATGTACAATAAGCAGCCGACAACTATACCAGAAAGTCGTTTGACAGAGCTTGTTCAAAAGCTTTTAGCTTCCAACTCAAAAGCTTCTGATCAAATGAGTTTGGCTGATATAGAAGAAGAGGCGGAAATGGAGGATATGCCATCTCCAGCTGCCGAACATTCAGCTTTACACGCTTTCAAAACGTCTCAACCAGCAAGCCCAATGGACAGTGGCTATCAAAGCAAATCATCATCAATGTAATTATATTAATTTAAAATTAGAATCATATGATCTAGAAGGAAAGGTAATTTCCGTAATAATGTATCATAAGCTTAAAACAACGGGTTTCATATGTTCGAGTGCTATACTGGTATGTTTGATAACTTCTTTAATCTCACATTTGACTCAGGTTTCATTCATTCCTTATCTAAGCAGGATCATTTAACTATTAATACTTGTATATAAATATTTTATTTATATGACTATTTTAATACATCAGAAATTATAAGACGAGAACACTGTGTATGTATAGATAAGTAAAAGAGGAATGTTCTATCTGAGCAATTTGGCTTTTTGTTGTTATTGTTGTTTAGTTTCTGAAGCAGTCCGAACCCTGGTAAGTACCTTATAAGAGAAACTTGATAATGAAACTTCCTCTGAATATGTTAATTAAAATATAAAACAAACAAAATGTTTCTAAGGATTGGATGATGAAGTGAGAAAATGAAAATGAGAAATGCAACCGCTCAGTACGAAGTTCCACGAACTAAATGAAAACGTGTCTAAGAGTTTCTCACGTGAGCTGACACGTGAGTATTAAGAATTGTAAATAATAATAATAACAAATAAAATAAAAGATAAAACAATCAGTAATCCGTACCTCTAAAAACCAATAGAAAGACTGGTAAAATAAAAGATATAACAATGAAAAAGATTATTAAGAATATGAAATTGATAATAGCCAGATTATAGAAAATCAAAACAGGACAATATAAGAATGGAAGGAATATGCATGTGCATACGATGACACCCTGTAATAGATTCATTGAATAAATATAATTAAATGCAGTCAATGTACCAAAATTGATGGCAACCACGATCGTTCCAATGCTTCTTCAGCTTTTCGTACTTTCTTTCTTTCCGTGTAGGCTTCTTCTGGCTCTTCATCATCAACTTGTTGAGAATGCTTCAAAGATTTTTCTATTGAAAATATAATTAAAAAAATAAATACCACGAAGAATTGAATCATATGGCGAGGAATAATACTTGAGAAGACAGATAAGTAGATGCCCAGAGCTACGGAGAATGGATTGAATGTAATACCAAAGAGAGCAGGCATCAGTATAGCTCCTTTAAAATTAGCATTATTACAGTTTGTGGCATATACAGTATGTATGTATATTACCTCCAAACGAAATGAACTGGAACACAGCCGATTCAACTATCCATTTCTTACTGAACATCGTCAGAGTTTGAATCATTATGATCACTGCGGGAACCCTGTAAGAAAGTTTGTGAGAATTTTTTTTAGTGTTTTGTAACCATATGAGTGTTTCTGGTACTTGTGTTATAACATCTGTCATCCCGACTTCAGTGTCAAATGGAATCGCTTTGAACTGAGGGTAGTGAGAAGAGACCTGAAGTAATGTTGTTCAGAGAATGATTCTTCTACTTACTCTTCGGCAATCTGCCATCAACTGAGCTTTGTCAGCCATTGTAGTTGTTCCATTTATGCCAACCATGTAAATCATTTTTGTTATAATAGGTTTGTCCCTTGAAAACAAATGGATTATTAAGAGGTACTATTTCGCTTCCGTACCCATCCATTTTATAACGAAGTCCAGATGCCCAGGCGTTGTACACTTCATGGGTGATGAAAGATTTGAACATGCTCATGTTTAAAACTGAAAAGATATATACTTCCAAGAGTTCACGTGAATCACTCAAAACCTCTAGCATCAGATGGTGATTCACTAAAGCGCTCGTAGTCGAAAGTCCAAACCATATCAGATTCTGGTCCAATGGCACCTCGTATTTCTTGAATTTCTCTTGTGAAGCCCTGTAGCATTGTTTTTATTCACTTAATTTTTGATTAAAAAGAACCTTGAATTGTTGGTATTCGACTGGGTTTTCAAAATCAGGTGGGCTTTCCATAATGAACAGAATATGAAGGAAATCAGGCCATACGACATCACTCATAAGGTGTACACCTTTGTTGTTAGGTGAATCAGGCAGAAGCAAATGACGATAATCCAAATTACCGTGAGCCTATAAATTATTTGGAGAATCTCAAGCAGAGGAGATGAATGAGAAAACCTGAGTGAATCCCCAGATAGACAGACAGCCTATAATGATGAGCAGAGAGCTGGCAGTTGTGAGAGAAACTTTTTTCATCTTTCTCACAGTTTTCGAGAAAGCAGCTGGAATGAAAAATATCATAAAGAAGAACAGTTAGCATGTGACATACTTATGATTGTTCTATGTGTGAACGAATGGTTCAGCTCTGCACATCCGTTGTTAGCTTTTTCTGAATCCTGTAGCTTTTTGTGAGTTGTTAATGGTGTACACCAAAGAAGGAACGGTAAAAGTAAGTGCATCTGATGTCAAAGCAATTATAGTTCCTTTTTTACAATGAAAACTCACAATATGAAAATGAGCGAAAAAGATGGAAATTCCAATAAACTTGAGAAGGTTACCTATCTCTGGAATGAAAAACAGGAACCCAGCCACAAGTATGATCAGAGAATAAATGACATTCGTGAAAATGAAATGTCCACCCATGGATAAGGTCTGGAACATGAAATAATGCTTTAAAGTGTTAAATCGTAACAAACATTATCAAGTGTTTGAGCATCGACTGATTGATCCAAGTTACTTCTGATGAGCCAAACATTAAAGAGTTGGAACACGTTGATCAAAACTATAAATAGGAGTTAGTGAGAATAATTTTCAAGAAACTAACTGTACGGGAATATGAATATGGCTGTTATAATAGACAGGGTATTCACATGCCATCCTGTTAATCCAAATATTCCCATTGTACATATGAGCGAAGAGATTGGAACAAGTACAATTGCAGCCGTTGCTACGAACACAATGCTTTAAATTCAAAAGTTAGAAACATTTTGATTGATTCTTCACTAACCAGCCAGATAACCGTTTCTGAGACCAACTCAGAACAACAAGTGATACAAAGCAAATAACAATGAAGATTACCAAACCTTAGTGTTTTGGTAATTTGTGTATACACTTCAATATCAAACCTGTTAACAAGAATTGTTGTGCTGTGTTGGTTGCTCTCTCTATTTCTAACTCCATTCCTCGGGCTCCGTGCTGGGTGAGAATAGTTTTAGTAGTTGGATCAGCATTATGTTTTTCAACTTCACTGAAAAATAAGCGAAATGAAAAAATTAATGTCTCATCGATTGAATTCAACCGGTGTAGATCGTCTTTTGTTCAGAAATGGTTTTGTCTTGAGCTAAAACGTACATTTGAACTAATCGTTCGAATTCTCGAAGATCTCCACTCATTTCGGTACTGTTAATGAAAACCATGAAATACAAAGCAGCCAGTTTAGCTGATTCTATAGAATCTCCCTATAAAAACAATTTTCTTCATAAAATGTCTATCGAGCTCTTATAACTCACATTCATTGTTCGTTGAAAAAAGTATTTTCCTATGTTTGATTGATAACTGATAATTTTAGTTACCGGCCAGTCAAAACCGAACCAAGCCATCGACTAAAAGACAAATCAATCATTTTGAATTTTTGTTTTAAGGTTACAAATGTTTTGAAAATGACTTCGTTGAAGTTGCACATTGATCCACAGTAATCCATATAAGTCAAATTAGCTTGCCTATCTTCTTCAATGACTGAGCGAATTGTAATGTTAGACTTGATGCTCTTGATTAATCAAAATGATTATATTAAGAAATAACTCAAACATTCTTACTCGATAAAATCTCTTGAACTCGTGGAATTCATTTGATTCTATCATAGAACCGTTCTCAGCTCGGGGTTCTGCGAACAATGCCATGTACCAAGGAGTTCCCTGAACATTGATACAAACAGTAAAACAACAATATATTCTGTTAGTGCACCTGGTTGTCAAAAAAATCAATTTGAGCTTGAAGTTCTTTGATGGATGGAGCATTTGTGGTTGTATAACCTTCATCGAAGCTCAAAACGAGATGTGGTCTGTAAAAACAAATTTTTAATTAGTTTGAATTACAAAAAGAAAGATTTTATACAATTCCATATTAAAATTGAAAAAATAGATATTTGAAATGAATGAAAGACAAACTTATGTTGGAAAGTAGCCCATAGTAGTAGAGAAGTGATTGTTAAGCTGAGAGCCAACGACGATTTCGGATATTTCCCACCTATATACGGAATACCCATGTCTGATTATCTTAAATGAAGGATATCACTAACAGTTAGAAACATTGACAGCTTTGAGTGTATGATAAGATTTCAGCGGTCAATGAGTGTACGATGTATTAATAAGGCATTTTGACAATTCTAAAGCATAATACTCTTTTAAGCTTCTCATAAATACATAATAAGATATGATATTCATCAAAATTTGATTAAAGGTTCATAGGTTTGAAGATCTTTAAACGAAATATTAAGTTCATATATACCTTGACTTATCATTCACCTGTTATCAGCTCTCATCTAAAAGCGTCATTAATCATTAATTTGTTGAGTTCTTATTTTGTTTTAAAAAATAGGATGAAAGATAATTTGCAAAAATTATAATTCATGATTATGACACAGATGACATTATTTTTCTAAGTTGATGACAATGTGCGTACTGCTTAATGCGCTGTTGAACGAATGTCGCACGTACCATTTGAAGCATTGACAGCTTGAGACTTGTCAATTCTCAATCAAAGGTCGAAGTGCAAAAAGAAAAAATGGAGCAAAGCATCCTGAACCTTTACGATAGGATTGTAAGAACACAGGTGATTAAAATGTCTTCATAGATAAAAAGTAGACACTATAGTCTTCGGAAAATACTCAGAATTATTGATAATTTATATGCGGGTGCAGAGTGCTTCTATCGAAATAGGTCGAGCTGAGAAGTACACTTGTTCAATCCAGACAAAAAAAAATTTTGCCAGAAAATGATTAGAATGAACTTTGAGTGTGGAAGAATGAAGAAAAAAAACCAGAAGCAAATTTAAGATTTTCTTTTTAGTGACTCCTCCTACCCCGCCTCCTTCCCTCAAAGAAGCTGACCAGGCGAGAAAAACATAAAAAAGAGACACGGAGATTCATAAGAAATAAGCAGCCGCAAAACTTTTTATCTTCCACAAATGTGGCTAACCACGTCTTTTAAGGAAGGAGAGAATATAGTCTAGAAATGAAAGATAATACATTTCAAAGGTAAAGTGAAATAGAAGCTCATGGAAGCATCTCTGATTGGAGCAAAGAGGGGGGGGGGGAGACGTTAACAACATTCAGGGAGGCTCTACCTAATGAAATACATTATCACACCACTTTATCATATCAATTGATTGATTATTGTGCTCCGACGGGACATACGAAATGGAAAATTTTCGATAAAAACAACAACAGTCTGGTCAAATTCAAAACTAAAAATGGATTGAATGCTTTCAGTACAAGAAAAGGTTCTTCAGCTCTTGACGTCAACAGAATGTAATGGAGTATAGAGATAAGTGTGATATAGCCATCGAAGATATTTTCGATGAACAAAGAACCAACAATGTACCAGAAGAGCTGATGTCCAGGCTTCCAGCAACCTGAACTTAAGGGGATCCATGATCAGCTATTGAAACTCATAAGAGTTGCAAAAAACATCTGTCTTGTGTTTCATTAGAAAGAATAAAGAGATGAGACGAGTGGTTGCAAATTTTATAAAATGAAATAGAAGTAATCAATTGTTTGTTAAAGCCAATCAAACACATATCGTTAACCATACGTATAGTTAAGGAAATAAATTCTAAAAGCTCAATGTTGATGTGAAAAATGAAAATTGTTTAAAATTTTGAAATTGGCTATTGAAGGTTAACAGATGAAAAATCAAAAAACGAACAGAAAATGTGTGATGAGACTGATTAGTGGATTGAGATAACCTGATGAGACCAAATGTTGGTTGTCAAGTAGCTAAAGCTGTGAAGAGTCTCATCTATCTGGAAGTTTGTTGCTATGAATAAAAATTCAATGATATTAATAGGATTGAAGAAGAGAATGATAAAACATTGGACTGCGATCAAAATTTTGCAGATGATGAGAGTCGATGGGAGGGTGGTACCAATTGTGAGTTGGTTGAAAAAGACAGGGGAAATGATTAAAGAAGATATAGAAGATGTATTGGAAGCAAACATATTTGATTCAAACGAACAACGTGATTCAAAAAAAGATAAAAAGAATCAGAAAAGAATAGAAGTAGACTTTGTGCCCTCAGGCAATGTGTCGAAGCAACTGTCATTTCAGCATGACACGTATTTATCATTTGACTACCCACACGTACTCCCAAAGCTTTTCCCAGTTGACACGACGGCATTCCTTTATACGTACACCGTTTCATTTTTCTACATTTCACTGAGACATTCCGTTCGAATACACGTTTCACTCACAAGATTATAGATTGTGCAACATCGTTTTTGACTTACTCTCTTTTCTTTTTTTGTTCGCTCTCTTCATCAGAATTAAAAAAAAAAAACAGAGTCCACTCAGAGAATCAGCTGTATGGTGGAAGTGCATTGAGATGCCACCCAAGCTGATTTTGATGTTCTTTCCGTCTACTTTATAATTGTTTTGTCTGATGAAGAATTTGATTAACAATCTATAAACAATACATACATGATAACCTCCACAAACATTTCATTTCCATATAAAGTGATTATTGATGATGGAAAAGCTCAAACAGGACATGAAAAAGATGAAGCAATGATTTTTTCTGTTGTATATTGTGCATTTGAACGTATTCAATTTCTTCTATTTATATTTATAGTCATAAAATATATATCAAATGTCAGATTACTGATGTATTAACCTGAAGAGAGATTTAAAGGAAACAATGGCTTATCATCTGCTTTCTTATTTTCTTTTCTCAGATTATACGAGCTGAACACAAAAAAGAAAGAGAGAGAGAGAAACATATTGATAGATAAAGAGAATGAGGGTGAGAATATGTCTCTCTCTGTATGTGTGATGCAGATGAAGACAGTTCAAGTTAAAGCTTTATTTGAGAAATTACTATATCTACTTCATCATGTATACAATAGAATTTGTAAAGTATTAAAATGATTTTAAATAATTCGTTCAATATAGGAATACAGAGCAGTTATTCATATTCTCCTCAAAAAATCTTAATTAACTCAAGAAAGAGTGAGATTGAGAGTGAGACAGATAAAGACAGAGAGAGAGAGAGAGAAGGAGAGAGAGAGAGATAGGAAGAGAGAGACAAATAGAGAGAGAGAGAGAGAAATAGAAAGAGAAATAATAGGCACCGAACTATTCGAAGGTAATGAAAGGAAAAATGAACGATGAGTGATCGTTGAGAGATTGCTTTGACTAAGTTTAGTTAAGTTTGGTTTATAAAAATGATATTTTTGGTTGAGCAAAAAAAAGAAATTTTGTTTTAATTGGAATTCATTACATTTTTGAAATTTCAGAACTTAATGATTTTCGTTATTTAGAGCATTAATGGAATAATGAAGAATAAGATTACAAAGAAACTCTTCAAGCTGCATCCGGAAGTTTGAGACTCTGTAGATCCCTCTGTGTCTTCGTCAGCATCACTGTTGTCAGAGTCTTCTGGCTGAAACAGTTTTTTTTACTTTATATGGTCAAAATATATCGATGATCGGAGAGGGGAGGAGTAAAGAAATATGGAATCATAACAAATGGATCCCAAACGATCAACCGTTCTATGCGAAAGCTTAAATACAAATGATACTGTAGCTGCTTTCACGCGATTATCACGTTGGTGAAATACAAGATATGCTAATTTCATAATTCAGTAGAACATCAAAGACTAACCTTTTCCTCGCTCTCTGATTCAGTATCGTGTACAATTGGTGTCATCTGTGAGAATTAAGATGTAAGCCTTGCATTGAATAGAGATTACCTCATCGGCTGAGCCGCAGAAAGCGCCTGTGAATCCTAGGTTACAAACACACTTTCCGCATTCGCATCTTCCGTTACCAGAACATTCAACCTGAAAACAGATAATCATATTTTTTGTTTTATATTGTTTTTGTTTTTTTAGAATGAATAATCTAAATATGCCTTACTCCGTTTTCCATACAAAGCTTTCTGTCCGTTGTGCAGGAGCAGTCATCTCTCTCCCAACCTTCTTCACACCTGAAATATATATATTTTTGTATGATTGAATAAATGACGCCGAATATTATTTTGATGATTCATAAAATAAATTTGGACAGAACGAAGGAATACACATACTTGCATTTGCCACATGAGCATTCGCCATTGTTGCTGCAGTTATTTGGGCATGTAGAGCTATCACAGTCACAGAATTTTCCTTGGATCTAAAAATAGATTGAATATGATACCTAGACTCATATCATGAACTCACTGTGGGAGATTTGCATTCACAACGTCCGCATTTACAGGATCCTTGACCTTCACAGATTTGAGATGAAGAAGTTCTGTAGAAAAAACTGCTTTGAAACAGAAAGGATAACAGGTCAAGCCTACTTTCGGCATTGCTGTTCAAGATCAAAACTGGTTTTGACTCCAAATGTTGCCAATGGGCATTCACAATGTTGTCCACCATGGTGACTATCACAGATGCACTGTCCGCAAATCAAGTTACCAAATCCGTGACAGAGTGGTGAGTTTTTCTCCTGAACCATTTCCATAAGAAGAAGAAGTATGACACCAACTAACCCTCTGTTGAAGCTTCTCACATTCACAACCACATAAAGGAGTAATGTAAATGGCGGAGACAGTGTTATATCCATAAACTCCAACAGAAATGGAAACGTCCCCATCGTTGGAGCAGTTTTGAAGAGTCACCTGAACAATAATGAGTTAACAAGCAATCCAGCTTCGGTTATTCACTTTGATCTTGAAATCATATTGCTGTCCTCTGACTGCACCACTACACTGCTTTCCTTCAATTTCTTGTCTACAATATGATTTATAAAAAAAAAACAATATGTTAAGAATACTCTTACCCATTGCAGTTCATGAAGAATTGTAACTGAACTCCCTTCTCAGCATGATATTGACTTGTTTGTACGATGACATCTTGATCAACTTCAGGATTATGAACGTATTTGAATGGAACAGTCAATTCATCTCCTATAATAGAAATAATATTAATAAATATAAAGATATTTTATTTATTTTTATAGAATCCCTCAATGAATGTAATTGTACGTCCTCAATTTACGTAATTTTCTGTTCTTAGTTGACCTCAAGACTGTTTGTGTGAACGTCTGTTCAACATCTTTTTTATCTCATCCGCTTATTACTACTTCAGATGACAATAATTGCTTCCTTTTTATGATATTTTAAACTTTTTATTTGTTTCCCTCAACTATATTCCAATAAAATTGGTGTTTCAAATAAAAAGTTTAAATTCTCATTTACCGTAGTCCCATCTACAGTCATTCTCAAAGATGTTTCATTTCTCCATTCTCTCTATGAGCAACTTCTTCTTCTCATTTTTCTTCTCTCATTTGTTTTTTCGAATGAAAAAAAATGAAATAAAATGAAATTAGCTCAGATGTTTCTTTACAAAACATAATAAATGAAATAAATTACAAAATGTTCTCGTTTTTTTAAATTTTCATTTAGCCATGTGCTTTCTGATTCACTTATCCCATAATGTGTAATCTGAATATAACGAACAGATGTTCTCATCGAATTTAAATAATTCTCTTGTTCACTTTCAGTTTTTATAAGATAATTTTGGGAAATCATAAAAACAAACAAACCTGGCTTCATACGCAATACGACTTGTTGGGGCTCGAGTTGCACGGTACTTCTTCCATCGGGTCGGAGAGATCCAATACGGAGGTTCTTCAAAGTAATAGTAAAATTGAAGTAAATATAATAAGCAATGATACATGATGGGCAATCTTCATCTCCGTTTCAGGTGAATACACATAATCAGGGTTACAAGTCTTGTCATTTAGGAAAGAAGTCTTGGGCTGACATCTATTGTGTGAGCCATCCATGTGCTGAAAAGGATGGTTGAAGCATCTCTATTTATAAAACAATTTTTCATTTCGTTCGTCTTTCATCTCAAAATATTTTCTTTCAATTAATTTAAAGATGGAACTCCTATCCGTCTTACCTGCAGAATGATGCATTTTACAACGGATTTTCGTGTTCGACATATTAACCAAAAAAAAAAGAGAAAGAATTTAAAAACATACGGGATCACGACACCAAGCACATAGAGGGTTCTGTTGAATACAAGTTCCACAACTTAGTTGAGCATCTGGAGATAAGCAGAGAGCTGTGATGTTTTCGGCGATCGCTGAAAATGAAAAAGAATGATCATGAGTCTGCTTTTGTTTTCGGACTACCTGTTGATGCACCAACAAACAATATTATTACAGAAGCTAATCTCATTTTTGTAGACTATACTCTTCGATATTGATCTGTGAGCTCAAAATCGAGTAGATACTTTGGAATTCAAGAAAAAGCCTTAAGCTTAAGATTTATAAACAAACGATGTTCCGTATGAACTGAGAATATGAAAAACTGAAATGAACGAATGTTTAGAAGATCACAAAATGATTGTCTTGAGCATCTAAGTGGGAGGAGTTTTATGACGATACATCTGGTCTTCCTTGAGTTTTTGGGACATGAGATTCACAAAATCATTTTTTTGAAATCATTTATAGTTCCAACAAACAAGAAACGAGAGAAAGTGAGTTTCAACATAGTCTAATTGATGAGCTTGATAATAAAATTCACATTCTGGAGAATATTTCTGAAGAAGAGAACGTGTGAACGATGAATGAAGTCAGTTAAACAGCCAAAAAGACATTTTTATTCAAATTATTTTTTTTTGTTCCGTTTTTTATTCTGACATTTCGTTGTGGCGAGCAAAGCAGAAGTAGAGGAAGACGATTGATTGAAGACACATCCGGTCAAAAAAGAATTGAAACAGCAAGTTAGTTCACTTCAAATTTCTTTAGAGAGTTGACGAATATTATTACACTCAAAATATGCCAGATTGGTCAGTGATGGACAAACAGACGAGGCAAAAGGCGATAATTTAATTAAAAGCTGACGAAATTCTTGAATTTCAATCAAATATTTAACTGACAATAATCATTATGTGTAATTTGTTTATGATGATTTCGAAAATCATAATCATATGAAGGTATATATAAATGAATTAACAAAAATTTTCATAAAAGTTAAAAAGAGAAAACTAAAATTTCAGAAAAAAGACTCGAATGGCGACGAAAGACTGAACGAACAGTTGTTGGATTAAAGATGGAGAAAAAAGAAAGAAGAAATCTTTTGAGGTCGTATGGAAGCCAGGAGAAAAACAGAAGAGCATCCTGGCAGCAGTCTAATGGCAATGAAAGATTTCTGAACACGGGACAAGAGATGAAGAGAGGGAGAGAGAGAGAGAGAGAGAGAGAGAGAGAGAGAGAGAGAGAACGAGAAGAAGGAAAGAAGGAGGTAGAAGTAGTTGAGCAGCAGAAGGAGCAGACGGAGTGGGTGGAGAAGCAGAAGTATTGAAGGTGGATAAAGGATTTAAGTACAAATATGCTCGTTTATTTGCCAAAAAAGACAACAACAAAAAAAACCTCATATGGTCAAAAAGAGTTTTACGAGAAAACATTTTGATTGAACATTTTCCAGAATTCGGCCACATGCTTCTTCTTTCTCTGTTTGTAAGAAGGAGGATCACATACAGTATTAAGAGGGAGAAAATCAAAGACGCTTGACCGTCTTTCTCTGTAAGGATCATTTTAGAAAGTTATTCAGAAGTGGAAAAAACAACCAAATTGAGAGTAAAGAAGCTTAAGAACTTTAATATTTTTATTATTATTTTCAATATCTTTGATTATTTCCGGTTCGTTTCATGATGCAGTTCACTTTCCTCTCGGTATGCTGCCATGAAGAATGGGAGAGATGAATCAGTTAACTTCTCATTTTTCAGTTAGAAATTCTGAAGAATATCCGATAACAAGTAAATATATTTCTTCCAACAGACAACTGATCTTGGCAAACGAGAGGAATCAGACCATCATTTTTCAATTTTGTTTCATTATAGACTATTCTCTTGAATATGTTCATGACAAAAACGAAAAAACAAAAATCAGTTTGCTCCTAATTTACTTTTCTTCACCTTTTAGTTTTGTTAGATAATAGATGAGAAAAGTTTTTGTTTTCATTTATGTGTTACCTTAAAACCTCAAAATCTGGTCTTGCAGACATTTAGAAGAAGTACTTAGATGGACGAGGTCGAGCGACTGGTGACCAGACGACCTCATCGTCCTCTCTCTCCAATCGCCTCTCTACATTCCAATCATTCATTAAAAGTTGTCATTCGATCACATCAACTTACAACATAATATTAACATGAGCAGAATAATATTGTTCTCTTCTCTCTTTCACAGAAACAAAGAAACAAATGAGAAAAAACAGAAATATTACTTAAGCTGGGATGTGCTTCCTTTTTTCTTTGATGTAATCCAATGATGAAATGTCTCCCGGACTCAACCGGAACAATCGCTAGTTGCCACCGTCAATTTTAAAATGAAAAATTTGCCAAGACGTTTCAGCTGACCGATCGGTTGCTTTTGAGCAGAAGCAGCTGAAAATCATTTGAATGAAATGAAAAAGAGCAATAAAATCTCTTTTTTCTTCTTTTCTTTTTCTGTTGAATAAGAAGTTTCACTGAAATAAGTAATTAATGCTACTCCGTAATTAGCATACACAACGAAACTGAATTTTCCCGTGAAAGGCAAACGCTTATATCATACTATACATTTAAGACGTGTTGAGCGGTTGTTTTTCATCTCTCTCAACTCGCTCAGTCATTTCCGGCTTGTTACTCATCACTCGTTTTATCTTAATACCACCTTACCGTCAATAAGGGAAGGTGATTTGTTTTAATAAGGTTGATTAAATTATATATAAAGAAAAGTAAAATCCAAGGAAAAGTGGAGCAATTGGAAAGAATGGAAAACCAGTTAATTAAAACTTAAGTAATAGGATTTAGTTTTTAGTTTTAGTTCATGCCCCTTTTTGAACTCATCATTTTTATTTTCTGAGAAAGCAGTCACGATTATTCAGATCAAAATGTTTTCTCCGCTTCTGTTTTCTTGGATAGGTAACTCTTGTCTATGATCATATCCTATATAATTATTCAGTCTTATCATGTGTTCTGTGCAAAATTGAAAATGATTTTTCAAATATGCCCTTGTTAGAAGATCTTCTGCAGTCTGCTATTGATCCTTCAAACAAAACGGTACTTCGCATCATTTTCAAACCATTTTCTTTCTTTTGTTCAGATTGATTCAAATTCTACTAGAGCTTCCCAGAACGAGACATGGGATGATCATATCATTAGAGATGAAGATGTAGAGGATGATAATGCAACCACTTTGAACACTCCCATTTCTGATGGTAAAACTACTCGAATCTCTATTTCTGCTGAAGCAGGCCAGAATTTGTACCAACATTGGACAGATCAAGCCGTTTCTGGCCTGATGGCAGCGTACGCTACTAACAGGTTAACTCTTACAGTAATTCATTTAGTTATTACGATATAATTACAGACTCAAAACAGTCGAGAATGATCAAGTTAAGAAGATGCACCATGACTGCACAAAGAGTTCCAAAACTGTGAGAGAACATGCAAAATGTGTATCCGAGCTTGTGGAACAGTTTCATAAGTTCGAAACTTTTTCTCCGCCTCCTCTTCCAAAAAGGAATACGGGAGAAGAGAAGAAAGTCGTGAAAAGTAAGAGAAACAGGATGACAAACAAACGGAAGAAGTTCACTAAACCAAAACGAATCAAGTTTTCACCATATAAGACTATGAAATTGAAGAAACGTGTTAAGAGGGCCTTGAAGCACGAGTTCGATCGTCCTATTATCAAACGAAAAGTTAGTTCTTGTGATAACATGATATTATAATAGATTATATCATTTAAAGAAATCATACAGTCTCTTTGATGCTAATACCAACAATTACAAGGAACCTATGGCTGTTATAGCGAAGAACTTGATCAAAACTATTCGCTCGTTCAAAAATAAAGAGGAACAGCCAAGAAAATCGTTTGAAAACATTATTTTGGATATTGAAATAACTCAAACAAGCATTTCAGATGGCAAGATACTATCGAAGAGATTGAAAAAGAAGGAATCCTCATGAAGAAAAGAGACAAAATGAAGAAGCTTTTACAGAATCGTCTTAAGAAGTTTCGTGAAGATCTCAAATTCACCAATGAAACCAGCACAAATGAAATTTTACTAAAAGTTTGAACAAATAAGTTTTTTGTCTTCATGATTTATGTTTTACAGAACCTGGAATTCTCACGAGATGAGGATGTTGGTGAAGTCAAATTGAACGATAGGGATGAGCTCATGAGTGAAGCAAAAAATGCTGAGAAGACACTCAGCTTGAAAGATGAAATGATGAGAACACCAGTAAAGCTCATTCGCGAAGGTATTCAAGAAAGTTTAGAAAATGAATAACCACTGATTCAGGCGTGAAGCTGGGAATGGCTCTCTCTGGTCAAGACATCTCTAATTTTGACAACAAAACAATTCGGATGATCTCCCCAAAGTTGATGGCGTTGGCTCCTGAAGAAAAAAACTTGGAAGATACGGTAACTCGCAACCTAATACTAAAATTATGCTAATATTTAGATTAATTTATTGTCTCCCACTTTATTATCGTTCCACAACAACAGTGGGATATTCAGTTTACCCAGCCTTTTGAACGTCTTTGATAATGAGAGCCAAGAAGAATGGATGAATTTCGTATTTGAAGCTTCAGGTGTCTCAGATGCTGTTTCCATGATGAAAGTAAATTGATTCCCCATATGTAAGTAAGTGTTTTATGAATTACAGAATGCGAAAGCAGAAGCCGAGAGAAAAGAAATGAAAGAACACTTCATGAGCTACACGAAAAGCTTACAGCTACCGAATGAGACATATGATATTCCGGATATGGTTGCGGGAGATACAGAATCGGCATTCAAAACGGAAAATATATCAAAGCTTATTGGTAACGGTGAGAGTCGAAAGATCGAACACATAGAAGAGTTGCAAAAAACGATGACAAAAGAACAGGTGTGTAATATATGCAACCGTAAACAGAAGGATATGAAAATTTTCCAAAACTTCCAGCTTAATATGATGAATGAGACAGGCTATGCAAAAATGACTGACTCTCAGTTGAACTTCTTTTATGGAAGCGGATCTCCTTTTGAAGATTCGGAAGTTCTAGCTAGGTTAACCAATGTTTCAACTGATAAGATTGGAGGAGCCATCGAAGCGGCAGCTCGAATGTTAGCGGAAGGACAAGTAAGTTAAATTGTATTTCTCTTGAAACAATTAAAATTATAACAGGCAAAATTTGAAGTAAGTCGACAGCGAGACATTGTTCTATCACCACTCACTTTCACTCCAATCATAGCTTCACCAGAAAGTAATAATTCAAGATAATAAAGCAAAAATGTTCTAATACAATATCTTTAGCTGCTTCACAAGGCTTGATTCTATCACCCATCTTGGTTGTACCACTGGTGTATTCTCCATCAATTTTTGGATCAGTTATTCTATCACCATGGGTTTTCGTTCCTGTTATTGTTTCACCACGTATTATGGGTCCTGTTATTCTTTCTCCAATTCTGTTCAGTCCAATTGTTTTATCTCCTATTGCATTGATCCCGATTGTTTTGAGTCCAGGTGTTGGACTTCCACTGATATTATCGCCAATGGCTTTATGTCCTTTCATATTGAGCCCTGTTGCTTTAACACCTATAATACTTTCGCCTTTCGTTTTATCACCGTTCATAATCATTCCAAATGTCTTGAGTCCACTGATTCTCAGCCCTTTCGTATTAAGCCCTCTCATCCTATCTCCTCCTGCAGTATCAGCTTTCATATTGAATCCCTATGCTTTATCTCCTATCATCAAATCAGAAGGAGCTGTCTTCACAGCGGTTCTATCCCCCAGTTGGCTCAGTTAATTGTTCTCCTTTTTTGGTATTATTTTTTAATAAATTCAGTTTTCTTTTACAAATAAGATGAGATAAGATCATGTTCATTTTGTGATTACAATATACAGCAAACTACATATAACTACTAAAGCTGACACACCAGAGGCTCTCAATGATATCAAGTTGTTATTTTTTCCATATTGAATTTAATATGACGATCAACATATGGTTTCAATGCTCTGGAGTTGTTATACAGTGTTTCGAAGTTGGTGAAGAAGTTCACAGAGCGCACTTTTCCATCTGAGTCAATGATGTCACTGAAAACAAAGAAGAGGTGCTGTATGTTGATGAAACAGTTAAGAACAAAAAAATTACAGTCTTATCAGCCATGGAACTTTCTTTTCTTCCGACAATCTGCTGTTCTTATTGAGAGGTACATCTTGAGGATAATGAAAAAACATTTTCAAATAAGGAAATGTTCGGACAAGTTCTTTGTGCTGTCTCGCCTTCTGCCAGAATAAAGGGCCTTGCTTTAGAATGTGCTCATCAGCATCTTCGAAATCTTCACAAGTCGTGCCAGTTTCTGTAAAATCTATTTGTTATAAGCTGAGGTCATTAGTCACCAATCAAATTATTCAGCTTTTCATATTTGGGAATGAAATTCGGATCTTCTTCAGATGAAGAAATACTTTCCACATCACATAAGTTTGATTTTAAAAAAGTGATATTGTCTCTAGTAGATGTCCGCGTCTTTAAGTAATATGATTTTATATATTTTTTCATTATATATTGTTTGTACCACAGCTCCAATGACATGTAATCGGTAACATTTGCGGATTGAACGATCAGTCAGTGAGTCAACTGGAACCACAGATGTTCTAAAATGAAACAAGGTCCTTCAAAACATATCGAACTGTCTATTATTCAACCCCCAATAGGTCAAGAATTGGCCATTGTAAGCCTCAAGCTTCATACTTTCTCGAATATGCGAAAAAAACTGAAAAAAAAATCAAATAAAATATCTGTTTGATCTAAATAGGAAATATAAAAATTATGAACTTTCTATATCTAAAAACCCATTAGAGATAATAATTATTCGCAAGTGTACAGGAGAAATAGAGAGAAGCGGGAGTGAAGGATGGTCATGAGAATCAGAAGATGACATCAATTTAAGAAATGTCATTGGCAAATCGGTTTTTAAGGTTTCTATCACATAACAATTCCAAATATTCATAATAAACTAGTTTTCTTGTCTGCCCACAATTGAGTTTTAATCAACTGAAAATGCTAGAATGACTGGAGCAAAAGGATGTATCAACAACAAAAAAATTTTTTTTCTTCTCTCTGATTCTCAAAGGAGTAGATGAAGAAAGAATCTTAGTCATAATTTGAGAATTTATCTAAAGAAATAGTTTTATATCTTTCCATCATTCAAAACATGAAAAATGCGGATTTCTTTTTGAAATCTCACCAAGTTCTGAAAAAAAACTTTTTTCATTCCTCTCTCTCTCTCTCTCTCTCTCTCTCTCTCTCTCGCTTTCCCTCTCTGTCATCCATCTCTCTTGTGGTCTTGCCTTTCAACCCTCTGCACTGAACAATGATGTGTGATAAAACAAATGTGAAACAATTCAATGTTATATTAAAATAGAACTGATTTGAGAAAATGAATAGTAAGATCAGAGCTATGTCTCTAGATGGAAGAATGAATTGGATAAACAGTGGATGACAAAAAACAGAAAAAAGGATCACCTATAGGCGGACCTCGCGTAAAGGGCAAGAAAAGCTCGTCGATTTTTTTGTTAAAAAAAAAAGAATAAAAGAAGAGAGAGAGACAGACAGAAAGAATATGAAGGAAAGTTTAAAAACAATTTTTGATCCATAAAATGTCAAACTGATGACGAAGAGTTCTACGTAATTTTTGTTTTTGATGTTTTTTTTACGGAGAGTATGTGAAGAAGAAAAAAGCGGAGAGTAGGAGAGGTAAAGGGAGAGAGAGAGAGGGCATTCGGAAAGAGAAAGATGAAGGGAGGGATGACTGAGTTAGAAAAAGAAGGTGATTGTATGATTTCATGAATAATCCGTTGAGAACATTTGAAGTAAATTCATCTGAAACAAAGAGAGAAAGACCGGAATTCTTTTTTTTCTTCAAAGAACTATTATCAGCATCCTATTAAGATTTCTTTTTTTATTTTGTTTTGTTTTTATTATTCATGAGATAATATTAAGAAATATATTATTTCATTTTAGCACTCTCTCTCAAATGACATTGATTTTTCAATCTTAAACAACATAATTCAGGTTTGAGGATGAAGCGAGAACAGATTGACAGATATTGATATCAATTGATATATTTATGTGTTAGAAACAAGAATAAATTATGTTTATGATAACCTTTGACAATGAAAAAAGCTTGATATATGATTAAATAATCTCATATACACACCCATTTTCATTAAATATTATAATATTATAAGTTATCTATCATTGAAGTCGTCTTCTATCAACATCATACACAGTATATTCATCTCCGTTCATAAATATGTCTATATATGTATATATAAGATGTTAGCATAGTAAAGTTTCATATATATTTAATTATATTCATAACAGGATTTTCATTCTTCAATGGATATTGAATGACCGCAGCTTCTTCCTTTTTTTACTTTCTCTCTACCGGTTTTTTCATTTTGTTCACTTCTTCTTCTTTTCCTCTTTTTTTTTCTTCTCATTCTTTTTTTTTCATACAAACTTCGAATTTCTCTTTTCTTTCCATTCTTCTATTCGAACAAATAAATTTTTATTTTTATTTTTCTTTACTATCAAAGTGATTTTAGTTTAAACTTTTTATTTGATTGGTAAAAACAAGCTTCCTTCTTTTGTGGTATAAAAGTAACTTTATTCTGTTTATTTGCATCATCCATAGCATTTCATGCATTGTATGATTCTGCGTTCTATTAAGAACGTGCATTGTGCATCATATAGACATAATTTTGTATTTCAAATCAATCAAAGTTCATTTAATTATTTTAAAAAAATATTTTTTTTGTGTTTCGTGACCTTTCCAATGTTTCTATCTTTTCTCACATTTACTCAACTTTATTTTTCTTATTATTTTTTCAAAACAAAACGTACAACTAGCAAGGTTGAAGCGGCTCAAAAAAAGCTGTTAATGTCATTTTTTTTGTTTCAAGTAGAAAAAAAAAGAATAACAAAGGACATGTTGTAATTTCATGAATGAAGCAAGCAAGTTCATTTGATGTTTAACATTGTTGGAATGTGAATTTCTATTTTTGATTATTCATTGTTCACAATGATAATGACTACAAAATATGTATACAAAAGTATAATAAAAGTAAAAGAAATTCCCAACTAGAATCATTTGTTTCATTTATTATTCGATTAAAACACAATGAATTGATGGGTATGGTAGAAGAGCTGACATCTAAATTCGTTTGCATTGTCTTTTCATTCAGAATCTCTCAAGCTAACAGTTCCTATGTTAGTTGTCTCGTAGTGCTTCCTTGCGTATTTGCAACATCAGTAATTAGAAGAACATAAAAAATCATCGCTTTTTTTCAGTTTTTCTCTCATTGAATAGGATGGAAGAAAGCACTCAACTATGCTGTAAGGCTACCTATAATTAGTTCGAATTAATTCATAAAAATCATTCCATTTCATACTTTTTGTTTCATCAGTTTGCTTTAGTATCATAAAATCGTTTCTCTAACCAGACATGAGCAGCTTCTTATCAGTGGCAACTCTCTCGTTCTCTGTTTTCGATGGCAAGGTCGGTTAGGGTCATGTCTGCTTCACTGCAGTTTTAACTTAAAAGTCTCATGACGTTATGGTCATTTCATTGCTGTCGTTCCCTTTTTATTCTTCTCACTTCTTCAGTCTTGAAGCTGTTCCCAATTTCAGATGAAAATCATTTTCCTCTGCTTGCTTGTTTTATATGTTCATGCAGCTATCGATGAAAGTCGAATAAAAGTGTTCAAATGGAGAGGACGTATGTTTTTTCAAACTAGTTCATAGACAGAATTTGTGACAAAAAAACTTTTCAGCTTCATTACTCGATGAAACCATTTTCACTAATCCCAAATCGTTTGATTATGATTTCGATGAAGACATTATGAAATCGGCGGATACCAATGACATCTACGACCAAGTCGTACGTCAACTACCAGCTTTTCAAGTGTTTCGGAAAGGGCATGATGAAGGATATACAAAAGTAGGATGACACAACTCAAGAAACTAGAAAATGTTCAGTTTCGTTTTTTTGGTTTTTAGGTTCCTATCGTTACACGCAGAGGGAATACTTGGAGCACACTAGCAGATACGCGAGGACCCAAAGATTTTTTTGCAACTTCACCCATGCCTGTTGAACCAAAATTTGTTTCAACTACTGTTTTACCGACAACTTCACATTTGAACACTGAAATGCCTAACAACATGTCGCATATGAGAATCCCAAACCGGCAGCAGAATTCTCAACCATTGTTCGTTTAGTGTATACACTGTTATGTTTACATTTTCCTCTAGTGCAAAGCAGCCTGCGCCAGCTTTCAAAGCACCTGATCCATCAAATCATGGTCCGATTTGGAGAAAAGGAGGACAAATTATTTTCCAGCATAATAATTCGGAAGTTTCTAGTAGGAGAGTATCTAGCCCATCTCACACACGGATCACTCAAAATGCTGAAATCACTAGGTAGCAAGCAATTATGAATTGAACTTTCAAAAATGCTTAAACATGTGAACTCATATAAGAAATTTTTTATTGGGAAACATTTTATGATTCACATCACACAAATATCAATATTTCCATTTTTCATAAGTACATTACTACTTTAAGAAGACCAATTCTTTCTCAAACTAGACGCTCGTGGAATATCAATCCGCCCAGAATGAATACCGCAAGCTTTCATCGTAACACTGCTGTAGTTCAAGAATCTCAACCGAAACCAGTTATTATTCAGCGTGGGAATGAACCACATCGAGGTAATATAGCTTCAACACAATCTGTTTTCAAACTCAACTTCCATCAGGTCCCACATATAATTGTCGAGTTTTGAATCCCTACGTCGACGGCTTACCATCATCTGATCACAATACAAACTGTAAAATGTTGTATCCAGGGTTATCATTGGATGGAAGTTGCGAATGCATTTACACGGTAAGATCCACTTCTTTTGTTTGAGTCACCTGATATGATATAAGGTATCCGGTCGAGATCAGTTCGGATGCGCTGTTGGATACAACTACTCTTGCAAACCAAAATGAACAGAAATTTTTTGTTATATTTATTTCACAGAGTTAACAGTTCGATATCAGCAACTACCGGTCCTCTACTCAAACAATCAGCTCCGAACAAAATATTAGAACATCACATAACGCAAACTCATAGTTATCAGAAAAATAAAGAGAATAATAACAAAAATGTCAGGGAATCTTATGAAAAATCATCTAGGCTCTGCCCGCGTAGGTTCGAATCCTGCTGACTGCGTACTTTTGGTTGTGTACGGTTGTGTTGGATGTATCTTGGTTAGTTTCGCGTACATTCACACACAAACTCACTAAAAATACAGGAAAAAGGTAGTTTCAACAATTTATCGATACGTCGCTCAAAAAAAAGAAGATGGCGTGCTAGAAAAAAGCTATTTTCGAGCAGTCATGTCCGAGTGGTTAAGGAGATTGATTAGAAATCAATTGGGCTATGCCCGCGTAGGTTCGAATCCTGCTGACTGCGTACTTTTAGTAGAAGCAGCAAGTATTCCTCCAGCAACAGCAGCGATTTATAAGCTCCGCCCATTTACATTGTCGTAGCCGCGACAGTGCGGGGGGCCTTTTTAATAGGGTATTGTTCTTTACATAGAGCATTTAACATCAGTAACTGGTTTCTGCTGTTACAAATCGTTTGGGTCTTACTGGTACAGATTTACGCGAAACGTAAACTCTTGATCAAACAGAAGTACTTTTTACCGAGTTTCTTCTTGCTCTGCTTTCTTTCCTTTTTTTGTCCTCCATTTTCTTGACTCTCTCCAGTTCTATTCCATGATCTTCTTGCACAAGTTTCTCAAATGCGTCTAAGGTGGTGATATCCTCGATGCTCTTTCTCAAGTCGGTCATGTCATTCATTCTGGAAGGGAAGGAATTTAAGTGTAACTTGCATATTTCTAAGTTGAATGAAGTAACGTTCCGGGCCGTCCTGGGGCGCGGGAAAAGAAAAAAATAAATATATAAAACGACATGAATGAATAAGTAAATTAAATTTGAATAATAGTGAGAAGAAAATGATGAGTGAGATATGGTAGATGAATATGATGTCTACAAGGAAGATACGATAGACGCTACGGAGCTAGAAGTGTGGGATTATAAAATTTTCCAACTCGGTTTGGGCACGCCAGACGGAGGAGATAAAAGAAAGATACCTGGGTTGAGTATGCGCTTTGCTACACGGAGCAATAGGGCGACAATGAAAACATTGCTTTAGCTGGAAAGCTTATGATGGAAATGGCTGATATCGGCAGTGGAGCAAAGAGTGGTATAGAGTGAAGCGGAATTACTCGTTCAATGTTTGATTCTCTGATTTGGATGTTAGGATTCTTTGAGGTCCTATGCTTCTTCTCATTTGCAATTTGTAGCCATGAATGCTTGTATAAATCTCTTTCCATTCTGCACTATGTTGTGCATTTGATGGGCTGTCCCAATGGTAGTCGTGAGGAAATAACTTCTGAATGAAGTGTCGAGGCTTAATAAAAAGAGGTGTGAGAAAACCTAATGGATCATAAGTGCTGTGTGCAGCTTGAAGTATTTTTCTTTTTGTTTATGTTTTTTCGATGTTGCCTAAAGTCATTTTTAGTTTAAACCTGTCGTGATTGATATTCCAATCTATTCCGAGGAGTTTCATTTCTTCATCTTTGACGAAGCTTATACGGGCGCTTCGCTCTAGCCCTACAACTCCCTATGTATCAACACCCATACTTTGTACGGTGAAGATATCTAGATGGTTCTAATGTCACACTAACTGACTGTCAGTCCGTAACAGACTGACAGCGACAGACTACAAGACTACATGACTGACTGCTGACTTTTCTGTTCTTATGTGATCAAGACCGTAATAAATTCCTCCTGCTAATAGGAAAGGTGAGGCGTTAATTCCAAACGCAGGTCTAGTATGTTTAAGAGATTTTACGTTTTTTTCGAAGATAGGTAAGTATATGTCTATGAGAACGAGAAAGCTTGTTGCGTCTCTGTCAGATTCAATCAAATGTATTTGATGAAATGCTTTTTCTATGTCTGCAGTGATTAAATTCTCACCGCACCTTGATCGGAGTATTACTCTAGCTATATTTGGAAGGATGCATGGTCCCTGGTGGACCGCGTCGTTCAGGGAAATTTCATCTCTCGCTTTTGATGACGCATCCATGACAATGCGAACTTTTGTTGTTTTGCTGGATTGTTTTATAACGGATCTGTAAGGCATGTAATAGGCAGGGCTGCTATGTGTCGGGTTTCTCTCCAATTCTCAACTTTTTCGATCATACCTGCTTTGAGTTGATCATTAATAAATTGGAAGAGAAGCATTGTTTTTCTTCTTTCCACGGAAGACCTACGTGTATTCCGTCTTCTGCTTTTTGGACTGTTTTGATAAAGAAATATTATCGAAGATTTTAATGCTCTCTAGATTCCACATATTTTCTGTATTGAATTCTTTGTTATATTCGTTTTCGGGTTCTCTAACATGAGTCATTAGGTTTCTGACAATGATGGTGTTAGTATTTGAAATCATACTTCTGCTCTCTGATTTCGTTGAACCATAGATCATGTTCACCGAGGAAAGTGGAAGACACTATCAGACCAGAAGGTAGCTTGAAAGAGTTGGATCCGTTTTTGTAAATCGTATGGAAGTTGTCTAAACCAATCAGAATATCTATCGGGATTCCGGGTTTATTCAAAAATTTCGGCAGTCTGATGCTATAGTTGTTTGCGAATTTCAAACCTGCTCTCTGCAGATGAACTGGGCTGATGTTGTCAATGATTCGAGCGAAAGTCGAAACGGCAATTTGTATGTAAGCGTCATCGTCGTTGAAGAGCTTGAGGTCATGGATAGTTTTTGTCTCATATGGTTCATGTTGGTAACCGAACGTGGCAATGCTTATGTTCTTGGTTGTGATGTTATCTGACCCTACTCTGTTTGCTAATCGTTCAGTTATGAATGAGCAATCTGCTCCAGTGTCTAGTATGCAATTCCACTGTCTCTGTAAGATTTTCTGCTGTTGCTTCTGGAGCGATAAGTGTCGTGAGGTTTGTTACAAACCGAGCAAGGAGGTGCTCTGCAATGACGGCTTGTATGTGATGATGAAAGGCATGAGAAACATAGTTCTTTATCTCGAATAACCTGAGTTCTTTCACTGACTGTGGTGTACTTCTTGCATTACTGGCTTCTGTGTGTGCCTTTGCAGAATGCGCATTTTTCTAGTTTATCTCCTCTAAACAGTATCGCGCTTTCTGTGTGTTGTAAAGTTAGTTCTGCTAATCTTTTGTCTTCTGCTTGTGTTCTTATGTGTTTCAAAAAGGATTCCTATCCTTTCTTGCTTCAGAATCTATTAGAGCCTTTGGGCAATTTCATTAGGAAACATGTTTGCTATTTTTTACGAGTGAGTGCTGTGTGATCAAGTTGTGATTCATATTCTTTTCTTAACTCAATTGTTATTTCAATCCAGCAGACAGTCTGCATAAGGCTTTCTGAGTTTTCTATCGCTCTGTGAATAGAATCCATTTTCTTTTCTAAGGTTGCTTCCAGAAGGTGAGGATCGAGGTATATGGACTTTAGCTTATTTTTTGCAATCGGATAACCTACGACGGTTATAGGGATCATTTTTATGGCGGCTGCTGCTCCACCATCTAATTTCGTGAGAAGGTAGCTGAATTTTGCTGGCCATTGCTGTGAATCGATGATTGTTGTAAAAGCTTCCCAGAAACGGGGAAACTCTTCGATTTTTCTGCTGAATGTTGTTATTTCGATTTTCGGAAAGTAATGTGATGAGTGAGCTAATTCTCTATCTGTGTTCCTGACAGGGTACTGTGATCTTGAGCCGTGGCTCTAGTCGTCAATAATCGGAGCTGCTCTGATAAAGCTATCTTTTCAAGTTCGAGAGTACGAATGCGATTACTTTCTGTGTTTGGATTTGAGCTGGCAGATCCCCCGCTTTGATCTGCTCTCGGATGTTCGATAGAGAAACTGGGAGACTGATCTCTAGATGAGTTGTGAAGAGAAATTGTTTCTGACATGAGTGTTCCTTGGAAGTCATTAGGTATCTGACGAAACTTGGATCTTTTTATGAAGTCACTCTATCTCTCTTATCTGATCACACTCTACGAGATCCCTTAAGGGCGCTCCGTAAATGCCCTAGGACTCCGTCCCCAAGTGCATCAACACTCGTACTAAATACGGTGCCTAATTACACATGGTTCAGGGTTTATGTCTAGTACACAAGCAATCATCGACTTGCTCACACAACGTACAGATATGAAGCATTTATTATAGGATGGAGCATTTATTATAAGATGAAGCATTTATTATAAGATGAAGCATTTATTATAAGATGAAGCATTTATTGTAGAATCCGTCTGCTACCAGCACAAACAAGCAAGCCACAGCATTCCAACCAGCAGCATTAACATTTCTTGGCTCCGCCCATCAGTGCGTGGCAGCGGCGACAGTGCCGGCGGATGATTATGCTTCTTATTCCGATATTGACAGAATCTACAAGACTTTGGACTTTCACAACTCTCATCATGATAGTGTGTACGTAAACGGGCTTTACACTGATTCAACTCATCAAGCCTCAAGGCTCTTTCTTCGTAGTTTGCGTACTCAGTGCACGTGTTCGTGAAGTGTCCTTTTTTAAGACAAAGAAAACACCGTGCTGTGTTTGCCATAACGAATCTTCTAGGGCGAAAGACAGGAGATCTTTCTCTTACTCTGACCATGGACTTAACGGAAGATTTTCTCTTTTCATCATAGGGATGGCGAGTTTCTGTTTTACGTTTACGTGATTCTTGTTCCTTTTCCTCTTCATGTTCAAACTCTCTCATCTTGCCGACTTCTTCTAAACATTTGGAGAGGGAAGACATGGAGTTCATCTGAAACTAAAAATGTTTGGAAAAGGACGATGCGTTTTGTTGATTGCAGTGTGATTAAGTTTTTAAGGTTTTTTGTGAAAGTTTAAGATTTGTGAATAAGATGAAGTTTCGTTATATAACACTTTCGATGACGAAGCTTGGATCTTTTCATGAAGGCACTCTATCTCTCTTATCTGATCACACTCTACGAGATCCCTGTAGGGCGCTCCGTAAATGCCCTAGGACTCCTTTCCCAAGTGCATCAACACTTGTACTAAATACGGTGCCTAATTACACATGGTTCAGGCGATTATGTCTAGATCACAATCGATCATCGACTTTCTCACAAAGTACAGATATGAAGTATTTATTATAAGATGAAGCATAAGAAAGAATAAAGAAAGAATATTATAAAACGGCTGAGAAGCAACCGTCTGCTACCAGCACAAACAAGCAAGCCACAGCATTCCATCCAGCAGCATCAGCATTCCTTGGCTCCGCCCATCAGTGCGTGGCAGCGGCGACAGTATCTTCATTGGTTTGATGTTCTTGAAGCTTGCTAAATATTTGTCGTGTTGTTCATTATGGGATCTCGTTTCGTAATTGCGTCTTGTTGGTCAAGGTGTTGCTCGTCTACCTCATCTTCTCACGAGTCATCACTATTCGATGTAGCTCTCGGGTAAGGAGAGTATTGGTTGGTATTTTTTTTGTTTGGCTGTAGTTTGTTCTCGTATAACGGTCTCATATTAATTATATGGCCCAAGAAGAATTTCCGGTCGAGTTGGTTATGCATTATTTTCGTGTTTTCATCGGGAAAGTTAGCGAATCTTTCGGAAAAATCCGAGTCGTGAAGGCCTCATTTTCAGATTTTCTGTTGTTTCTTCTAATTTCGCAATCAGTTGTTCAACTTTCTCTACGTCTTTTATTTTGAAAATTGTTCAAAACTTGTTGGACTTCTTCCGGATGTCTTCCCATTGCTTTTTCAGTGTACTTAGCGGCTATTGTGTCGACCCTTTCACCGTCGGCTATTCTCTTATCTAACGCGTCTTTAGTGATCTCTTTCACGTTTGATTTCTCGATGAGTTTATCATTATCATAATCTAGATTACTTGTCTGCGAACGAGTGATCCTCACGTTGCCTTGTTCTAATCAGTTTTGAGTTTAGTTTTTTGTATTTTTGGGTGTTTGATGATAAGCTATATCATCTGCTTGTGAGTGTGAAGTTGAAACTTCATTGGCTCAGCGCTTCTATGTTCGAGTTGATATCTTACGATCAGTTGAGAAGATGGCTCAACATTTCGATGGACGTACACGATCGCTTTAAGCTTGATTTGAATATAAGTAATCAATTCGTCTTTGTTCGTTGGAAATTGAAACGCAGGGATGAATTCGCAAGCATCTCTGAAAGCGCGTTGTCCTAGCTTGGACGCGGTGCTCAGGTTTTTGAA